>OX359247.1:5267140-5718307 GCA_947179485.1 Allacma fusca | reverse complement strand
ACGACACGACGATGTTAAGCAGTGGTATCAACGCAGAGTACTTAAAGGGGAAGTGGAGGGGTTATGTATTTGAAGGGGAAGTGGAGGGGTTACGTATTTGAAGAGGAAGTGGAGGAGTTATGTATTTGAAGGGGAAGTGGAGGGGAAGTGCAGAGAAGTTGGGATGGAAGTGAAGGGGAAGTGGAGGGTAGTGGAGGGAAGTTGAGGGAAGTGGTTTCGAAGTGGACTGGAAGTGGAGGGGAATTGTGGGGTAGTGGAGGTGAACTCCACTCCACTTACATGATATACTGCAAAGGGGAATTATGGCTGGGTTTCACTTTAGAGTATGTAGCGGGAGTGCTATAGCCGGTTTTCATTTGAGGCATTTTAAATTATACCCGGTTAGGAATTTTAGCCGACGATATGTAAGTACATCATAGGGCAACTCTCAATAGTCCAGTTTATGCGTATGTACAAATGGTTAAATATGGAGTGAATATATCGTATCGACAACATAAATACAGATGCGCCATGATGGAGGGATTACTTTTTGGGGAATTTTGTTGAAGGATATATAAATGTTTACGTAAAAACTTGAATTTCATTGAAATAGCGAAAATCAAAATTTCATCGACTTTCAAAAACTCAAAATCCTTATGGGATTTAACATTAACTTTTTTTGAAAAGACAGGTCCCCACCTGTGGTATCGTTTTAAATTTTGAAACTTTGGTGACGTGTCCTAGGAGAACGGGGCAAAATGCACTCGAGTTACATGAGTTTTGAAACATACTAGGTGAGTACTAAAACATGCGCTATGCTTTGTTTGAATCGGCTTGTACCATCCCAAAATCTTACCTTGTAAGTGTAAAAATAAAGTTGTCACTAACCGGTACTAATAAGTTCGCAAAAATAGCAAAAATCTGCCCCTATAGCCAATAAAGCTCCCTCTAACTGTAAATCCCATATAATTTCTCCGATTGTAAGGAGGAAAGCTTGACGGACACACACATACACGTACCCTATTCCAGTTTTATAATATTAGAGAAATGTAATTTGCATGCATAAACTAAAAATATGCTTTAAAGAATGCAAATCAACGTTGTAACTTTCAGGTATTTTTCTACATTTCTTCTTCCTATCGAACTTCTGTTGGCTTGCAGTTATTTGTTTTAGTCTCTTCTGGACGTTTCGGTATGGACATTTCCCTCATGTTTTTAATTTTATAAAATGTATTATACATCTTGTGTAATTGGAAGATCGCTTGTAACAAATCAGATCCATTAATGCCCGCAACCATAATGCTAAAAACATTGGGCAATTCATGACGTACGCTGCTTTTGGATGGGGTTCGCCACTTGTTTACGTAATGGTATCGGTTGTTTTGGATCAAAAGTTCCGGTATGATTTTCTACAACTCATATACATACGTTCTGTGTGCTGACAAAATATTGTATGATGGGACTTTCACATCTATCCCCCCAAAATAATGTCAGGAAGCTTACAGAGTTGAAGGGTAAGACACTTTGAATCAATTTTAGAGGAAAAATTGCAGGTTAATCCATAATGTATTTCATCACATATAACCTACCCAATACAATTTGGGACAATAGATTGTTCGATTGGCTTGAATTTGAGCATTAGTAGTTAGTAGCTCACTCTGTAGCTTTAATCAGCTCAAAACTTTTATGTGGGAAGGATCATATCACATGATCATTTTCTTTAAGTTAGGTGCTGCAACTTCCAGATCCTCTGCACAGCTTGAAGTAGCTCGTGCCTCTTTGTTGGAGATTGGTGACAATTTTGGTGACATCCATCTAAATCATCCCAAAATTCCGCAATAGATTTCATGTCAGATGATTCGGCTTTTTAGGGAAGAATGTTGATACGGTTATGCTAAAATTATGTGAGCCGTGATGTTTCCAATATACAATCATACAATCTTTTTTCAGCACACTACTGTATGCATGTCATTTTGTAATGTCCAAAAAACCTTCATGATACTATAAATAAATAAGTTAATTGTTTTTCAGTTATGAGCCTTGCAATGAAGTGCTCGTTCCTATGTACGGTCGGGAGACTTGCAGCATCGCTTCTGCTGCACAGGGCCCGTATTTGTACTATCCCATTGCGGTTCTGTTGATCTTGAATATGACATTTTTCATCATCACCTCCTTCAAACTGTATCAATACAAGACAAGCTCTGTAATGGCCCGAGAAAATTTGGATAGAAGCAAGGAAGCAACGGAATTGTAAGGGCTTTCGGAGTCCCTTTGGGACCTCATGATTTTGATAGCTTAGCTTACAAGCGTCAAATAAATATAAATAGCTATTGTCCAGTTACAAATTATTTATCCTAGAAACCGATTTAACCCAACACTAATTTTTGTGCCTTAGATTTCAGTTATTTGCAAAGTTATTCTTCGTGATGGGATTCACGTGGATACTGGAATTTGTTTCCTGGTCTGTTAGTGGATCAACAAAAACATGGTACTGGGCAATATCTGATGTGATTAATATCCTGCAAGGAATTGCTATTTTCGTTATTTACATCTGTAAAGCCAATATTATCACCTCACTACGAAAGAACTATCCTGGATTAAAACGTAAGAATTGTAATCTATTTTTAGTTCAAATAATATCCCTAAAAGTCAACAATGTACCTAAAAGTTTGCTTAATTTCCAGCACTTCTGAGTATCACAGACAAGTTTGGAGGAAAGTCCGTGGACATTCGCGAAGCAGAGACATCTGGAACAAATATGGTGAGCACCAGTTCGACGGGGGATGATGGTATGAAAAACGTGGAACTGAAAACTTTAAATCAAAAGCGACAACATTGATAATTTTATTTAATAGTAAAAGATTTGGTAGAGTTAAATCCACTTCCTCTGAGCCTATACCGACATAGTTCACTCTAAATGATTTCCATGTAATAATAAACTTTCTAAGGAGTGACTCCAACCTTGGACATTTCACAAATAATTAAGAAAATCAAAAAATTATTCTATTTAGTACCTCCAACCAAACCTTATATATGAGTTTCTCATTACTTCATTATTGTTCAGTATTTATTGATTTTTGCATGCACCAAAGTGAATATGCGCATTACTGACATTACACATTTATAAAAATTGTTTCAGTAAAATTAACTGGCAGTGATTGGCCCTTGATCACCATCATTTATTTCGCATAGTTATAGTTCTTGACATTGGTTTGTAGGAACGGAATACCCACCGTAGGCTTAAGTTATGAGATAAGGTTATGGTTTTTGTGAAATCGAAGTTTGTTACTGTAATAAAACCTTTCCAATAAAATTCCTTACCTTGAGCCAAGAGTGTGGTTGAAAGTGGGGTCAGATAAAAGATATTTGACAGGGCGTTGTTATGTTTATCCTTTATTTCTTATTCAATAGTTGAAGAAATCCGGACAGCGTGACACCATTTCAGGAGCACCAACTTGCTATAAACAAATGTAAACAAGGAATAACACTGACAAATACACAGGGCCAAAAATAATTAATCAAACATTTGTTTCCTATAATTAGGATGATAACAGAATTTCTCAACTTTTCCTCCACGGCTCTAACGGAGTTTTTAATTACTGGGCTCATATACAGATAGAGGAAACTGCCCTGTACAGCAAAATACTTGATCTGATTGCGAGTTACCAAAAACCATAAAAATAGAATACGCAAAAGCACAGAGGAAAATGCATTTAAAAACAATTTGAAATACTTAAAAATTCTGCGAAATCGCGAAATATTAATCATCAAGTACGATTCTTTTGTAAAAATACATATACAAATACAATGCCTTTTTCAGCAATCCAAAATATCAAAAGGACACCGCACAATCCTTACGAGAAAATGCCCTCTGTTCGATTTTAACGAAAAAATTACTGCAGGGTGCGCCTTGATGCGTAGACCATTTTTGATAATTGCCCTGAAAAAATCTTACGACGGGATTCGGAGATATCCCGGGTCAAAGTTGGCAAAAAATGAGGGGGGGGCTCATGGGGTACCAAAAAATTCAAACAGTGAAAATTAGCAATATAACTTCAAAAATGGCAAGAATAAAAAATTAAACAACGTGCAAAAACATTTTCAGCGAGATATGACCTCAAAATTCCAAGATACTGACCTCAAGAGGTCAAAGAGCGTCGATACCGGTTTCATAATCTAAACGGTGACAAAACTGGCCCAGATTGGAATTAGGGCTTTAATTAGACACATATTAAACGTGTGCCGAGTTTGGTTCCAGTTTGTGACACGATGACCCAGCAGTGACCCCCGAGGTCAATATCTTACCCATACCGGATTTGGTACCTAAAAATCATTCGAATTGCCCGCAAATAGGCTAGGTCTTTTGGTTTAAGCCCAGATGAGTTGCGTGTCAAGTTTGGTTCCAGTTTGTGACACGATGACCTAGCTGTGACTAATTAGGTGATACTTAGCCAATTATATGTCAAAACATTGGTATTGAAAATATAAAATGATTTCATCGAGCTGTTACAAAATTAAGAAACAAAATACAAAATCTGTTCACGTTACTGAAATTTTCTATTCGAATTATGACCACATAAAAAGTCTAAAATCTTTCGTAATGACTAATTCAAACGCTAGATGGTGCAATAGTTTAATGCCACTCTGTATACTATAGATTGACGTCAAAAGTAAATTTTGCATATATTACACAATGACAAAATGGCTTCGGGTTTGCCAATACAAAATACCTACATACTGCAATTCAGTCTATTAGTTAGTTTTTGTGGTACTTGATCATCACCAGAGGTGTGGAATATTTTGAAATTTTGTATCTAAAATAGTATTTAAAATACATTTCGTATGTTGTATTTGGTATTTTTCTCGCCGTAAATGTTTCAAGATATTTTGTATTTCGTATTTTGTCAGCACCAGCATTTCTACTGTATTTTGTATTTCGCATTTTCAAGATCAACGAACGTTATGATATTTTGTATTTATTTATCTTGTAACGTTGTCCATCCCATATTTAAATACAAAATACAATTTCAAAATACATAGCTCTGGCAACTGCCAAAGTTGTCTGTATTACATGTTCAAACAAAAATTTTAAAGATAAAAGCACTAATTTGAAACATTTTGAAACCAATTCTTCAACGGTTTTGGTTTGTTGCAATACTTACTTATTGGATAAATACATTATATTCATTGTATATATGTATGTGGAGTCTTAAAAAACTTAGTGACTCCAACATAAAAGCAGTGATTAGTTACCCAGGAGTTATAAGATTATTCGTTTTAAGAAAAAATATTCTGTATCTAGGGTCATGTTATTTACTTTGATCCACACAGATGAACAGTTCTAAACTCTAATCACGTGCGTGTTACCTTACGTTTCCTGAACAATTTTTGGATACCTAATTATTTCTTTAAATTGTCCAAGATACTGTGCTTGAGAGAATACAGTTACATCTCAGACGTATACTTTGAGATAAATTTGAAAGTATTTTCAATATGTATTTTGCATTTCAGATACGATGTTTTCATTTCGTATTTTCGTATTTGTTGAAGGCAAAGTATTTTATCTTGTATCTTGAAAAAATTCATACGGATATTTGTATTTATTTTGTATCTTAATTAAGGTGTTTCTAGTATCTGTATTTTGTTTGTATTTTAATGTTTCTGGAAATCTATTTATATTTTGTATTTTAATAATAAATTTCATGTATTTTCCACACCTCTGATCATCACAACGGCAAACCAGTAAACGTTTGTGATACACATTTGGCACGGAGAGCTAAAATTGCATAGTTAATATATTAAGTAAAAAGATTCTCCAAACATTGTTGCATTTATATTATTATAATGTAAACTCAATCAAAAAAATGCCAAAACATGGCATTAGTTTTTCATTGGAATGGACAGGATTAATCTGCAGTAACACTTGGTTACCATGTTTGAAGCTACAACTTTAACCTAAGCCTGTCTAACAAGAAAGAAACGTTAGGACAGGCAAGTTATTTGATTTTTTATTTCAATGCATGTTTCTGCAATAAATAAATGAACCGCTATGCGTAACATGTGTTGTACACAAATGAAGACGACCGCCATGGCTATCACTTTTAACTTAGTATATATATACAATATTTCGTGACACGTTGAATTATTACAAGAGGAAATTGTTATTTTCGTAAGATCGCGTCACTTGCGTGCTACGTGGAAGCGGGTTTGATATGAACTTCAATTAATTCGAGTAGAAGGCATCGGTTGGATTCAGCCGAAATGCGTCCCGACGAGAGTAGGCCTTCGGCCAACTTCAACAACATTTCGGCTGACGACCGTCGGCCAGATTCAGCATTTTACCCGACGTGATTCGGGTGTTGGGTAACTTCTACAATATTTCGGCGGACAGGCGGTGGGCCAGATTCAGCTTTTTACCCGAAAAGTTTCGGGTGTGGGGAATCTTCAACAACATTTCGGCGGACGGACGTCGGCTAGATTAAGGTTTAACCCGATGAACGTCGTGCAAGTTTAGCCGATGAACTTCGGACATCGGCCAAGTTATACTTTCCGACTCCTTCGTGTAGTTGAAAATCAAAGCTAGTAAGCTAGGTTGCATCGTCAGTACAGTTCAGCATGCTTAAGTACATGGTTTCGTTTCGAAGGATCAGAACATGAAGTTGTCCGCTGAACCATGTAGAAATGTTTAGGAGAATCTAATTTTTAGTTATAATTTATTCTTTAACATTGCATTATTTGATTATAATGAAAGCTAAGGATACATTTATTTTTTTCCCACATCATTAATTTTCTTTATTTAAAACTTTTATTTTTTTCAAAACAGTTTTTATTAATTCCTTTTAAATTGCAACTAAAATTAAAAATAACTTATTGTAAAGCCCTTTTTCTTGGAGAAATTTGATTCCATTACACTACACGTGTTATTTTATATTTGTACCTCGTTTGATGCAAATAAACATGAGCCAGGGGACGATTTTTTGTAAATCTCCCTGGAAAATCATTTCTAAATTTCCCTGCTGTATCTTATGTCCCTGCATAAAAGCTGAGCAAAATATTCACATACACTAAATCCTACATACATATTTTTAAATTCTAACGTAGAGCCTTTACATATTAGCCTACATAGATCACTCCCGAGATTTATCCCTACCTACAACCTACATAATCATTACAGAGTATTGTCCTAACTTGTGTCTTATTATCCTATTGTCTTCGAAATTTCGAAAATTGGAAAATTTGAAATGGTTTGCACATCTACGTGTTCAGGAGGTTGTGGTGCTAAAATTGGTTTTCAGCTAAGTGGAATGGCATTGAAACCTTTGTGTTCACAAGGTCAGAACCGAGATCATTCAATTATATCGCTTCGCTCATAAAAAATAAAATAATCTTTGAAACTTTCAGGCATTTTTCAATATTTTTTCTTCCTGTCGAACTTCTGTTGGCTCACAGTTATATGCTTCAGACTCTACCGGACATTTCAGTATGGACATTTCCATCATGTTATTAATTTTATTATGTCTACCTCTTGCTTAAGTAGAACAGTGCTTACCACAAGTCAGATCCATTAATGCCTACAACCATAACGCCAAACACATAGGACAATTCATGGCGTACACTGCTTTTGGTTGGGGTTTACCACTTGTCTACGCAGTGGTATCGGTTGCTTTGGACCAAAAGTACCGGTCGGTAATAGTTGATGAAAATTATTGTGTAATCATATGAATTTCCAAGATACAAGCCCCTCCTGCGGCATCTAGTCTGCTGCACAGGGTCCATATTTGTACTATCCCATTGCGGTTCTGTTAGTCTTGAATATGACATTTTTCACCATCACCTCTTTCAAACTGTATCAGTACAAGATAAGCAATGGTCCGAGAAAATTTGGATAAAAGCAAGGAAGCCACGGAATTTTAAGGGCTTTCGGAGTCCCTTTGGGACCTCCTGATTTCGATAGCTTTCAATTAGCTTACAAGCGTCAAATAAATATAAATAGGTATTGTCCAGTTACAAATTATTTATCCCAGAAACCGATTTAACCCAACGCTAATTTTTGTGCCTTAGATTTCAGTTATTTGCAAAGTTATTCTTCGTGATGGGATTCATGTGGATCAGAGCTGCGTTCAAGTTCAATTATAACTTGAACAGTTCAAGTGCGTATCAAGTTCAAGTCAAGTCAAGTATAGACAATTTAGTAACTTGAAACTTGAATATCAAGTTCCAGTGAAATTATAATTTTAACTTGAATTTTCAAGTTCAAGTTCGATCAAGTCCAAGTAAATAATTTGTTACTTGATTGCAAAATGAAGTCGAGTTCAAGTACACTGAATTGAAGTACTTGAATAAAACTTGGAGTATAACTTGAGTTTTTGACACCGAAAAGCAATGTAAGCATTGAGTAATTAGTGGCATTATTGGATCCCACTAAAAATAATATTGAACTTCAATCATCATAATAATGACATCAGTGTGTTTGTTTTTATTCCATCAACATTAAAGTCGCCTCCACGATGTCCAGAGGTCGAGATCGAGAATAATGCTAATGTTTCCATACTTGTGGTAATTAGTACTGTTCCGACTTATTGTTTTATAAGAATGTTCTTGATACTCGGGATTCTTGTACCATTCTAAAAATCAAGTTATTGTTCAGTTCACCTGTTCTGAAACTAAAACGAATTTTAAGTGCAATTTATTATTCCCTGTAAGAATAATTTTTGCTGATATTAGTCATGATAGCGCAGATGACCAACAAACAATCTTATAAACCAACATTGGTTAATTAAAATTAACGACGACAAATATTCATGAATATAACTCCTGGTTACACTCACCAGATGAGTGCAAAAATAATGTGAACAGGCCAATAAAATGATTGCTAACCTCTTAATTATGGAATTTAGTAAATTATACTACAATGTTTAGTTACTTGATCAAGTATTTTTAATTTTTTAGCAATTTTAAAGTAAAGAATATATATCCGCATGCCGTTTAGTTTATCCTAATTACGGCCTAACCATTATCAGCTGTAATAATTGTAAAAAATACTTGAATAATCATGTTCAAGTACAAGTTCACGTTCAAGTCAAGTTATGTGCTCAACTTGAACGTCAAGTTCAAGTTCTATAAAATGAACTTGAAAATCGTGTACTTGAATACTCAAGTTGCTTGAGAAACTTGATTCATCAAGTACAAGCGCGGATACCTCGTCTAGACATTTTTTTCAAGTTCAAGTCAAGTTCAAGTCAAGTTGTCTAAAATAACTTGACTTGAACGCAGGTCTGTGTTGCACAAGGTCTGTATTTGTGCTATTACCTTGCGACTCTGTTGGTACTGAATGTGGCATTTTTGATAATGAATGCTTGCAAAAATTATCAATACAAGACAACATAAGCACCGCAATGGCCCGGGAAAATTTGAATAAAAGCAAGGAAGCTATAAAAAAGGGATTATAAAGGGATTTGTAGCCCCGTACAACGTACTTGGTTACCCGGGCTTTAGTAGATCCGAAATGATAAGTCCCTTTGGGATCTACTAATTTTGATAGCTTAGTTTACATGACATAAATAAATAGAAGTAGTTGTTGTTCAGTTACAAGTTATTTATCCTAGAAACGAATTTAACCTAAAATTAATTTTTGCGCAATTGCGCAGTAGGTTTCAGTTATTTACAAGTATAGGGATCTTCGTGATAGGTTTTCCATGATTACTGGGATTTATTTCCTGGAAGGTTAGAGGAGCATCAAATACAGGGTTCTGGGGGATAGTTAATTTTTTTTTATTTTGCAAGGAATTTATATTTTCATTATTTACATCTACAAACCCAATATTGAGACTTGAGACCTTACAAATAGGATCAACTAGAACATTTCACCAACTCTGATTATGACATAAAATCATACTAAATGTATTAGGTGGTACTTAGGGGATGCCCCGGAAAAATAGTGGAAAAATTCTAAATTCGATACCCCAGGTTGGGGGGAGTTGCAAATTTCGATGGTGGTCATAGCCGTAACTCAGCAAAGGTTGGCCGATTTTGTTGAACTTTGGCATACAGCTTCCTTATATGATTCTAATAGGGTCCGTGTCGTCCGAAATTCCGAATTTTAGTGTTCCCGGGTATTTTCGGTTTTTTCGGATTTTGACACTTTCGTTGTAATGAACCTCCCTGAAATGCCTTAAGAGACCGCCGAATCAAATTTCAACCGATTCCAACCACTGTTTTGCTTTTAATTATTCAGGACTAATATATGGAAAGTGGTCATAGCTGTATCTCAGGAATTCGTGATTGTAATCGATTTCGTTGCTTCAACCAGAACTGACAAGTATTCCATTCTTCAATTATTGTACAGTATTTATATTGATCTTTGATTCCGAACCAAAGTAAATACACACATATTGCTGACGCTGACTTTAAAAATTGCTTTGGTACAATTTACTTAAAAAACAACTCCGCATATAATTACACATACATAGGAAGACTACTTTCCCAACACAAACAGTAAAGACCCCCCTGTCTCACAGGCATCTGAAACGAATAAGAAAGGAAAATTTTCTGATTTCGATAAAAAATTAAATTCTCCAGGTGAGCCTATCAGACAGCTTTGGACAATATTTAAGTCTAAACTCGCTAAAAGCATGGTTGCATATCGTCGGCTAAACTTGCTAACCGGCTAAAATAAAAATTGCTTAGAATGAAGACCGGCTATTTTGATTTCGCTACAAACTCTAAAGTGAAACCCGGCCATAATTCACATTTGCAGTACATCATGTAAGTCGAGTAAAGTAGACCTCCACTTCCCTCCACTTCCCTCCACTTCCCTCCACTTCCCTCCACTTCCCTCCACTTCCCTCCACTTCCCTCCACTTCCCTCCACTTCCCTCCACTTCCCTCCACTTCCACATATTTCCCTCCACTTCCACATAATTCCCTCCACTTCCACATAATTTCCTACGCTTCCATATAATTCCCTCCACTTCCACATATTTCCCTCTACTTCCACATAATTCTCTCCACTTCCACATAATTCCCTCCACTTCCACATAATTCCCTCCACTTCCACATAATTCCCTCCACTTCCACATAATTCCCTCCACTTCCACATAATTTCCTCCGTTTCCCTCAGCGTAACTCCGCTTCCATCCACTTCCCCACAATCCTCTCCATTTCCCCACAATTCCCTCCATTTCCCCAAAATTCCCTCCATTTCCCCACAATTCCCTCCATTTCCCCAAAATTCCCTCCATTTCCCCACAATTCCCTTAATTTAACTACAATTCTCTCAACCCCTCCATTTCCCCACAATTCCATTAATTTAACTACAATTCTCTCAACCCCTCCATTTCCCCACAATTCCCTCCATTTCCCAACAAATCCCTCCACTTCCCCACAATTCCCTCCACGTCCCTACAATTCCCCCCACTACCCCACAATTCCCTCCACTTCCCCACAATTCCCTCCATTTCCCAACAATTCCCTCCACTTCCCCACAATTCCCTACAATTCCATCCACTTCCCCACAATTCCCTACAATTCCCTCCACTTCCCTACAAATCCCCCCACTTCCCCACAATTCCCTCCACTTCCCCACAATTCCCTACAATTCCCTCCACTTCCCCACAATTCCCTCCACTTCCCCACAATTCCCTCCACTTCCCCACAATTCCCGCCACTTCCCCACAATTCCCTCCACTTCCCCACAATTCCCGCCACTTCCCCACAATTCCCTCCACTTCCCCACAATTCCCCACAATTCCCTACAATTCCCTCCACTTCCCCACAATTCTCTACAATTCCCTCCACTTCCCCACAATTCCCTACAATTCCCTCCACTTCCCCACAATTCCCTACAATTCCCTCCACTTCCCCACAATTCCCGCCACTTCCCCACAATTCCCTCCACTTCCCCACAATTCCCCACAATTCCCTACAATTCCCTCCACTTCCCCACAATTCTCTACAATTCCCTCCACTTCCCTACAATTCCCTCCACTTCCCCACAATTCCCTACAATTCCCTCCACTTCCCCACAATTCCCTACAATTCCCTCCACTTCCCCACAATTCCCTACAATTCCCTCCACTTCCCCACAATTCCCTACAATTCCCTCCACTTCCCCACAATTCCCTACAATTCTCCAGAATTCCCTCCATTTATTTCCACTTCCCTCAACTTATGGAGGAATCGTGGGCAAGTGGAGGGTATTGTGGGGATTTGGAGGGGAATTGTGGGGAAGTGGAGGGTATTGTGGGGAAGTGGAGGGTATTGTGGAGATGTGGAGGGAATTGTGGGGATATCGAGGGAATTGTGGGGATTTGGAGGGAATTGTAGTGATTTGAAGAATAGTATAAGGGGAGCAGAAGGTGTGGGCAAGTTGAGGGGAATCGAGGAATTATGGCTGGTTTGAATTTTGAGCGACAGCGCTAAATAGCCGGTCTTCATTCTAAGCCTTTTTTATTTTAGCCGGTTAGGAAGTTTAGCCGATGATGTACTGAATATATCCCTCACATTTTTAGACCCTGCAGCCGTAATTTTTGACATGCCAGTTCGTATTAGACGCCAATGATTTGACATCAAAGCTACATACAAGACTACCGTTTTGAAATCTCAAGGTTTCAGCTTTTGGCATGTGTGAGTAGAACGCAGGAACGCTTTCAATGTGTCCCAAAACATTAAATGCCCTTTCACTTTTTCCTCTCGACGTTACTGTATTAACCTGAACCTTGGAGTTTCAGTTTGCTTAAACATTTTATCCAAAATACGAAATCAAATACCCTAGTAGAAATAATGGTAACAGGAACGTAAATGCAATGTCAAATCGGGACGTCATTTGGTCGCAAGGACGTACACATTTGACGTGCATGTGAATAACAAATGTCCGCTTTTTTAACGTAAATAGGACCTTACTTAATTACGTTCAGCGAACGTTCATCGCGCGACGTGCACGCGACGTAACTTTAAACGGTTTCATTTACGTAAATCATGCACTTTTAAACAACCGATGCCTCTACAGTAACTAATTTGTATGCAAAAAAACTAAAAAATTTAAATCAAATCAGCAATTGGTTTTATTTTCAAACATCTTGTGTTTTACAAAAATATATAAAAAATATTGTCAATACCGTAAATACAGCAAATTAGTATTGCTGGTCTGAATAGAGATCGTAACTCGACATGAGAACACACTGCGCACAGTGCTTCAGCAAATATTTGACACACTTCAATAGATTTCTATGTTGCTCTTGGCCCGATCAATTGAACGCTACCTATAATAAATTTGCGAAATGTGTGGTATTAGATAATTTGATGTGGTATTGTGTTATAAGTATATCATACAAATAGATATATAGTACGAACTTAATTAAATCAAAGGAATAATTTACCTTTAGTTTCACCACTCTTGGAAATTTTTGAATCCCAGTTTTGGGAGTCAATTTTTTCCTAATGGCGCCTTTCCAGTTAAGTTGACTAGCAACGTAATTTCCAAAAATGTTTTTCAGGATGCGTTGAGTAGATTCCTGGGCTCCACTTTCTCGTGTTTTTGCATTGAAAGGTACCTATTGGCATACATAAATAAGTAATACTTAGCCGGAATCGTATTTAACTTAACAAATTATTTATTATAATAGCTACAAACAGTTATAAACAGCAAAAACTCTGAAACCCACTAGAATCTTTACGTTGTTCCCCATTTCAAGAAATGGCTTCAATATGTGGAGGTCATTAATTGACTCCAGTGGAAGGTGAGGGCATTCGTCTGGGACATCTAAAAAGAAATTATCAAATTGCTTTAACCTCGTCATAAAATCTAGAACGTCATCAACAAGCAACACTAATTATTATTAATTTCTAAATTCAATGTATTAATAAGCACAAATTAATTAATTCTCAGTAATAATTTGTCATTGAATAGAGAGGTATAGAATTTTTAACACTACTTGAAACTGTTGGTGACTAGTTGAAACTGATTCACTGGGTTTGCTAATGACAATGATATCTAAAACTTAATGTGTAAAATTTACCCAATAATTTTGCATCAACAGTAAATATAAGGTTATATTACAAATGTTATACTTTAATGTTATAATGTAAATAATTATGTTTATTTAACAATTAACTTACCGAGCTGAACAACAGAGGAATAGCCGTGAGATTTGGAAAACTCAAGATGGGCTGACTTTCATGGTTTTGGGTTAACTGCATGGGGATTCAAACTTGCACACAGACATGCGCATATGCCTTATAACGTCTGAAATATTGGAACGGTAAGAACGTTGACGAGACGTTCATGTTACCTACTTAGGAGCGATATGTATTATAGTAAAATTTTGACGTTCTTATTCAGCCTGATTTACCATCAATATTTTACGTACATGATAAGTAGTCATTGAAACGTCGGGTTTACGTAAAGATTTTTCGATTGCTGAAAGCAATGGTCTCTTTGACGGCATTTGACGTTCCTGACCATCACCGGACGTAAATGTTACCAATAGCTTCTACTAGGGTAATTTGGGGAATGCCTTTTGGAGAGGGTGAAATGAAATAGGAATGGCGAAGATCATGCAGGGATTAATTTCGACCAACACTGGTGAATATTCTTGGCATGTGTCCTATTACAGCAATGTTTTACTCTTCCAAGCTGTCGTGGACGGCAACTAATGGACACTCCTTTGATATTTCATGGGTCGTTCTGGGTTGATATGCGATTGAAAGAAACCGAGTGGATTTAGATTCACATCTAACAAGAAGAAGAATATGTATTTATTATATTATTGCACATGTACTGTGTAATTATTTACACTTTATTTACGTGTATGTATTGCAGTACAAAAATATGCTTCTCTAATAATCCGTTGAAATCAAGAACAATAAAGAAGGGATGACACTGACCAATTAGCTGATCAATCTGTTTTCGCAAAAGTGAATTTGTCACCATTCAGTTTTTACTGTACATAATTTACGTGGGTTGGGATTACTTTTAAATACACTCGTTCGGTAGTGGCAAACTATACAATTGATATAAAGCCAATTGAAGTTGAAATTCAAATTTAAATACAAACCAAATACGAAATTTGAAAATATTTGGTTCGAATTCAGGTCTGATCCACACTCATGTTTTCAAGAGGATCTTATCAGTTATTCGCTAATATATGTAAGAGTCAGTTTCCCCTGCAATGTCGATAAGACTTTCGTAAATAACCTTTGTGATAGCTCCTGACTTGTAAGCTTATTTATAACTATGACCAGAGATGCGTTCAAGTTCAAGCACAACTTGAATAGTTCAAGTACAACTTGAAGTTATTGATTCGCAAAAATTAGATTTTTCAACTTTTGACAAAATTCGTTTTCGTTAAAAACGCAAAACGTAGATATGCACTTCCCCCCTTCCTTGAAAAATAAAGATTTAAGGATAACGTCTACACCCTTAGACCAAATCCAAATATTAAGGGCTTAAAGTCAATGACAGAACTTGTACAACGTCCAATGCTTAACGTACATCGTCAGCGTGCATAGTTAATGAGATCTAAAGCTGTTTATACCTAAGTTTTCCTGTGAGTCTACGGAATTGCCTATCCTAATACACTGCAGTTTTTTTGAAGGTCTTCCCCCACAACAACTTTGATAAAAATTTGCACACATGGCTGTCTAGTAATTATTCCAAGCTAGTGTGCAAAATCTTATGATGTGAGACCAAGGGCTTGGACCCTTAAAAATTAATTACTTAAAAATGCGAATTATGGTTGTCGTAATCATAACCTTCAATATTCGAGACGTAACTTGAAGTCTTTCCAATATTAACAACTAATTAAATTATTTGAGCTTGAGCCCTTAATATTTAGATGTGGTCTAAGGGTGTAGAAGTTATCCTTGAATCTTTTTTTTCAAGGGGGGGGGTTAAGTGCATATCTACGCTTTGCGTTTTTAACGAAAACGAATTTTTTCAAAAGTTGAAAATTTAATTTTTGCGAATCAGTAAAAAAGCATCTTCATAAAAAACAAAAATCAACGTTGTAACTTTCAGGTATTTTTCTACATTTCTTCTTCCTATCTAACTTCTGTTGGCTTGTAGTTATTTGTTTCAGTCTGTTCTGGACGTTTCGGTATGGACGTTTCCCTCATTCCCTCATGTTTTTAATTTTATAATATGTACATCTTGTGTAATTGAATCAACGCTTGTAACAAATCAGATCCATTAATGCCTGCAACCATAATACTAAAAACATTGGGCAGTTCATGGCGTACGCTACTTTTGGATGGGGTTTGCCGCTTGTCTACGTAATTGTATCGGTTGTTTTGGACCAAAAGTACCGGTATGATATTGTTACAGTTCTATCACCCGGGTATTGATGTTGTGTGGGTAATAGACAATGTAGCCTAGGTTCGGGCGTTCCATTCCCCTGAATTATGGTTTCGATGTTGGTGAAACTCATGAATAAATGGAACTATTAAATTCTGTGTGTAGTTCTTTTATTTAACTTTGGGCCAATTTAATGTTCCTAGAACTGATACAAGTTACACTGAACAATTTACATTTAACACAAATAGAATTTGAAGTCTGAATCTCTTCTTCCTGAAATTCTGAGAAATTCGGAGAATTTCATGTCGCCCCGTTTGCTACCTTTTGAGATCCATCCCGGAGGGAATGGACTCTAGGTGCGGCTCCTCTGGATGTTGCTTGCTTGAAGTCGAGATTAGAACTTGTACTTAATCTACGTGTCTTAATCTAATCCTAAATCTTATTCCTATTCTTATTGTTTATTAAATAATCTGAATCATTTCCTTTCCTTTTCTTATAATTATGTTTGGTCAGCGTTTGGCGTCACGTAGCCTTTGCTTACGACCTTCCAAACTATTTGCTGACTTAGCTTATGCTTATTCTACTATATTTATAATATATCCGTAACATTCCTCTTCTGGGTAATTGTCGCCCTCGACAATGTCATCTGTCGAAGTTCAAGTTCATATTATTTATAATTATACTATTTTTATTTTTGTTACCGAACTTTGTAGCTTACTCTTGGTCGTAATGGTATTCATGGGCATTATTATTGTTAAGGCATTGCATACAATTTTTATACATGTTCATCATCATATGTATATATACTTTGTAATGCTGTACAATGTTGATGGTGTTAAATGTTTGTATACTTGTTATGAATGATACAAGAATTACAGACTATGGGTATTAGAGCACAACAAATACATAGAGCAAGTAAAACACATAACTTTTGATGAAAGATGTTGTATGTAAATCATACAATCCTTGTACCTTTACAATTTGCATATACAATATTTACATGGAATACATCATATTTACATCACGATTTAACTGGATTTCTAATGTTATTTATCATATCTAAGATTAGAAACATCGTAGCAGAATTGAAAATTTTGTACACATGTTTTGAAAAGAATTGTTTATATAAACTCAATGTCAAATAACATTAATTTACTACGGTGCAAGAATACTTGAAGGCAGATATGAAACATTGTCTCTTGTTCCTATTCTCATTTGATTTCTAATTTTACTCGGATACTAAATACTAGTTGTTGCAACATTTGTGACAAGGATTCGTTCTGGTTGTTGGTCACTATTGGCGTAGTTTCCTTCCTGTGGACTCATAATTTGCATGTCAGTTTCTGCTGTTACTATGGTAGTATTTGAATGTTCGATGAAGGTTATTGAGTTTTATGAATATGGAAAATTTACGAAAACTTCGGGGTGGCAAACACTCCTATTTCTAGTTTGTAAAATCCCGTGAGTTTCCTTGTAAAACAATTTAACATACTTTGCCGTGTTACGAGATTTCAAGGGTCTACAATAGACAAATCGTTGTGCAAAATTTTGTCAGAAAAATGTTTGATTATCCGATATCTCTACCAGAAGTGACGGCTTGAGCGCAAAAGCGTCACTCACTAATACAAAAATTTTTCTTTGTGGAAATAATTGTTCTTGGGTAGCTAGATTAGGAATTATGTCCATCTCATGCACAACTGTTGGCAGTTTCACCAAATGTGAAAACATCGTGCTCTATGAAGTTCAGTAAGTAGTTCTTACTACTCCATAAGACATAAAATCATATTGTACCGTGAACTATTTCCTCAACTGAGATCTGAATGTATTTTGGCGATAATCAAAATATATATATATATATATACCTTGATCTGTAAAAATTTTTCTATTCGATGGAATGTGTTGAATTTGTAAGCTAACTTTTCTTGTTTAAAATGTCTTTCAGAATTGTGTTTTCTTAATACAATTTGTCTTGAGAAACTATGGAATATATCCTAGCTAATAAGATGTTTGATCTTTTAAGATTTAAAATTTTTGTTCTTAAATGTTCAGGTTCGAATATTTCTGTATCATTAGTCGAATTTTAATTCTTGTATATAAACGAAGTGAATTTAATGATTCCGTAAGCCTTTTTGTCATTTATAATGCGTACTGACAATTGTAAAAAGATGTCAACACTGTTTGCAATGTAGATCTTATTGCCTTTAAACCTCGCGATTTAAAATATGAAACTGCTCTAGCATATGTGGATGACATATTTATCATGTCATGCAGTGTTTCCATTACTGTAATTTTCTTACTTTTTATATTTTTATTTAAAGTTCCTCCTACCTATTCATAGTATGTATTTTTATTTCTTTTTCTGGTCCCTATAGGAGATCTAGTGCTCCTAGGATCCTTCAGATCTGGGCACATTCATGTCAATTTTCATTTAAAATGCGATACATCTTGCAAGTAAATAATTATAAAATAAACTGTATTACAGAAATTCTTTTGAAAGAATCTATCCTTTAGACTTCCGTTTTACTTAATCTGTCTTTCTAGGTACCTAAAATATTAGCACGTCTAGCTAGGTAAATTTGGTTAAACTGAAGCTAAAAGGTAAACTGATCCTGATCGTAGAGAACTTGCTTATACAGGGTTCTGATTTTTGCTGGAATTTTGTTATCCCGCTCATCCGAAGCGATGAGTAGGTTAGAAATTTAATTTTATCCTTCTCATATGGAGTTGAATAACCTAATAAAAAAAACCGTAGGGCATTACAATGCTCACTTATTGGCTGTTGAGTAAACAAGCCTCAAGGAATTATAATATTGCCTTAAAAATTTTTGTTAGAACTGAACCTTATCTTGAAACATTTCTCGTCTCGTTAACAAAATAAACTTTTTGTTTTCAAAACATAGCCTAACTTGATAGTGTTGAAGTCCAATAAAATCTAATCACTGGAATCAATGGGGTGGAAAGAAAATTGGAAAGAAAATGGATAATGAATCCATCGAGACACGAAAGATATATTGATTTGAATCACATATTCTTTAGACTATTCTTCTTTTTCTCCTATTGGGAATCTGCCTCTTTAACTAAATTGAACTATTCGTTCGTTATTTGAACTTTGTTATTTTCGTTGCATTTTTATATTTTTGTGTTATATATGACCTTGTTTTTCTATATTTTCTTTTCCTAACCTTATTCTACTTATAACTACTTATGATATTATTTTGTTAATACTACCTTATAATTAAGAAATATTTTTAATTATTTTTCCATACAATTTTTATGGTTTTGTGTATTTTTCTTCGTTGTTTTCTTTCTTGCGTTGATCCTTCCCGGTTGGGTTGGTGTTACAGTTGTACGGTTGCTCTGGTTGTGTGTCGGCCTGCTTGAGGCTGTGTATTGGGCCTCACAATTCTGCATCCGACTAGCTGCTCTACAGAATTTTGGACTAATGCCTGCGTGCTTGCAACATTGTCTAATTCTCTCTCATTCGGTGTTTGTTGGTTTGATTTCTTTTTCTGCATTCGAATTCGGTACAGTATTACTGTGAATATAAATATCACTACTGTGGTAATACAACCGAATGAACTAATAATGACTACGGTATAGTCCGTGTCTGATGTTGGAACCTCATTGGGTTTCCAATCAATTTCCGTGAATTGGTCCATCCATGGTGGTCTGCTATCCCTCTGCATGGTGGGCTGTTGATTTTGTATGAATTGTTGTTGGGGTTGTAGTAAAGCCATTTGTTGGTTCCTCTCCATTATTCTCTGGGCTTCTACGTTTGGGTCGTTCGGGTCGTACTGCACTACGGCTAGTTTCCCGTCGTCTTTGTGGTGTAGTATATGTACTACTGGGTCCTTTTGTGATAACACTGATGCCGTGATGGCTCCGCTTCCGACTGTTAAGGCTGGTACCATGTAATTTGCGAACCATTTTCCGACCTGGGTTCCTAAGGCTGCCATCAGTGGTCCTCCCCATGGTTCTGGACTTGGTTGTGCTATCGGCCTGGTTTCGGAAATGTCCATTGCAATTAGAGTTATTGCAAGGCTCAAAAGATTTTGGCACTTCATTTTCACTGTGTGAAAAAAATTTTTTTTTTTTTGTGTAACTGTTCCTTATCCCTGAGTAGTCTCAATTATTTGAGCTCTCTGTGGGTGTTGAGGTTGTAATGAGTACTCTGATTTTAAGAGTCTCTTATTTATATTAATTTATTGTTTGTGTTTTCGTCTTCCGATTGCGAAAGAGAATTCTTTTCTTAATTCCGATGTTGTAATCTGTATGTCCCACTTCCGGTGACATAATCTTTTGTTAGTATTTCTATCCTTTGAACTCTATGAAATGTGTTAGTAAGTAAAATATCTTTGGTTTGTTTTCTATTTTGTATTTATTTTTATTTGTTTTTCTTTTCTAACTATTCTGTTATGGTGATCATTATGTAACATCCGCCGTAATCCCGATGGTTGATGCTGCATAAGATCTTAAAAAATGTTTTATCGTAGATCCTCTCTTGCGAAATAATCTACACTTTACATTCCCTTCGGGAATTTCTTCCGTCATCAGGTAATTTAGCTTCTGCTTTTCCCCGCTAGTTCTCTTTCTCTTTATACCATGACCTGGATGGAATGGTCAGGTTATCATCCTCTGTGACGTTTGTTAATCGTCTTCCTCGGATGGCCCTCTGAGGGTGCCTGTCTCCTCCTCTCCTTCCGCTAGTGTTCGGAATGATATGACTGCGAATCTATTTTCGGATAAAATCTCCGGGTCCCATCTTGCACGTGATGATCTTTCCCATAACTGATCCATTAGCCTTCTATGCTCTACAGGGTTTGTTATGGAAAGGTAGCTGGTTCTCTGTTGCGTCACTGGGTCTCTCCTGAGTTCTTCTTGTATAAAATCATATCCGAGGTCTCGGAAAACTATCTCGATTCCTGTTCGACCTCTGAGGGTTCGTATGAGATTTATTAGATCAGGTTCATCTGGTCTTCCATCAATGACAACTGATCGCCATTGGGGTGTTTGGAATCGGTCTATTGCGCTGGGTATCATGTGTATTGGTGTTATTCCCGGTCGTCTCTCATTTCTTGGAGATAGTTGGTATGGTTTGTAACTCGGTCCATCTCCACGGTTGCTGATTTGCTCCCGAATCCTGTGAAAGTGTTCTCTTTGCCAGATTCGTATCGTGACAAGTTCGTTTAGGTCTCTGAAAGAACCTGTTTTCCGGGGTTGTCTTAGGGTGGCTACTCCTCCTTTTAATTTTCTAGCGTATAGGGTAGTTGGCTTTTGGCCTTCTCCCGCTAGTTTCATTGCGAATATCCAGTCTTCCCATTGTCCTAGTTCTTCTTCTATGTCGTCAATTGGATTGGGTTGACTTCCGCTGCTTTGGTTTATTGCTCCGAATTGTCGCCACTCCTGAATTGCCGCGTCCTGATGATAAAGAGTTATGATCCTCTCGGTCATACTCGCAAATTCTTGAAAACTTTGCATGTGTATCGGTATACTTGCTAGTTGTTGTAAGGCCTTTTCTCCACGTCCGGTGATGGCGTCTCCTCTGAGTAGGAAACTATTTATCCATATTTCTTGTTCTCGCCAGGTTGGCTGAGTTCCTATGTCAAACCACATCTGAGTAATCAATCTGCGTAGCTCGGTCCCCGTGAGCCCTTGCATTACTCCTTGATGTTCCCGACATGTCAGGTATGTTGGTACTTGGTGATTATCAATACCTCTCTGACCATTGAACAGTGTTGTCCAAAGTCTCGGTATCATTTCCCCTGGTGAGATGTTCATGTCTCCGGCCATCGTTTCCAGACGGGTATTTTCCATTGGTACGTTTCTTCGACTTTGCCCGTATAGGATGAGCAGGTCTCGCTCCCTTGGGTCTAGTCTGCGGTAATCTGTGGGATGGTCCATTGCATCATACAGCAATGCCCTTCTTTCCCGGATTAGTTCTCCGTGATTGTTGTAGTCTATTCCTGCCTGGTGTTCGGCGTATTCTATATTTGATTCATGAGCATCTGTTCTGGGTTCGCTTAAGGTGCTAAGCGCCCTTTGTAACTGCTCAAGTCGTAGTTGAGGTGGTTGAGTAGGTTGTTGATGGATGTTAAGTCTCTCGATAAATGTCTCCCTGTACATTCTGTTGAGCCATCTCACTAGATTTTGTTCTGGACTGTTGGTTGAACGATGTGAGATATTGTATGTTGGAAATCTCTCTGGGTCGATGGTAGATTTCTGGTAACAATGAGGACACATGGTGGATCTTTCCCTGGTGTCCATGTTGTTGCTGAAGTAGTTGGTTCTCCTGGAGTACTGTGCTTCTATCCGGCTATGGCGTTCGTCTCCAGATATGTCTTCCAATACTTGGTCCGGAAATTTTGGCGGTGAGTGGTCCAATGGGTCATTGGCCCTTTCCACCATATTTCTCACTTGAAGTCGTACCGGATCCAGTTGGCTGTATAACTGTGTCTCGTTCGGGTTGGTAAAGATGACTATCTCCGCATCTTCGTCTTCCCAACTTGGTGCTACCATCCATCCACGGACTCCTATGTAAAATGATACGTGAGCTAAATCAACGAATCTTACATCAGGTGAGTCGGGTTGTGCCAGTGGATCTTCCGGTGCTGGAGCTGGTGGGTTTTCCTGGCGTTCTTCCTTAAACTCCACCTTTCGTTGACGTTGTCTAGCTCGTCTGGACTTCAGTTTGTCTTCAATAGGTGGTATAGGTTGTCTCGCTATCGTGGATGGTCCTGGTGATGGTGACCTTGATCCTCGTTTGTCCCTAGTATCGTTGAATATTACAGTCCTAATGGGTGAGTATACTCTAACCCTGGGTCGTTCAATTTCTGGCTCTGGACCTCGTCGTCGTCCTCTATACTGGAATGTACAGTTTGGAGCGTTGTCTCGTCCGTACAATCTGTCCAACTCTGGTCTGTTCCTTCGGATGTATTGTACAGGTATATCCTTTTGTCGTTGCCAAGCTTCATGTGCTGCTAACTTGGTCTTCGGTCTTACGGGTGGCTTATGGCCGTGTTTGAGTGGGCAATATTCACATCTGGTCTTTACCCACTTGCTGTCTGTCTCGTTGTCGGATGAACTATCTACCTGATGTTCTGCTGGTGGCTTTTCCTCGTCGTCTAAGACTTCTTCCTTGATTACTTTCGCTGATGTCCCGGCTCCTTCTTCCTGAGCCTCCACAGCTTGTTCCGTTGGCACAGCCGGTTCCTCTTCTGAGGCCAAAACCGGTCCTTCTGCTCCCTCTGTCCTTCGTGAGTGGCTCCTTCCGGGGTCACCTTTCCGTATTGGGTCCTGGTTCCCTCCAAAGTCCATTCCGACGGACGTGCCAATATAGATTACCATTCTGAGGGTAAATCTTACAAGCTGTTGAATAATCCCTATTGGTCTTCCTGACGATGAGTGAGCCTCCTCTTCCTCAATCCGTGCCAGCATAAGCTGTAGCTGTTGTTTTAAGAATTGTCTGCTATAACTGACGGGTGACCATGCGTTGGTCGGTCCTACGAATGCCTCTCGCCTCTGTCGTTCTCTGGCTGCTCGTTCCGACGTTCGCTGGAAGAGTGGGTGGGTTTGTGAGGCGTTGGCGTGTGCCTTTGTCTCCCATCCCTTAAGTTCTTCTTCTTCGAGATGGTCAACTCCGTTGTATATGTGTGGTATGAGCAAAACTATTGTCCAGTTTGCTTCTGTGATTGTTGTTGCTAGTGCGAAGTGTACAACTTCACCTATTGCAATTTCCTCTGCGGGGTGAACATAGTCTTCCCCTTTTGTGATACTGTGAGGGTTGTTTTGCATCTGGCGTTGTAGATTATTTATCTGGTCTTTTGCCAAGATACTTCGCCTGGTACGTGTATGTGTGTTTTTAAGTCCCAAAATTTTGATGACTTTGTTGATGAATGTTCCGTACTGTATCTCGTACTCCTTCCAAATTTCATATTCGGTATGTAGTGGTAACGGGATTGTTTTTGTGATTAAGTCCATTGCGACTGATTGTAAAGTGTTTGTTGTTAGATGGTAACCGTCACGTATTGCTTGTGACATTAACCAAATAGCTTGCGGTAATTTCCGTTGGTCCCGAATCTTTTGTCGTCGTTCCTCTTCCTCCGAAGTGGGTTCAGGAGCATGTCGTCGCTCTCTCCCGTTTTCGGATTCTTCCGCGTCCACTTCTTTGCCTAAAGCTTGGTTCCATACTTTGGCTACAGAAGTTTCGTTGAGGAAATGAGCCTTCCTTTGGATATCACCTGGTAAGGCTATTAAGCTCGGAGATATTTCCGTTGCTGTTGGATTTTCCTTGAGAAAATCTTCTAACTCTTTTTCCTCACTAGCGTTGACGGGCATTATCATCCAGATTGGTCGTTGGTCTGGTAATTGGGACTCAATGAGTACCCAGTCCTGTGGTATTTTGACTGTCTTTAGTGGTTTATTCCATCTCCTGACTGCGTCTAGGATTGAGCTGGTATAGACTCCTACTATGACCATTCCCGTGGTACACATGCCTACGGCTCCTGCTACTCCTCGTACTACTCCATTCTGCCAGAGTCGGTGCGCTGTAGCTGAACCGAAACCTTGGTATCGTACGGCTGAATTTCCGACCGGTGGGCAATCCCGTTGGCCGTAAGGGTCATAGTGTCCGATTTCCTCTGAGTCTTCTTTATTTTCGAAGTCTAGGCTGACATGGTCAAAGCCTCTTGGACTGGTTTGATACTCAGTTTCCAATCGGGTCCACCACTGGTAATGTGATGCCCGGGTTGTTGGATATGGTCCGTAGTGTCCCGTCAATTCTTTTCTCAAGTTTGATTGTCCTACAGCAGATGTAATTAAACCGAACATTAATAAGAATGATAACCAACTGTTACCGAGGTAAGGTATGGGTCCTCCTCGTCTTCCTCCTCCTCCACGTCCCATCTCCGGCGTGTGAGGTGGCGTTTGGATTGATGAGGTTGGTTGTCGTGGTTCCTCGTCGTCACTAAGAATGACGGTTCCGTCCTGGGGTGAGTTGGCAAAATCAGCCAATGAAAGCTGGTGGTTATTAACAATTTCCGTTGTATCCGAAGTTATTGATGATTCTCGATCTTTGGGTCTTCTCTTTGATCTGATCACCTCAAAATCCTCTGAGCTACTGCTCTGGTCGTTGTGTTGCTCGGCTATAGATAGCTCCGATGTTGCAACTTCGACGTTTTGTCCTGGTGAGGGTGGCACTTCCGTTGCTATTCCTGTTGGACTTGCAGTTTCTGGACCATTTCGTTTTTCCTGAGCGAGTAAACGCTCTAGCTCTCCGGATGTAGCTGTTGACGTTGGAATGTTTGTTGGTTCAAAGTGTGCTGGAGGTAGTTCTCTGGTTTGAAGGTCTATCTTTGACTCAGCACATACCAAGTGAAAGTCGTTATCGTTTCTCCACTTTATCCATTCCTGACGGTGGCGTGCTAATTCTTTCATTAATCCTTCCTTCTGCTTTTTCGCACTGTCTGCATTGACATTTTGTCTGGCAAGGTTGCGGATGATTTCCCCGAGATCTTTTATTCGGTTTACCATCTCCTCGTGCTTCCCTGCCTTCCTGGAGTCCTCCCCGATTTTTAGGATGTTCGACTGCCATTTCGCCGGTGGTTGGGTTGGTGCTGTGTTCTGTCCGAATAGCTCTAAGATGGTCATCTGAGCCTCCTTCTTGACCTTCTTCTCCTTCTTTGCACGTTTCTTTGCATGGTGTTCACATTCCTGTTGTACTACTGGTCCACTGTCGGTTGCAATTACTTGTCGTACCCTTTTACATCCTTTCCTACTACAGGTTTGGATGGGTACTGTCTCTTCCTCTTCTGAATCTGAAGAAGATTCATTGGCGGTATCTCTGTCCGCTGTTGTAGCTGTGTCCGTGGCTGTTTCCTCGCTCCATGGTGTCACTGCTACTGGTGGTGGAGTCACTATAGGTACTTCCACTGGTCTTTCTCTTTGAGCGATGCAAACTGCACGCTGTGGTTTAGGTGGTTCACTATTGACCGGTATTGTTGGCGGTGGCATTTTTGTAACCGCTGTATAACTTAAAGCTGGAGCTGCTATGGGTGCTGTCAGTATTGACTCCCTCTCCATTCGATCCTTATAATCTTTCGCTGCTGGTGATAGAAATGGTGAAGGCGGTGGGGTTGACTCTCTCCTGCTCCTTGATCGTGCTGGACTGTCATAGCGACTCCTTGACCTGTCGTCTTCCCGTCGCTTCTTCCTCTCCGATGACGACTCCGTCTCTCGCTTCCTGGTCCGGCTGTCCTTAGAGCTATGTCTTTCCCTTGAACTTTCTCTTGAGCTTCTAGGATGCCTGCTCGAACTTTCTCCATTGGTGATGGCCCGCCCGCGGCCTCTCCCGGCTGGTATCATATGCGCCGAGTAGGCTGCGAATCTCGGAGGTTCCCTTCGTCGGTCCTCCAAGTTCCCTCGTCTCAGATCGGGTCCGTAGTTGTCGTCAATGCGTCTACTGATTCTATGGGCTACGTCCTCGACCTGTTCTTCATGTTGCGGTAACCATTCACTAATCTCGGGGATGTTGACTCGGGTTACTCCACAAATAGGGTCGGCTCCCATCACTTTTCGAGATGAGCTTCGACTGGTCTTGCCTCGTTCATATTGAAGGCCTGGAGTAAATGCCCATGGATCATGGTCGTAATCTCCCCTTGGATTCTTTTGTCCGGGCACGTCCTTTTCTTGCCTGTAATTTTGGACTAGCCATGGATCATCTGGCTGTCTATTACGTGTTTTACAGATAGGGATCTGTCGTCGTATGGGAGTGGGATTAAATTCTTGCCCTTTAAAAA
This sequence comes from Allacma fusca, assembly GCA_947179485.1. Lineage (NCBI taxonomy): Eukaryota > Metazoa > Arthropoda > Collembola > Symphypleona > Sminthuridae > Allacma > Allacma fusca. The sequence continues at coordinate 5,691,244 of OX359247.1, read as the reverse complement.
GGTAAACAAGATCATCTGGCGCTCGCTCGCCTCTGTCAACTTCCACCTGCTGCTCCGGAAAATTTATTGACCCGCAAAAGTGCGGTTCTCGTCGTAATATACGATAATCTAGTGTTAACTCTCTAGGTTTTCTGAGAGCTCCAATTAGTACTGAATGGGTTACGATTTCTCGTCCATCTCGTCCTTGGACGATAATTCTATGGGGTAACTTCCCGTCTACTCTAAGAACAACTTCCAGTCGTCCCGTATCTGAGTTGGGTAGAATTTTTGCTTGTGGTATTTCCACTTCAGTTTGACTCACGTATTGGGTCCAATAACGTGGTCGATCGTCGTCGTCCCTGTCGACGGCGGGTAGGGCGTCTTGGCGTGGAGTCTCGCTGGTTCGAGACCCGGATGCACGTGACCCTCTGTTCTCTGACATCTGGTTGAAGATAAAATACTTTGCAATAATCTGTTTTAATAATTGTGTACGTGCCTACGTATCGGATTCTCCTTCGACCTTGTCGTCTTAGGTAACTAATGAGATTTATACGGTCTCCAATCTTGAGATCAATCTCGCTTTGACCAAAACTAACACAGTTTGGTATTGTTGTTAAACATCTGGTGGTGCTCATTCGCTTTCAGACGGATCCAAATCTTCTCGTCCTTTTTCGGGTACGAGTTGGGTATCGTCTACTTTTTCCGGTTTCTTCAGCGCTTCCTTCTTGAGGTGTTTCCCCTGCTTCTTTAACTCCCGAATTTCCTCCTGAACTTGTTGAAGTTCCTGTTGGATTTGTACTCGTCGGGTTCTGAGGATCGCTGACTGTCTCTCGGTGATCTGACGTATTCGTTCTAATTCTCTCAGGCCTTCTGGGACTGTCTTTCGTGATGACATCCAATGACCTGTCCTCTTCTGTAGAAAATTCTACAGGTGTATTAATGACTTCTGTATGCGTATCTACAGAGTCTTGTCCGATTTCTTCCTCTGGGAATTCCTGGAACTCTTCGTCCTCTTCTGTAGAATTTTCTACAAGGACTTTTCGTTCCGAGGGTTGTTTGAATTGTTGGCTAGACTGTTGGCTGCTCGAATTTGATTTTTTAGAGTATTCTTGACTCTCTCGGTTTGTTCTATATCTCTCTCCACTCGTGCTATTGCCTCTCTGATCCGACTGCCTTGCGCTTGTAGGCTTTGCAGTGTCTGTCTCTGAGCTTCGCTGGGTGGGCTTGGTGTTGAGTTCCACAAAGGGGGGCTCTTCCAAGGCCTTTTGCTCATCTGAGTGAAGCAATTGTGTCGAAATATCCGCCTCTACTGAGGGCCAAGGCACCTCAACTCGTGAAGTCGCTTCTGAAGGTCCTTGATTTCCTGTTTCAATTTGTCCAGGTCTCCCTCTCTCTGTCGTAGGCGGTTGATTAATTCTCGGTTCTGATCCCGAATTGTAAGAATTTGTCTCTCTACACTCACTGCTGTCGTCCACATCAAGTTCTGTTGGACTTATCCCTGAACTACTTAATTTCTTAAGTGTTTTAAAGTCACTTTCGTCAATAAGTGGTTGAGTTTCTTCCTCACCTTCGGATATTACACCTGAGCTGTTTTCAGCTGGTTTATTAAATCCGAAATATCTTCTTTGGCTTTCTGGGTTTCCTGGAGGGTTGCTCTGTGATCTTTCTCCAGTTGTTTTAGTTTGCTCAGCACTTCCTGCTGTTCTGAAATCTGATGTAAAATTCTTTGTTTGAGACGAATTTCGTTCTCCTTTGCCTTGATTAATTGGGCTTGTAATCCCTGGATGATTAGGATTAATTCTCTCTTTGTATGTGTCATCAGTTACTCTGGTGGAACCTCGTCTCGTGATTTCTCCACTTGTGGGCAGAAACTTGTCGTTTGAGGTTTTGTCTCCTGAATTAGCAGTTCTAAAGCTGCGATTCTTTGTTTGATGTACTCTTCCTGGGCTGCGTACTTCCAAATTTTTATTTGGACTAAATTCCTCTGTTGTTTCAATCCCCTTATCTCGTCCCTGATTTCCTCTAGGGTGTTCATTTACTTTCGAGCGAGTGAAATATGGGTAATTTTTATCTAAAAATTCCCGATTATCTGAATAATTTTCTGACGAAAATTTTCTTACTTGTGCACTTGACTGCTTAGTAGTACCTTTTCCTTCTCGAGTGTTATCTTTGTGTTGATGTAGTCCCTGGTTTGATTTCCCTCCTTCACTTGGGGTGATTTGAGAGTGTGAGTAATTTTTGTCACAAAATTCTCCTCTCTGTTGTACTGGCTGAGCTTTGTCACTTGTACTGTCTGAGTAACTTTCGGATGAAAATTCTCTAGTTATTTCTTCGGTTTGAGCAGGTTGAACTTTAAAAGTCACCTTCTTGCTCGTAGTTGAACTATTGTCTGAAGTGGTCGAACTCTTAAGAATTGACCGTGGCTGACTCACTATAACTTTTCCACACTTGTTCCAATTTCGTTTTGTCACCAATTCTACTATATCGGAATCTAAATCGTAACTATACTCGTCCTCAATGTGTTCTCGCTGCAGGCACTTCTTAAGCCTTTCCACATGGACTTTCTGTCTCTTTTTAGAATTCCTAAGGTCTTGAATGATATAATTGTCTTTGGCTAAAACTTCTATGACTACAAAGGGTCCTTTGTAAGGGTGAAGAAAGCGTTCGCTCTTTCCAACTATCCTGGTCGGTGTAAAGACTCGCACTGTGTCTCCGATGTTGAACTTAACGAACCTTCTTTTCCTATCATACCAATCCTTACTGTAGTCCTGACGTTCCCTTATCTTAGCAATAGCTTTTTCTATTCTAGTAGTGGCTTCCTCAGCACTCATAAAATTTGTGTCGACGCTGCTTAAACACAGTTGTAAGTTAAAATCATATATAGGTTGTCGCCTAAACATCATAAAATAAGGAGTTTCTTTGGTCACGTCATGGTGACTGCAATTGTAAGCATTTATTAGAAACGGTAAACAACTGCACCATAGTGCTTGCTCTTTTTGAGTATAATGACTCAGCATAGTGCTTATAGTCTGGACCATTCTTTCTATTTGTCCAACACTATTATGTCTTAATGCTGTAGATGTAGAATGGTTCATGCCTAATCTGCGAAGTAATGCTTGAGTGATTTCCGCTCTGAATTCGGATCCTCCGTCACTCAGCAAGTTTTTAAACAGTCCGTATTTTAAAACTACTTTGTGAAGCAAAAATTCTGCTATCCTGTCAGCAGTTTTATCTGGAATTGCTTCTGCGATCACGAACTTTGAAACATAATCCTGTGCGATTATGATGTACTTATTCCCTTTTATGCTAATTTGCATGGGTCCAATGAGATCAATACATAATGCATCTCCTACATTTTCTATCCTGATTGGATGAAGTAATCCTGCTGGTTTCATTCTCATGGATTTAGCTGCTTGGCAACTTTCACATGACATGACATATTTTGCTACTGAGACGTTCATTTTCCTCCAAAAATAATTTTTGTTGAGTCTATGAAGAGTTTTCTGGAATCCTAAATGTCCTCCGCATAGGATCCCATCATGAGCTTTTGATAGTAGGAAATTTCTAAGTACTCGGGGTACGTATAGCTTACGTCCATCTTTATGTACTATAGTAAGAATCCCTTCTTCATCAATTTCATATCGGCTATACTTTTCTTTGTCCTTCCAATTTAACGTATGCCGCATCTTTATTTTGTTCATGATGAATAAACAATCTGGATCGTCCCTTTGCATCTCCTGCATGTTATGTTCCTCTAACATAGTAACTTGCTCTTCATCTTCAAGTATCCTACACATAGGCTTGTGTGTGGAAAAAGTATCTTTGCTCCCTTCGCACCCCTGTAGTGCGTGAGCTCCTGGAACAAATTTTATTGCTCTATTTAATGACATGTTCTCAGTTTTCTGAGCGTCTTTATTCTTTTGGTCTTCATCCTGTGAAAGACATAGTGAATGTGACGTCTTTTTACTTGTCACAACACCCTGCCCTTTCAGAGGTTGAATCTTCCATGATCTTCCATCGGTGAATTTGATTTCACCTTCCTGGATATTTTTCCTCAGCTCTTCTACTGTGGTCGCCAGTAGAGAGTAATTATTTTCATTATCTGGATTCTCTGTGGATATGTACGTATGCGACGGCGGAGGGTTTTTGTTTTCCTCCGACTCGCATGCTGCAGATCTTCGTTGGATATTTTTCATCCATTCATCCACATCTCTGGAAATTTTCATCGCCTTGATCCGCTGTGGGGTATCAAGATCCGGATTGTTGGCATATCCTGGACTTTCTGCATCAGGAACTTGATCAGTCTTCCTGGCAGATTGTGCAGTGTATGTCTTCAATTGCGAAATAACTTCCTGTTTGAGCTTCCATTCATCTCCTTTTGCTGACGTTGGGTTCCTCCAAGTCTCTTCAAATGCAAACCATTTCTCCTCATCTGTGGGATCGTGTCCGGATGGAATGTGATTTTCCACACTGAACTTTTCCTGTTTCAGTGTCGGTTGGTCGCATTCCTTTTGGACGTTCCTATCCTCATCCGTGAGTACCAATTTCTTGGCCTCTTTAGGACTGGCGGGATGGGTGGGCGGGAAAGTTGAGGACTTCTTTTGTGTAGTCTCAGCTGCCTGGCTCACCAGATCCGCTGTCTCCTGATTCTTCAGAGTTTGGTCATGGACTTCCGTCTCGGAGTCTACAATCATGGCTGGTGGTAGATGTACAGCTTTTGTTTCAGCCTCACCTGCCCCATCCATTGTTGTGAATTCCATTGTACTCCGTGTCATCTGCCTTAGGGATTTTGGTGAATCAGTGTCAACCTTCCCATTGGCTGGACTTTGTGACGTTGTTGCTGTCGTTGGCTTTGGAGTAGGAGACCAATCAGTCCCCATTCCAATGTCAGTGATAGTATTTCTGTCAAAATCTTCATGCTCATTTTGAACTTGAGCTTTCTTTGGCGATAGAAATTCTTTCATATCTAATTCATTTATTGTTGCATTGTGACGCTCTATATCTTGTATTAGTTTGAGGTTTTTCTTGTAGATATATTCATTGGTGTATTTCCAGGTATTTTCATCCTCTAGTGGGTCATCCTCCCGAAATTCGTGGATTGTGATGATGTCATCTACGGATAATTTCCATTCTTTGAGCGCTGAGTGGCTGTGTGTAACTTCATTAACACAGCTCTTTACGTTCATTGTATGGTTCTCCCAATCCGTTTCCTCCAAATTTGGTTGAGGTGTTAAAATTTCCACTTGTGATTTGACTTTACGCCTGGGTTGACCTTTCAATCTTCCTGACCATGGATTTTGTCGCTGTGGGATTATGGCCTCCTCTTCGTCTGAGGATTGACTTTCGTCATCCGTCCAATATTTTCCCTTATAGCTTTCCCTGGTCGTAAGGCTGGCTGCACACGCTGGTGGTGGCATTGTTATGTTCCCCTGATGGATTTGTTTTTGCTCTTCCAAAGCAATTTTGTGTTCCTTGACCGGGTCTGGTTCAAATTCAATCACTCGGTCCTCTGTATCTTCCAAATCTTCCTTTGTATAGGGTAATGGAGCTCGTGATAGAAAGTCTGCATCCAAGTGTAATGCTCCTTTCTTGTATGTAACTTGAAAGTCAAATTCCTGTAGTTTATTTACAAACTTACTTATTCGGTGGTTTGGATCTTTTTGTAATCGTAGGTAGCATAATGCTAAATGATCTGATCTGATTAAAAATTTTCTCAAATAAAGATATTGTCTGAATTTGCGAACTGCATATACGACTGCTGCTAGTTCTAATTCTGTGACTGAGTAATTCTTTTCTGACTGAATTAATGTCCTTGACGCATAAGCTATTGGATGTTCTCCTCCATCATCTTGAAGTACACAGCATCCTAGTCCTGAGATTGATGCATCTGTGTGCAGTATGCAATCCAACTCTGGGTTGAAATGAGCTAGAACTGGCTGTGTCATTAATTTGGTTTTGAGAATGTTGAAGGCAATTGTTGCATCTGCACTCCATTGGAAGCATCTTATGCGTTTTTGACCTTCAGATTTCCCTTTACTGCCAATCCATGATTGTGAGATGGGACTAGCAATTTTTGCGAAGTCCTTGATGTATTTTCTGTAGAAACTGCATATTCCGAAAAATCTTCTTGCTTCTGTTTCGGATTTTGGTATTGGCACATGTCTAATAGCGTCCACCTTTGCAGGATCTGGACTGGTGCCTTCCCTGGATACTTTAAATCCTAAAACAATTACTTCAAAATATCCGAATTTGCATTTCTTTGGCTTGAACTTAAAGTTCTTGTTGCTGGCTCTTAACATCAATTCTTCGAGAGATGCTAATTTGTCCAAAAGATGAATTCCATAAGAGATTACATCATCTAAATATACCATGGCTCCCCTAAATTTGAGTGAGCCCAGCATTTGATCTGCTGCTCGCTGAAAAGCTGACGGTGCAATCTTGACTCCCATAGGTAGTCGTTTGAATGCATATAATCCATCCTGTGTGATGAAAGAGGTTATGACTTGGTCATCCTCATGTATTAATAATTGAAAGAAGCCTGACTCCATGTCAAGAGTGTCGAAAATTGCAGATTTTCCAAATTGCATAAGTATGTCATCTATTCTTGCTAAAGGATAAACTTGATCTGTGATGGTCTTGTTTAATGCTCGATAATCCACAACTGATCTAAATGTTCCGTCTTTCTTTTTGATGAGAAATAGTGGACTGCTGTAAGGTCCGTTCACTTCCTTAATGATGTCTGCATCTAACATCTTTTGTACTTCCTCTCGTACCTTTTGTCGCTCCATTGGTGAGCAAGGGAAAGGTTTTGCCTGAACGGGTGGATTACTTCCCGTATGGATCCGAATGGGATCAATCCACGCTGGTTCCTTCAAATCTCCCTTGTTGAATGCGAAGCATTCTGGATATCTTGTCAACAATGCTCGGTACTTTGCTCTTCCTTCTTCATCGAGCTCTTCATTGACGTCGAAACAATCGAGCTGTTCTTGTGTGAGCCTTTTGTGAGCATCACGTAATTGATTGCGTTTGATTTTGATGAGATCAAAATTTTCCTCAGCATGACCTATAGCTGTACGTCCATACATCGTCTGTGGGCATGGAGCTGGATTAAATACATATGCGAAAGGTTCTTCATTTGGTACTACACCTGCGGCTACTAAAAGTCGCTTACTGGTATAAAGTTTTTCTGATGGTTGTAAATAAAAATCCTTTTTGATGCGTTTTGGAATTTGTATGGGCACTTTCATGTGTCCATAGGCTGGTATTGTGACTGCTTTTCGAGTCCTGCACATCATGTTCTTTGGTCCTTTGACTTCATGAAATGAAAAAATTGACCTGACAAATTCTATGTCGGCCTTTTTCTCCCCGACATAGAGATGAGTATCTCTAGTCATTGGAACTGTTTGAAATCGGTCACTCCGTATTTCATTATTCTTGTAATCCAACGTTATTCCATAACGTGATAAAAGATCTTCACCTATAATCATTCGTGGCTCTAGTGTTTCCATCACTAGACCTTTGAATAAAAGTTTTTCACCTTCAATCATCATTGTGAATTTGGCGAGACAAATTGGTTTTACCAATTCTGCATTAGCTACTGCTACTCGCAGAGCGCTTGGAACTTCCTTTATTTCCGCACATCTTGGTACTAAGTTTCTTTGGATACAGGATCTTGTTGCTCCTGAATCTAGTAAAGCTGGTATCATCATACTACATATTTGCACTTGTAAAGTTGACTTGTTGCCGTTTGATAAACGACATGGGTTGAGATCAATAATTTCTAATTCTTCGTCGTCTTTGGACTGACTTTCTAATCTAGTTGCTATAATTGCATTCATTCTTTCTTGGATATCTTCATTTACTGGGGGTGCATCCCCCTCTGTGAGTTTCCCGACGGATATGGGCTAGACTGTCTTTTGTGTGGGCAGTTTCTTCTTAGGTGGCCCATCTCTCCACATCCGAAACATTTTAAGTCGGTTTGGGTGGATTCTAGCGCCAATTGTCCCGGTATCGGTTGTGACTGCTCCTGGGGGTCTGGTTGATTCCTCCAGGAGTTGTTTCTGTCATTGCTTTGGCTGTTCCGGTCCCTGGAGTTAGTTCTACTCCTGTTGTTATTGTTGTACTGTTGGGGTCGTTGCCCTCCTTGGTTATTGTTGGGCTGATAACCCTGGTTCTGGTAACCTTGTGGGTTGGCCTGGATTTGTTGCATGCCGGGGTTGGCGTACCCTGTATTTTGTCCTGGACCGTATCCTTGTTGTGGTGCGTATCCTTGAGATGGTCCATACCCTTGGGTGGGTGCATAACCTTGAAATGGTGCATAACCCTGTTGTGGTGGGTATCCCTGATTCGGATTAAACCCTTGAGGTGGCATGAAGCCTTGAGTTTGATTAAATCCTTGGCCGTTATAGCCGTTGTAGGATTGGTTGTATCCTTGGTTCATCTGTTGGTCATTCCATTGACGATTTCCCTGGTTGTTAGGGTTGTTGTTGTAATATTGTCGGTTCGGACTTTGTCTAGATCCGAAGTTTTGGTTCCTCTGCGGGTAACCTTGGTTGTTGGGGTTGTTACCCTCATTTCTGTATTGAGGCCTACTCCTATCTTGATTATTGTAGAATCTCTCAGGTGTTGGAGATCTACCTCGGTTCCCATAATTCCTTCGGTCATCGTAACCTTGATTGTTACGTCCCCTGTCCGGGTAATTGATATTATTGCTGTAACCTGGACTGGAATTCCGTGAATTATTGAAGTTTCCTTGACCTGGACTTCGTCCTCGTTGGTCATTGGGTTTATTATCAGGTCTCCGATAGTCCTGTTGTTCTCTCACTGCAGCTACTTTTACGATGGTTGTTTCCGTTGGAGCTGCTTTCATTCCTGATGTCAATTTCTCTAGCATTTCTTGGACCTTGGCAAATCTTGTCTCAATAGATTCCGCGCCGTCCGTCTTTCGGTCTTCATCGTACTGTTTTATTCCTTCTATAAAGTCTGCTACAGTTCCTGCTGTCCATCCTCGGCAGAAAACTATGTATTCGGATGTTAGACCTGCGCGTAAGAGTCTGATTTTCTCCAGTTCGGGCATGAATCTATCGACTCTATTGATTAGTGCTAATTTCGCATCTATGTATGCACATGGATCTTCATCTGTGTTCATTTTTCGCTTTTCCATCAGCGTACGTATCATTTGGTCGGTAATACTGTACCTTATTAGGAATTCCTCTCTGAATTCATCCCAGTTAATGGTGTCGTAAGGTTGTTCCTCATGCAGTCTTCGTTCTGCTATCCAATTTCTGATCCAATCCCTGACGGGTGGGTCAAAGATGATCTGTACGTATTGCATCCTGGTTACGATGGTATCTCCTCCGAACCTGTTGGTCTGGAGTTCGGCTGTTGCGAAGGCTGTCTCGGGGTCATCTACACCCGGTTTGAATTCTACCTTGGGAAACATGAGGGCGGTCATGTCGTCGTCCAGATGTCTCCTTGGAATTATTCGTACCTGATCTTGGTCTGCAACTTCCTCAATACGTATTCCCTGATTGGGATTGATTGGTACGTATGGGTTGATGATGTTAACGTTGACCTGATTGAAGAAATTATTTCTATTTACGATCTGTCTATTCCTCCAGTTGTCGAAGGCTTCGAAGTCGTGAGGGTTACTTGAGTTGCTACTACTGGAGCTGGATGATGAGCTACTTCCTCCGGAACTTCCGGGGTCACTCCTTGCTCTCCGTCTGCCTCCGATGTGTCTACCTCCTCTCGAGCCTCCTCGACCTGGATTTGACCTTGATTGAGATGGTCGCTGGTTGGGAGAGTTGTTGCTATTAGCTCCTCTCGACTGATTTCCCCTTCCTGACCCGCTTGGTCCTGGGCCTGGTGGTCTTGGTTGGTTATTTCCAATTTGACGACGTGCTCGTAAGGGTTTGCGTCTCTTTCTGACTTGAGTGAGTACAACTTGAGTTTCCGGACTAAGGTCTCGAAGTCGGATTCTTGGGAAGAAGTGAGTTTCTCCGGTATTGTCCACAAATCGGACTTCCTCTTGTATTTCTTCGTCTCTTTCTATTGCTCTGAACGCTGCGTCGTAGGCGTCGTCTATAGAGATTCTTATAGTAAATTGACCTGGTTCTTCTGGGATAATGAAGTCCTCTTCGTCAATTCCAATAAAAATGTGGTCTGTCTCTTCACTAGACTGTGTACTGTTATGCTGACCACTCTCACGTCTTGGAGTGTCCCTCTCTACTACCTGCTCTTCTTCTTCCTCACTGGATGTGTCACTCAAGATTTCCACGTTAGGGTCGTGAATTAATCTATTCAATGCCTCTTGGTGGTCGTGTTCGTTCTCGATTTCTTCCAAGAAGCCTGGTGGTACCCTTTGTCTGCGAACGCCGTTCGGTAGACTGATGTGTCGATGGTAAAGTCTGAAATTGGGTGCGATGTAGCTGGAGATCTGCCCTGGATCTAAGGATCTTCGGGTAATTATATTCCAGAAGGTAAATATCGGGTGTTCACTCAGAACAATTTCCTCGTGTTCAGCTCTTGTAGCTGCAAATGCTTCAAAGTTTGAGTCTCTAGTTGGTCTGAACCTTCGTTGTATAATCCCGTCCCTTCTGTTATAATAGATCAGACGTCTCACTTGACCTGTCCAAGTCGCTTCGTTTTCTACCCCCTGGTTTCTGAATCTGTCTTGTTCTCGCGCGATCTTAGAGTACTGTCTCGTTGTTACTCTGCTTGGTACTAGCTCGTCTTCGGTTGCTTCGTTCTCGCTGGTGTATACTCTGCCACTGGGTCCTGTCCAAATGTCAACTCCGTATCGTAAGTCGTCAAGCCAACTGACTTTACCTTGACTTGTGGTTGGAGTTGTCGTTATTCGAGATGGTCCTGCTACTGCTGAATTTGGTCTGACGGGGACAGCTGGAGCTGTCGGTGTCGTTGGTCGGTTTGCTGACCTGGTTATGAACCTTCCAGTTGGTCTAGCTGGTACTGCAAAAGTCGTTGCTGCACGTGTTGTTGATGCGGGTGTGGCTGTCCGTGACCTTAAGGTGTCACCTTGGACGTAAGACTCGTTGCTTCTAGATGTTTGTTCCGAAGGTGGTGGTTGTGGTGCTGTTACAAGCTCTCCACCTCCTATGATGGTCCTGTCGTTGTTGGTTGCTCGTTGCAGGATGTCTCGACCTCGTAAGTTGTGGCGGTGTATACCTGTGCGTCCTATCGGTAGGCTGTTGTATAACGAGCCTCTTGGTGATTGATAGACGGTAAATCTGTCTTGGGGTCTGAATGCCTGATAGTAAGTACCTGTGTCAGAATTTCTGATGGTGTTTGCAATAGTCAATGACGGATTCTGTTCTCGTAGTTGTCTCCCTACTTGCACCAATGTTCTTAAAGCTGTTTCACTAACGTCAAGTGGCGGTGCTCGCAACGCGTGCACGGGTGGATGTACGTAGATTCGACCTCCCGGTGACTGGTAAACTCGATGTACCAGTTGCTCGTTACTGTTTACCTGGGTGGAATCTGTGTTGACGTACAACTTTGTTGTTGCTAAATCCCTCTTAACGTTAGCCTGCGATGTACTACCAATTTGGGTGGTCTCGACCTCCTCGGTTGGTGTCTCTAGATCGTCTTGGGTGGGTTGCGGTCTAAATTGCAGATTAGGTTGAGTTGGTCGGTTCCTTGGCGTATTTTCCGTTGAAACCTGTCTATTCTGACGGGCTGGTGAGATGTGTACTGGGTTAATTTGCTGTGTTATTTCGTGAGAGTTGCTGTGTCGGCTTGACTGCCCCCTTTCACCTGTTGCGGGTGCTGAACGACAGGAATTACTGGACCTCGGGGTCACTCTCGGTTGTGCCGTAGAGCTCCCTGTTGGCGTCTGATTACCTGTCTGGACTGTAGGTGATGTGGTGGGTGCTTTTGGGCTACCCTTCTGAGTGGTTGTCTCGCTTCGGCTGTTGCCTGGTCTCTCACGTGTCGTAATCCCTTGTGGACTAGTCCTGGGATTCAATTTGCTGGGTTCCTCAGTACTATTCACCCTATAGTGTCTTCTCACCGATTTCTGGAAAAGTTGTGACCTGGGTGATGAGTAATCTACCTGGTTACTGTCCGTCACCTGGTTACTTGGTCTGAGATGGTCACGATCGGAGTTACTCGACTTCCGATTTCGAGGGGTTGTTAAACCTGCTTGAAGTGTCGCTGAGGCTATTGCTTGTGCTATAGCCTTGTTGATTGAGCTTGAGCTGGTGTTCAAGCTTTCCGGTGAAATTCTTCGTGACGTAACGGGTTGTACTGTGGACTCGCCTGAGATGGTCCTTAGCGTAGATCTAGATGCTGGTTCTAGTAAACCCGTAACCGGATTCCGTGTTACTGGTGGGTTTCTTTGGTCGTACCTAAGGTACCTGCTTATGATGTCGTCAGCACTGGAGTCGATTACGTTTTGTTGGGTGGTCCCGTTGTTATTTGAATCTTATTCTGGACCTGGCCTACTCTCGTCGCTGACTCGCCTTTCTTGTCGTGGTTGACCAAATTCTAGATTTTCACTAAGTCTTCCGGATTGTATCACGGTCGTGTACCTAGGTGTATCGTTGAAGAAAATCTGGCTATCCTGATGTGCCTGGTGACTTCTCAATGACAATACCCGGTGCTCTAAAAGGTTTCGGATGACGTCTGTGGGGATGAAAATGTTGTCCCTGACGTTCCGACCGTACTCGAAGGCACGTGTACGTAACACTTCCCTTTCTTCCCTATTTGGATCTCTGTTATTGTCCCGTCTGTGGGTGACTTCAGCTAATCTAAGGAAAAAATGTGTCCACTGGACTGTACCTGTATAAAGATTTTGAGCTAACCTGTGATACACCTCTATCAGCTGTCCTTCCAATCCTCGAACTACCAGAAAATTTTCTACTGAGTTCCGTTGGAAGCCTGCTGTGGTCACTAGTTGTTGAAATGATCCCGTTGGTACTATCACACCTGTACCTGTCACTAATTGTACGAAATTTTCTTCCACTCTTTGGATGTTATCTTGCCCTTCTCTGATCGGTGGTAACTGATCCTCGACTGGGCCTTCCTGTTCTGTAGACTCAGACACCCGGCTGAGTGTCCTTTGAAAGCCTATATCTCCTCTATTGGAAAATCCTGGAGATGGTCTTGATAGAAACCTATCTCGTACAAGTTGTTGTATGTCTGGTTGTTGAGAAACTGTAGTATTCGACTGTGAAGCCTTACGGTGGTCGCTGATGCTTAAGTTTGATAACTGCTGATTTAATTGAGTAGTGACCTGGTCACGATCACTCCCTATACTGTTATTGGTACGTGGCACTCCTGTTGGTGAGTCACCTTGTTCACTCTGTTCGGTTGACTCGTCCGATTGAGTTATTGCTAAATTATCCCTAAATGATGAGTGTGTACTGAGATTCCCTTGCTGGATAATCTCTGGTGTACTTGTTGCTATAGCAATTGGTCTATTGGAATCCTCCAAATCATCCAATTCCGTTGAGCTTTGCTGATTAACCTGTTGTTCTGTTTGTCCAGTAGCTTTGCTGCACATTCCTTGGCTTTGTACATCCTGTTGGGATTGTACACTCGTGTCTTGAGGAATGTCTTCGTTGCCAACTGGGTTTGTCAGGTTGCTGACAACCACATTGTTGGGTGATTCATTGGTCACATCTTCCATCTCACTTTCCGGAGTTGCGAATCCTTGCTCGCCCTCCCCTACGCTTGTATGATTGCTTCCAGGATCCGTGAGTATTTCGAATGATGACATGGCAGCGCTACTAGTTGGTCTTTCTTCAGGTTGATTGAATTGCGACAGGATTTCCTTGATCGTTGGGTCAGCATCGTGACTGACAAAAACCATGTCTCCTCTAGCATTTAGCATGAATTCGCCTGTGGCCTCAACCTCCTGGTCTTGTTGGACCTGTTGGCCCTCCAGGTTGGTTACCTCGAGGTCGCGTAATTCTCGTTGCATAGCTAGTCTATGGAGATTTTGTCCTTGCACCACCTTTGTTTTTGAAAACTTTGGTGTTTGTGCTGTCGATACTGTTGGTGTTCGTTTAGGACTGGTTGCCGTACCTGTTACAGGTGTTGACACCGTGTCCAAGAACACATCCATGCTTTCATCATTATTGTCAGGATTATCTCCGTGCCCCATGGCCTGCGAGCCCGATGGACTTTGTGCAGATAATGCCAGGGTTGTACTGCCGGATTCTTCCATGACTGTAGATGTCGAAGCCGAAGATGTTGAAGAGAGGTCTACGCCTGCCGTTGCTGTATTAGCTTTGGCTTTCGCTGCTTTCCTCTCCTCTTTCCTACGGGCGAGGATTTCCTCCAAGCCTGTTTCATTCTGTGGCACTGGTCCTGCCGATCGCGTAGTCCTTCGAGATGGTATTGAAGGTGCAGGTGGTGGTTCCCTTCTTGATGGATGTTGGTTCTTTTCGGGTTCCATACCTGTAAACGTCCTAACTTTTTCTGGATGGGCTGAAAAATGCTAAGGCGTTTCGTAGAGTTTGGTTTTATGAATTTGTTTTGACGATTGTGAGAGTTCTTTTGTCAATTTCAATCCTGAAAACCTTCTTAAACTTATGCCAAATTTCAACTTAAACCGTTTCCTAAAATTTTGCCTTGTATGCCTATGCTTATGTAACTCTAGTTGTTAAACATAATTGTGCCAATTGGTGATGATAACTTAGAAAAGAAATTTTTCTGTGCTTATAACCTACGTGTTCAATCCCTGAACGTCCCCAACCTTAGCTGTGAATCGTCTTAAACTTAATCTACGGAATCCTAACGTTTCCAATGAGTACCTCCTGGTGTTACCACCTGAATTTCCTTAAAACCTAAACTTTCTAATCTTAATTTCCGTTAAAACTTATTCTCCTTAAACTTATTTCTTTCCTACAACCTACTGTTTTTAAACTTAATTCCCTTAAAACTTAAACTCCTTAAAACCTATTCCCCTTAAAACTTAATGTCCTTTAAAACCTAAACTTCTCTAAACCTAGTCTCCTTAATCCTATCCTTCTTAAAACTTACGCTCTTAAACTTACTCACCTTAAAACTTAACCCTCTTAAACTTACTTATTTGCAATGGCTAGTTGCGTCTAACTCCTTAAATTATCAGTCTTTTTGTCAATCAACACTCCTCACATTCGGGCCGGTGTTGCCTAAATTCCCTAAATACTCCTGTAATGATTCCCAGAATTAATAAGGACTGTATTCCTCGCTACTAATTACCCTTCTGCCCCAAAGGATATGTTTCGCGTCCTAATTCGTACCTAAGAACTTCCTTGAACCGATCCTACCATCAGCAAGGCTTGTATCTGTTGTTAGACAGCAAAAACTGAAAGCACCAGAATTTACTGAATTCCTATCCCTATAACCAACTCTCAAAAGCCATGAGCCTGTGGTTTCTTATGCCAAATCTCTCTACTCTAGCAAAATCCTTCGAGAATGGCTAAACTTATGATGCACTCAAAACCATGAGTCATCTATGGAAGAAGTAATAAATATGAAAGTCCCTATGTATGGCCATAGCTGGAAACCGCATACATAGATTTTAAAGTGAACATCCGTGCTTTGGAATGTCCCCTGTTATCCTATCCACTAAACCATGGACCTCCTTACTAGTAATAGTCATTGCTGTTACCTATCCGCTAGCTTGGGCACATTACAAACATATACCTATATCGGTGCGTCAATCATAGCCTCTCCGATTACCTCTAGTAGGTCACAGGCTTATCGGTACTTTTGTCGGCACTCCATCCGATCACCTCCGTGCTTGGAATGACTCGAACCCTACTAAACCATAAGGTTCCTCCTAATCTTCTTAGCCTCTCGGATTCTACGTATACTAAAACTTATATACAACAATGATTCCGCTCACATTTCGGCCCTTGAATCCCTAAAACTACGTAGATGAGAATTTTCTTATATGTATGCTTATATACTATGCCAATGTGTCCACGCTCAATGTACCTCGGCCCTTTGGACTAAATTTTGTTCAAACCTTAATTAAACTGTCCTAATCACCTCGGTGCTCATATTCGGCCCTCCCGAGAAAATTTTGTTCACCTTACATACTATAATCTTTAGATAGTCTGATCTACCTATGCTCTCTAACTGAGTTATATAGGTTTTAATTTGCAAAATAACTAACTGAAATCTGATATGCTCCGTGCTCACATTCGGCCTTCCGGATTGACTTTGAAATCCTAATATTTGCCAAAACCATGACAAATTATTTCCTAATTACCCAGCGCACAAAACGGCACTTCTGGTGGAAAAATGGAAAGGTGGAAGGAGAAAAGAAGTTTGTGAAAAGTCTATGATAGATCCTATTGTTACCCGTGTAAACCTACACATCAGGTAAAGAAAGTAATTTTCAGCGAAAGACTTTTAATTGGGTTTTGCCACCTTGCCATGGGGCTCTTAATTACGTAATTTGGAGGTTAAAGAATTTAAAGACATCTGCGCTCAATCCCGGCCCTTCAGATGTGCTTATACTAGAAGGAGAAAAGATGTAGAGAAAGAAGAGAGTGAAAAATTTATTTTTGAGTTAATTACTGAAAGATAGATCATATTTTTGCTTTAAACTAAGCTTGGAAAGTGAATTTTGAGAGTCTGGTATTAATAAAAAAATGTCCTAATTAATTGAAAGATTTTAATTGTGTTTTGGGTTCCTATCCCCTAGCCTGGGGTTTCCCAAAACTTTAAAAAGTAATTTGAAGAGTTAAAAGAATTTCAACGCTCAGAAACGGCCCTTTTGAAATTAACCTTAAACTTACGAAGAGAAAGATTACTATTATACTGCGCTCAATTAACGTCGGCCCTTCAGCCGGAATAGTTCCCTTTACAATACGAACACTGTTTATGCCTACGCTCAAAACCCGGCCCTTTAGGCGTCTAAAAAGATAGAAGAAGACTTATTTTACTGGAAGAAGCTAATTTTGGTGAAAATTTGTTATGCACATACACCTACTATGTACTCTGAAAAGCCCTCAAAATACATATACATATATGCGCAATTTTCTAATTTGAACATATGATTTGTCTCTAAACTCTGGTTAATTACTCCTGAATATTAGCTACGCCTCGTAACTACATTACAAAATTAATATGCTCCTAAACATGAAATTCATGAACCTTAAAGAAAAATTGTATTACCTTATTGGACGTCCTCTTCCCCTAATTTTCCGGTTGGAAAGAGTCCCAATTTCACTAGCACTTAAAATAATATTTCTGGCCACAAAATAGTTCTTTTTCTAGTGCCGCACTAGACCTTCTGAACTGTTATTTGACTCCGCGCGTGATGATAATGGCCAAATTTTCTTTCTTGAGGTAACATTGTTGCATGTTATAACTGCCTTTCACGAGAAGTTTCGGGTGGCCCTGGAGAGAAATGAAACATTTTCTCCTTAT
This sequence comes from Allacma fusca, assembly GCA_947179485.1. Taxonomy (NCBI): domain Eukaryota; kingdom Metazoa; phylum Arthropoda; class Collembola; order Symphypleona; family Sminthuridae; genus Allacma; species Allacma fusca. The sequence goes on along the minus strand of OX359247.1, from coordinate 5,673,871 downwards.
CGAGCCCCATACTTCCATCCCATGAATTTTATTTGACTAACGACCTTACTTGCTACAAAGTTTGGTCTTTTGTCACAGGGTCATCCGCAGGTCCCCGACCTACGGATCCTCCGGGTCCTTACCAAATAAAACCCGAAGGCCTGGCAGAAACATCATGTTACAGTTCTATCACCCGGGTATTGATGTTGTGTGGGTAATAGACAATGTAGCCTAGGTTCGGGCGTTCCATTCCCCTGAATTATGGTTTCGATGTTGGTGAAACTCATGAATAAATGGAACTATTAAATTCTGTGTGTAGTTCTTTTATTTAACTTTGGGCCAATTTAATGTTCCTAGAACTGATACAAGTTACACTGAACAATTTACATTTAACACAAATAGAATTTGAAGTCTGAATCTCTTCTTCCTGAAATTCTGAGAAATTCGGAGAATTTCATGTCGCCCCGTTTGCTACCTTTTGAGATCCATCCCGGAGGGAATGGACTCTAGGTGCGGCTCCTCTGGATGTTGCTTGCTTGAAGTCGAGATTAGAACTTGTACTTAATCTACGTGTCTTAATCTAATCCTAAATCTTATTCCTATTCTTATTGTTTATTAAATAATCTGAATCATTTCCTTTCCTTTTCTTATAATTATGTTTGGTCAGCGTTTGGCGTCACGTAGCCTTTGCTTACGACCTTCCAAACTATTTGCTGACTTAGCTTATGCTTATTCTACTATATTTATAATATATCCGTAACAATATGCATGCTCATATATTTACAGTGTGCTGAAAAACTATTGTATGGTGGAACTCTTAAAACAAACAATAGATTTTTTTCGCATCTATTCCCCCAAAATATTGCCAGGAAGCTTACAAACTAAAAGAGACTGTTTGTATAAATTTTATTATTATTATTTATTAGTTATTTTAAAATTATGTAGGCGGTCATTTAGCCGTGATGTTTCCAGAATCCTATCATACAATCTTGTTCCCGCACACTGTATTTGTGTATGTCATTTGTAATGTCCAAAAATCTTTAATGAGACATGCTAATAAATAATTGATTGTATATCAGTTATGAGCCTTGCAATGAAGTGCTCGTTCCTGCGTACGGTCGGGAGTCTTGCAGCATCACTTCTGCTGCACAGGGTCCGTATTTGTACTATCCCATTGCGGTTCTGTTGGTCTTGAATATGACATTTTTCTCCATCACCTCTCTCAAACTGTATCAATACAAGGCAAGCTCTGCAATAGCCCGAGAAAATTTGGGTAGAAGCAAGGAAGCCACGGAATTGTAAGGCCTTTAGGAATCCCTTTGGGACCTCCTGATTTTGATAGCTTAGCTTACATAACATAAATAAATAGAAATAGCTATTGTCCAGTTGTGTACAAGTTATTTATCGCAGAAACCGATTTAACCTGAAATTAATTCTTGCGCTTTAGATTTCAGTTATTTACAAAGTTATTCTTTGTGATGGGAATCACGTGGATACTGGTATTTGTTTCCTGGAAAATTAACGTATCAACAAAAGCATGGTACTGGGCAATAGTGGATGTATTTAATATCCTGCAAGGAATTGCTATTTTCGTTATTTACATCTGCAGAGCCAATATCGTCACCTCACTACGACAGAACTGTCCGGGATTAAGACGTAATTGTTGTAATATATTTTAGTTGAATTACTATTCCTAAAGGTCAACAATGTACCTAAAAGTTTGCTTAATTTCCAGCACTTCTGAGTATCACAGACAAGTTTGGAGGGAAGTCCGTGGACATTCGCGAAGCAGAGACATCTGGAACAAATATGAATAGAACCAGTACCACGGGAGACGATGGTATGAAAAACGTGGAACTGAAAACTTTAAATCAAAAGCGACAACATTGATAATTTTATTTAATAGTAAAAGATTTGGTAGAGTTAAATCCACTTCCTCTGAGCCTATACCGACATAGTTCACTCTAAATGATTTCCATGTAATAATAAACTTTCTAAGGAGTGACTCCAACCTTGGACATTTCACAAATAATTAAGAAAATCAAAAAATTATTCTATTTAGTACCTCCAACCAAACCTTATATATGAGTTTCTCATTACTTCATTATTGTTCAGTATTTATTGATTTTTGCATGCACCAAAGTGAATATGCGCATTACTGACATTACACATTTATAAAAATTGTTTCAGTAAAATTAACTGGCAGTGATTGGCCCTTGATCACCATCATTTATTTCGCATAGTTATAGTTCTTGACATTGGTTTGTAGGAACGGAATACCCACCGTAGGCTTAAGTTATGAGATAAGGTTATGGTTTTTGTGAAATCGAAGTTTGTTACTGTAATAAAACCTTTCCAATAAAATTCCTTACCTTGAGCCAAGAGTGTGGTTGAAAGTGGGGTCAGATAAAAGATATTTGACAGGGCGTTGTTATGTTTATCCTTTATTTCTTATTCAATAGTTGAAGAAATCCGGACAGCGTGACACCATTTCAGGAGCACCAACTTGCTATAAACAAATGTAAACAAGGAATAACACTGACAAATACACAGGGCCAAAAATAATTAATCAAACATTTGTTTCCTATAATTAGGATGATAACAGAATTTCTCAACTTTTCCTCCACGGCTCTAACGGAGCTTTTAATTACTGAGCTCAATAATTTATTATACATAAAGAGGAAACTGCCCTGTACGTCCATCCTGTTCGTGGTAACACAAGGACTCCAGTTTCCTATCGCTAATTTGAGTATCATTGGTCTTCTGGTTCTCGCTTCTACAGACCAGCTATTATGCTATTTTTTTTTCCAGTGAAGCGTTTCCGCTAATGTGTGCGCCAATTACCTTTTTAATGTTACTGTAGATAAACAAATTTTGTATAACGAAATTATAACTATGACTTTTATGCTCCAGCCTCTGTCCCCTCATTTTAGTATGAAATCAGGCTTTTGCAAAGGTGATTCTACTACAGAGAAACTGAGCTTACGAGTTTTTTTGATTGGAGTTAGGCTCATACAAAGTTAGCTATAAGAAATATTACTACGGAACCATTTCCCTCGAGACATCATGGTAGATATTATTACCGTATCATTTGCACTGGTGAGTTTATTCAGTATAATCCAGTTGACGAACAGCCAGATGAGTATTGCCACGGTAAAGAATGGTACATTTGAACCAGAAGGCATTAAACTGCAATGGTGTGGCAAAGAGAGAGCTCCTCAGCGAATTGACAACAATACTTACGGGATAACAGAGGAGCAGCGAAATATTTCTGTCAGGTATGAGCTCCGCCTGGTGAAAAAATTCATTTTAAGAACAACTGCAAGAATAGATAAGCATAAATGCATAATGTTCTACTCGCTGAATTGGCCGAAATGTAAAACAATAATAATAAATATAAATACGATTATATTAAGTAATTTGACTGAAAAAGACTTGTTTATTTATTCGCTTTGAACAATTAATTTACTTTTACTTTACTTCAGAATGTTTTATATTCATAGAGTCAATACAACCATTTACGTAGAACGAATTCAAAATTGCTTGTGAATTAGTTCAATTAATGCCGGATGCCTTATTGATACTGCAAGAATAGCCGAGCACTTTTTTGTTTTTATTTATATTTACCCCTCGTGGCCTGTACATACAATACATATAATCTAGAACACTATTACAATTAGTAACAAATTTGAGGTTTCAATGTGTGAGTAGGTATTTTAAGCTAATGACACTATCCTAGACTTCGTAAGGTTTGGTTTCTAAAGGCTCATGTCTTCTAGAGTTACACCGCAGTAACAGGCCCACTGATACATGGGCACACTGACATTCGCTCTATGTATTACATAGAAGGGCTTTGCGCTGACCTAATTTGTTACGAACTCTAATAATAATATAATTTTTTTTATTGCAAACAGGTTCGTGAATGGATCAATTACATGTCCTTCGGAAGTAACCACGTCTAACGAAATGACCAAAGCGAAGTTTGACCAGGAACTTTCTATTACTGGTTATTTTCGTGACGGAAGTACCTATTACCCTCCAGAGAAATACTGCATTGCGAGGTAGATGGGCTACAAGTTTCTTTACCACTTTGAACAGATGAAATATCTACAGAATTTAACACAAAAGTTTTTAAACAACTTTGATTAACCTTGGGCCAAGTAAAATGGGCCAGTGCCATTTTAAATTCGCACTTCCTTGTATGCTTTAACATTTATATTTTTCAAAAGCTGGACAGAGTCAAACGTTACGGTCCAAGTGTGTGGTGCTGCCCCCGAATGTGGAGTTAGTAATCCTTGTATTCCGAAGTGTTGCACCATCAACAAGCTATTCACGGTCAATTACGGAGCCAGAGGTACCTGCCAGGAACCATTTGAAAATTCAAACCCTTTCAACCCCATTTTGTACACCACAGTTTCGAAGAAGTCTTCAAAAAACTCTGTGTATTACATCAGGAGTTCCATTACAAAACGATGTGGAAGGAACAAAACTACTGTCATTCATGAGGGCAATCAACTTAATGACGTCTACAGTACAGTTCTCCGGAGATGGTAATTACCCATTTATTTTGTTTCTGCATATAAAAAGTGAAATGCAGTAACTTACTTGGTCAGTGTAGAATTATTAGAGAATTTTTCCATATCTGTTTTGTTCTTCACTAATCTCTTTGCAATACCTGATTTTTAAATTAATTATGTAATTGGAATTAATCGCAGCTTTCGCATCCTAGAAGATGGTACATTACGTATGTTGGACAACAATATGAAGTGGGTAAAAATAGCTCGGGAAGACTACTGCTTAGACGGATTTCAAATAAATGGATCCTCTGGCAAACTTTCAGTTGAAAACTTCATGGGGGACGAGCAACACTACGGTGCGTTCATTTGCATGAATGCAACTCAACAGGTAATGACTACATACTCATGGATACATTTCCAGTTGATTTTTAGTGTAGTTGTAATTGAAAATAAATTATTTTCCGTTTATATTTTGGGAAGGCCCGTGATTCCAGTAGCCGCACTCAGACAGATATTAGTTTCCATATAGTTTATGGAGTGGCATTCAGTGTAACAGCAGTTTTCCTTCTTCTTACCCTCGGTGTCTACGTTCTACTTTGGAAGGAACAGAAAATTCAAGGATGGACAACCATGAGTCATTCCGGAACTATGTTTTTGTTCTATATATTCCTGGCCATAGTTCACTTTTTGGGAACACAGTATATGTCAGTTGGGAGGTCGAGAGTGTCCTTCCTTTGCATGGCTTCGGGTAAGTAGCGTGTTGTGTGGGCAAACATTATTTAAACATTTCTTTACTATTATTAAATGCGGGTGACGTATGTCCTTCGAGGCCTCCTTAACGCATACACTTTCGGAGAATGGTTTCTATTCGATAAAAAATCAGTGAGGTGGCGAGTGTGACGACTTTCCCCAGCGCACGACTCCATAAGGCTATAACTTCCGTTGCATAAAATGCTTCCAGTCGCATTTTTTCGATCGAGGATGGAAAGCGAACGTTTTGCCATTTCAAAAAGTACCTCCAAAATCAAAAAACGAGCCATTTTTTCCAATATGGTGATATCATGTTACCCCATAAGTCCCACAACATGTCTGTACCTCCCCCGTTCTTGTATGCATCTTCGTGCTTGATTCTTGTTTTCGAACACGCAAACTATTATATAGTGGCTAAAAATGTTAATTGTTAGTTTTTACATCAACTGGAAAAAAATACCTTCATAAAAATACACTTTGAAGTGTTTTGCCGAAACGTATACGCACGAGCACAAAGCACATGGGAGGTACTTACGACAGTGTTGCGGGGACTTATATATGGGGTAACATGAAGTAATTATATTTTCGAAATTACCTGGTCTTCTGATTTCGGGGGTAAATTTCGACATTTTGTCAAAATATTCGCCATACATCGACTGAAAAAGGGCTCCTGGGAGGGACGTTCAATCGGAAAAGGTGATCCTCATCCTATCTCTTCCTGGAATATATACCATTGTTCCTACTTAAATCCACTTGTTAACAGAGATTTGCAAAATACTTGGTCTGATTGTGAGTTGCCAAAAACCATAAAAATAGATTACGCAAAAGCACATAGGAAAATATTTCTAAAAAAATTTAAAATACCTAACATTCCTGCAAAATATCTGAAATATTAATTACCAAGTAAAATGCTTTTGATTATTTTGTCAAAATACAAATAAAAATACAATACGTCTTGAGCAATCCAAAATAGCAAAATACACCATTTTAAATACAGAATATATTTTGAGAAGTTGCTTTTATAGGCTATGTGTCCACAACTGTCCCGAAACCCTAAAAAAGCGTATGCTTTATTAAGTAGTTTGTGTTTCTCTCTTTGTCTCTATATTTACATGGTATATACTTTATCCATGATGAACGTTATCCTGGTGTCATTGGTTCGGCATATCTCGTTTGGACATACAACTAGACAAACAGACACTGCGACATTCACAATAGGCACACTCAGCTTCGCTTTGCCCATGAAAATGTGACGGACACACCCATGCGTGCAGACAAACCTTATTCAAAATAACCTAAAGCTATTTTTAAAAATAAATAAATAATTTTTGAAACTTTCAGGCATTTTTCTACATTTTTTCTTCCTGTCGAACTTCTGCTGGCTCACAGTTATATGCTTCAGTCTCTACCGGACATTTCGGTATGGACATTTCCATCATGTTTTTAATTTTATAATATGTATATACCTCTTGCTTAAGTAGAACAATGATTATCACAAATCAGATCCATTAACGCCTGCAACCATAACGCGAAAAACATTGGACAATTCATGGCGTACGCTGCTTTTGCATGGGGATTGCCACTTGTCTACGTAGTGGTATCGGTTGCTTTGGACCAAAAGTATCGGTATGAGTTGTTGAAAATTATTATGTACTCTTATAATCATATAAATTTCCAAGAAGTTTTTAAGATACATGCTCATAAATAAATAAAAATGTTTTCCAGTTATGAGCCTTGCAACGAAGTAGTTGTTCCCATGTACGGTCGGGAAACATGCGGCATCTGGTCTGCTGCACAGGGTCCGTATTTGTACTATCCCATTGTGGCTTTGTTGGTCGTAAATATGACATTTTTCACCATCACAGCTTACAAACTGTATCAATACAAGATAAGCACCGCAATGGCCCGAGAAAATTTGGATAAAAGCAAGGAAGCACGGGAATTGTAAGGGCTTTTCAAGTCCCTTTGGGATCTCTTGACTTTAATAGCTTAGCTTGCATAAATCTAAAAAGCTATTGTCCAGTTACAAGTAATTTATCACAGAAACCGATTTAACCTGAAATTAATTCTTGCGCTTTAGATTTCAGTTATTTGCAAAGTTATTCTTCGTGATGGGATTCACGTGGATACTGGAATTTGTTTCCTGGTCGGTTAGCGGATCAACAAAAACATGGTACTGGGCGATAGTTGATATATTTAATATCCTGCAAGGAATTGCTATTTTCGTTATTTACATCTGCAAAGCCAATATCATCACTTCACTACGAAAGAGCTATCCTGGATTAAGACGTAATTATTGCAATATATTTTAGTTGAATTAATATTCCGAAAGGTCAACAATATAGCTAAACGTTTGCTTAATTTCCAGCACTTCTGAGTATCACAGACAAGTTTGGAGGGAAGTCGGTGGACATTCGGGAAGCAGAGACATCTGGAACAAATATGATGAGCACTGCTTCGGTGGGGGACGATGGTATGAGAAAAGTGGAACTAAAATCTTTAAGTCAAAAACGATAAAATTGATCATTTGAGTGCAAAAGATTTGGAAAAATGTCAGCCGTATCTTATACCGAAATAGTATCATTCTAAATTATTTCCATGTAATTACACTTATTAAGGAGATCCCTGTAGCTCCCTCTTTGGACATCGCACAAGTATTTCATTCTCTGATAATCTGATTATTGTACATTATTTATTTTTAACTCTGTACTAAAGTAAGTGCAGGCATTGCTGTTGTTGTAAATAATAAAAATTGTTTTTGTACAATTAATTACAAAAATCATTGCTACGCGATCATTTAATCCTGCGCGTAGATTGGCGTCAGCTACGGCCGTCACTGTAAGATGTGTGGGATGCCTGTATGTACGGGGTGTTTCAAATCCTGTCTTCCCACCCTAGCCCATGTAAGGGACAAAGGAAAAAAATATATGCTGCCCCGAATTCTTTTCCAGATTTTCCAAAATTTGCTTCGTTATCTAAGGAAATGAATTGTAGTCAAAATCGTCCAAAACATGAAATCAAATGTAGAAATTTTCTTAGGATTTTTAGAAACGTTCAAGTTTTGTATCCGGCCAAAATGTTATCATAAATAGCTTTTGGTGGTCTTTTGTAGGAACTTTTATTGGTTTTTGGATAAATTATCCAACAAATCTTTAAGTTCAGAACTGTTGGCATGATCCCTAAGAACATAGAGCAAGGTTGGGGAAATTCATCATCACAAGAAGAGATGCGTAAATGAGTTTCTATCTTGCTATTTTTTAATCCGTCCAAAATTGCGGTCTTAGGAACTGAATATGTGAGGTGCCTTAAAAATATTTTTTCTTTGTGTCAATCTTGCCCCACATTTTTAGTTTCCGAAACTGAAATAATTTGTAACTTGGAAAGATGATCTTAGGATTAGGGTATGTCGATTTGAAAATGCCCGGCATTTTGGGCAACTCGCCCGCCCAAAATGCCAAGGCATTTTGGGCATTTTCAATTCAGGGCGAGGGCGGCATAATAGGGCATATTGGGCAAGGGCATTTTGGGCATTTTCATCGAGGGCAAATTGGGCATTTTGGGCAGAATCGTGGAATATAATAGAACAATCTATACAATTTGACAATGAATTTCTTTGTAATTTTGGAGAAAAAGCGTTCGAAATTATCTTGAAAATTTTATTCTGTATGTCATTATTTTGACGAAGTTAATTCAACCGGTGATGAAATACGTTTGGATATCATAGGTCATATTGAACATTACAATTTGTGAAACACCTGAACAGTACACGATACGGCTATAAATTAAAATATTCTAGGAACTATTTTTCCAAACAGCAGACGATGTAAAATGAACCTCCAACATCCTGGGAATATTCCATACCCCTATGCATGTATGTATATTAATGTGATCAGAAATGTCTTTTCGGTTAACCCATATGTTTGAACCCATACGGTAATTGCTTTATACACTATAAAACTACAAACAACAATATTTGGGGGACCCGTATGGAGGATGTATATTGGTTTCTACTCGAGCCATTTTTGGCTGATCGTTGCAAACTGCAGACAACAGTGATGTAGAATAAAAGGAGTATGAAATTCAGCTACATCAACCATTTAAATTTTGATTGATCCATTACCATCAGATTTTTACTTTAGGAATTCGTATTTCAAAAGAAAATAGTACTTCTGCCCGCCCGTCAGTAACGCATATGAAAATTTATTTCATATTATTGTTTACATAGAAATTTATTTTCGTAGAATAAATAAATGATATCACCTCATATCAATGAAATTAAATTGATTTGACTGTTTTTGCCATTAAAATATACGCGAAGAAGCGAATTACCAGACATTCACATTTGTAACTTACCCTTGGCTGGGCTTTCATGCATTTGGAGGGATATTCTGAATATATGCTAGTAACCCAATTTTGGTGCCATGAAAATGCCCAACTTGCCCTGCCCAAAATGCCCAAAATCAGGGCATTTTCAAAAGCTGCCCACATGCCCAATTTTTGGGCATGCGGGCAGGCATTTTGGGCATTTTCAGCTGGGCGGGCAAATACTGCAGGGCATTTTCAATCGACATACCCTATATACTTAGGATCAAATGAATCCCCTTGCAATTCCCCATTAATGTCACTCAAAACATACAGGTTTTATTTTCAAGTTAATTTCTAAACCATTTATGCATCAACCTTTGTTCCTTCCCTTGCAACTGCCATTAATAAGAAATCAGGCTCTTGCATGTGATTCAACGGAAGGGAAATTGACCTTGCATACTATTTTATTGAAATTAAGCTCATGCAAAGTTCAATCCAATAAATGTTACTCCAAAACCATTTCACTTTAGATATGGTGTATGTCCTTGTTATACCATCTGTACTGGTGAGTTTATTAAATTTAGTAGAATCCAGCTGACGAACAGCCAGAGCACGGATATTGGCCCTGCTACAAATGATACATTTGAGCCTGAGGGCACTAAACTGCATTGGTACATCGATGAGGAAGCCCCTCAGCTAATTGACGTCATCACTCACGATAACGGAGGAGCAGTGAAATTTTTATGTCAGGTATATGAGCTCCTCCTGGTGAAGAAATTCATTTTAATTAAACGTCCAACTGTAAGAATAGATAACCATGAATGAATAATATTCTACACGCCGAATTGCCTGAAATGCAAAACATTAATAATAAATAGTGTAAATGCAATTATATGTAACTCAAACGGTTGAAGACTTGTTTATTTATTTACTTTGAACAATTTACTTTTAATTTACTTCAGGATTTTTTAATTCATTGAATGTGAGTCAATACAACCGTTGAGGTTAGATTTTTTAACTATAGGCAAGTAAGGGATCGAAATAGATTTATGTGAATTTTATGATACATTTCAAAAAATAATTAGAGGGTATGTAAATCAAGTAGAAATCAAAATTGCTTGTAAAGAGTTTAAATAATGCCGGATGCCGTATTGATACTACATACATAATAAACAGGTACACTTGAAATGCCTTTTTTATATTTCTTCTCATGTTCTGTATAATAGATATACTCTAGAACACTATTACAATGAGTTACAAATGTGAGAAAACTGTCGACGACGGAGAGTAGTTCTAATGAAATTTAAAATATAGGATCACTATTGGATCATTTACGCTGCTCCAAGCAGCGCAGCTAAAATTGTAAAAGTTCGCTAGAAGCCAAACTTTGGATTTATACATATTCAATGGCATGTAGGGTATATATTTTGGTTCGTTTGTCTCATGTTATTTTCATATAGATAGACAGATTTGACAATCATTCCAGAATGCAAAATCTAATGCAAAATCTAAAAGCTTGTTTAAAAAAAACAAATCAATGGAGCTTTCAAGTATTTTTTAAAATTTGTTTCTCGTGAACTTCTGCTGTCTCACAGTTCTTTGCTTTAACCTGTTCTGGATATATCGGTATTGACATTTTCTTCCCTGTTCTCCTGCTATTATATAATTTGTAGGAAAAAAGCTTTACCTTGACCGAGCCCGGATACATTGAGTGATTTTACGAAGGACCAGTGCTGACCAGTTCTGCGATCGGGTCAAGTAATTTCAAAACTTGACCATGAACTTGACTTGGCCATGAAACTTCAAGTAATTTTCAAGACACAACCTGAACTTGATAACTCGCGTTCGTGTAATTACTTGACTTGTCAAGTTCAAGTAATCATAAGTAACTTTTGTAAGACCCGAACTTGATAAAGTAGTTAAATTTCCAAACTTGACTTGAACTTGACTTGACCATGACTTGAACTTGATAATTCAAGTTAAGTATCACAAAAAATTAAACATGGCCACAATAACTTGTCGAATTAAAGCGAATTATTTCCTTCAGACTGAAAACCAAAACGCATTCAGAAAACAATTTTACTGCTACTTTTTATTTAAAACCATTCGAGGACAACTTTGAGAGTATACTGAATACAGTAAAAGTTCGATATAAGGGACTATATAATTTATAAAGGAATTTCCCTTATACCAAACGTCTAAAGCATTGTGTAAATGAAAGTTGGGGTCAAACAAATGCATCCCTGATATCTGTACATTCCTTATAAGCTGAGCCCTTATAACAGACTTTCAATGTATATCTGACGAGTTTTACAAGGTGTCAAGCTTTATTTAATGTTTATATATGTATACATACATATACCTATTTGAGCATTACCAGTACTCTTAATTTAAAATTTAATAAACTAGTATTTACTTATTTATTAAACGCTTTTTGTAAAGAACCATCCAAGCTCAATTTATATTGGAATTTATTTGCACAAGTTGAAACTAATAATTCTAAGCAACAATATGAATTATCAAGATAATTCTTTCAATTCATGGAGAGGCCGCTGCAACAACTAACAATGAGCAACGTCTGGTAAACAAACCCCATTTACCTCACTACGGATGAACTATCTAGAATTAAGACGCAATTATTATTGTATCTGTAATATATTTTACATGTAATACTATCCCTGTAATATTTATTAACACTGTAACTAAAAGTTTGTTTAATTTCCAGCATTTCTGAGTATCACAGACAAGTTTGGAGGGAAGTCGTCTACGGTCATTCGGGAAGTAGAGACTCCTGGTACAAATATGACGACCGTGAGATAAACCACGGGGTGAGAAAAGTGGGACTTTAAACCAAAAACGACAGGATTGATAATTTGAATGCACAAGATTTGGAAAAGTTCCATCCACCTCCTCGGAACCTACACCGAGATCGTATCACACTAAATGATTTCATGCAATGACACTTATTAAGGAGATCAATGTGACTCCAGTCTTGCATATTTCACAAGTAAATAAGAAAATACGAACAAAATAATTATTCTCAGTTGCTTCAGCCAGAACTGACAAGTATTCCATTCTTCCATTATTGTACAGTATTTATATTGATTTTTGACTCTGGACCAAAGTAAATACTTACATTAAAAATGGCTTTGGTACAATTAACTTAAAAAACAGCTCCGCATATAATTACACATAGGAATCACACTGTACTTTCCAAACTTATCCTAGCAATTATATTCTGACTGGTTGGGAATCCCTACCTTGGATTCCATCACTATCACAATATGATAACATATGTACTCTATAAGTGTACGTCAAAGCAAAATGATGGGCTGTTAAAACAACACATCCTCAACTATTTACGTCATATTATTTACCGAACCCGATCCTCAAAAAGGAAAACATCCCAGTTGTTTGTTTTTGCATGTTGTTACGTGATAGCCTTCCTTTAGAAGTATTATATGCAAACACATCCACATCTCCGTATCACTTCCAATGTATTGACGCAAATACCCGTATGTCTATAATAATTATGTACGTACAGTATACCTGCCTGAGACCATAAAGTCAATTGAAATGATTCTGGGATAATGGTGCCAAATCCTTGACTTTGATGAACAAGTTAATGCTGGGAGCGTCAAAATTGTGTGCGATTTCCGCGAATTAATAAGTGACAGTGACTTTTCACATCCTAATTCAACATAAAATATATACTTGGGCTCACACTGTCTCGCCTCATTTTTCCCTGCCTCTTGTTTGCAGACCTAATACAAATTGCTAGGCTCCCTAATATCAGTATAGCCCCCATAGCTAGGCCCGTATATAATTTTTACGTAAGTATAACTACTTATAATTGCAATAATAATATACGTGCAGTGAGCTCAGAAATTGAGAAGTAGCGTGGGGGCTGAAACACTTATGTGAAGCCGATCGTAAAATCCCAACAGCTTTAAAATGAGGATCTACTTTTACAGCTTGTATATATCTATAGTAATTTTAGCTATGAACTGAGCATCAGTAGACAATGCAGATGTGAATACTTGAAAAAGCTGTTCTGCCTGCAGCATATGTCTTTCCTGAATGTTGTACTGTACTAGTTTTGGGCATCTTTAAAAATCCTCGTGGAAATATTCAGCATCGAGCTCTCTTTCATCACAGGAAATACACGATTAACATAGTCTAATAGTCTCCCATGCATAAAATTCTTCCGTAGTTTGGAACTTCGCCAGGGAAAAGTCGTATATGTTTGGGACTACACACACAGTCTTCTGAAGGAAGTTATAAACGTGAAAGGAGTTTATGGGAAAGTATCATTGGGGAGCTTGGACAAGTTGGAACTGTCAGTGTGTGCTTGCATATCATTATGGAGAGTTCTGAGACGCGAGACTGAAATAGAGTATCAACGGCTTTACGACCACTCTTTTAAGATCAAGTCCAATCCATTAAATCAAAATCTTAAAATGGAGATTCATAATTTTCAACTTCCTTTCCAAACACATCTAGTCATGATGGTTTTTGTGCTAGTGAACCTCCTGGACTTGAGTTGGGGCAATGGGAATTTTTCAAATGAAGATCCTGGAAACCAGACGCTGACACCACAAATCGTAACAATGCAATGGTGTGGTCCTTTTGACGCCAAGAAAAATCAGTCATCTCTAACAACGAAGATCATTCCTGCGGGTATTTCCGAAGAGAAGATGAACTTTTCCATGAAGTAATGAATCATAGCAGTTTTATTATTTTCTTTTCGGAATTACCTTGACTTCTTTACAGGAATTGTGTTAAAGTATCTACGCAATGAACAACGAACCCTTGTCCTATTCCCTAATAATTATTGCTACTGTGTACAGATTAATTGGCTCATACATTAGAAACTTCCAATTAGTATGTGGCAGTTTGAATTATTTTACAGCGTATTTTATTGCTGGTTATAAAAACAACATAACGACCTCGTTACGCCTTGTCATTTACGCGAGACAAAGTAATTCAAAAGTAGAACAGCGACGGGGCACTCTGTCGGTGCTCAATTTCTGTTGACATTTTTAATTACTCAAAGGGAATGAATCAATTGTAATAAAACTTGCCTCCTTTGGTTCCTAATTTTGAGAGATTTTCATTTTTTTATCACTCTAATTAATTATTTAAATGCACAAAAATTATAGCACGCTAATAATTCGTAAATTCAGCAACTTGAATCCTCATGCTGGATACTCAATTACTAAAAGATTTAAATTGCATAAAACTTGCAAACTAACCCTCGTGAACCATAAAGCCGACTGTTAAAATCTTTATTAAATATGTATGCATTAAACACTCCTTGGAAGGGATTACTTCATAAGGGATTTCTCGTCATATAGTAGACAAATTTTCTGGTTCCCCAGCATCCATTGGCACAATGTTCAATAAACCTCTCAGTAGGGGCTGTTATTTAATTTTCCTAAATTAAGAATGAGCTGATTGTATAATGATATTATGGTTAATTCCGTATTTTTGTTCTGGACAATAGCCTAACTCCTGGATCAGTATCCTGCCCCGCAGGTGTCAATACATCCTTGTTCACGATGCATTTAGAGAGACCTTTTCGAAATAAACGTCCTTTCTACGAATCGGAATTCTCTTTGACAGGATATTTCCGTGCAGGAGACTACTACTACCCTCCCGAGGACTTTTGTATTACGAAGTAAGTTCGAATAGAAGTTAACGCTTGTTTCGTATCCAGAGGTTCTTAATTCACTTGGGTTCGTTCTGATCAGATGGAATGATACAATCGTAACGGTGCGAGTTTGCGGTAGATTTGATAATACTCGAGAGGCCGGTGTGGCTGGAAAATGGTCCTTTCCTGAATGCGGGGTCAAACATCCTTGTCTTCCAAAGTGCTGTGCAATAAACAAGCTCTTCACAATGACTGCTGGACAACTCACGGTCAAGTGCCAGGAGCCATTTGAGAATTCAAAACCTTTTGAGCCTATTCTCTACAACTCACCATTCGAGAAGACGAGCATTAGGAAACCTATCACTTACTACCGAAACCGCCTGAGTTGCAATTTCGTTTCCTTTATTCATGAAAGCAACCGTATTGATTATGCTTACTTGAACACCACTAATCCCTTGTGGTACGAAAACTACTTGCATATTGTAATATTTAAGAGAACAATTATTTGTCAACCACTTGAGATGATGCATGCATACAGTTTAATTAGAGTGTATTTTAACCGTATATGTAGATATCTACGGATGGTAATTGTATAATGTATTTAAAGATTTTGTTTTGTTATGACTTAAAGCTTCCGCATCCGACATGACGGGAAACTAACTCATCGCGACGAGAATTACAATTGGATAGAGATACCTGCCACAGAATATTGCAGCGAAGGGATTCAGTTGGATGGGTCGGGTGCGAATCTCCCGAAAGAACGGTTTTTGGGGGAAGAAAAACATTATGGAGTGCTGGTGTGCGTACCACCGCAAGATGATGTATACATCTATCCACAACTTTCAGCTATATAGCTTATTCAGAAATACACAGATTGATATTTAAGAGCGAGTTAAGTTTAAATCTAAACAATATTACTTTGAGGTTTTGAAATGGGATGTAATTAATTATTTGAAGGACATGGATGCCAACTACTGGTACGCGATTTTGTACGGTTCCGCAATCCTTGTTGGGTCTGTTTTCTTGTTACTCACATTTGGGGTTTACGTTCTTCTTTGGAGAGAGCATAAAATTCAAGGTTGGATCACTATAAGTCACTCAGCAACTATGTTTTTCATGTACTGCTTTCTGGCATCGAATCATCTTCTGGAGCTGAAGCCAAGGATGGGAGGCCATGATGAGATCCCTTCTCTTTGCGTGGTTTCTGGTACTTTATTTTTATATTTGTATGCTTTAAAAAGACTAGATTAATTATTCATGGCTCGTTGTGTGGTATTAATCTACAATCATTATTATTGTATATTTTGATTCAACAGGCGTTCTCACACATTTTTTCTTCCTCTCAAATTTTTGCTGGCTGACTGTTATTTGCTTCAACCTGTTCTGGAGTTTTCGGTAAGGGACTCCTGGAAATTTTAACATTGATTTTAATACTATTCGATGCAAACTCTGCTGTATTGATACAATGTGAAATTTTAATGCAGGGATATTAATTCCACCAATCATACCTCTAAATTATTGGTACGATTCATCGTGTATGCAGCTTTTGGCTGGGGTGTCCCACTTTTATTTGTCGGGATATCAATTATGCTGGATCATCTATATTCGTAAGCTACATGACATGGAAATATAATTGTTTGGGAAGGCTTTCGTCCTTGTAACGTCTTCCTATATTTCAGACATGAGCCTTGTAACATGGTAATTGTACCTGAGTATGGCCATTCAACTTGCACCGTTTCAATTGGTGCCCTCGGTCCGTACATGTATTACCCCGTTGCTTTTCTGCTAACAGTGAATGCCATACTTTTTTGTATTACTTCCTACAAATTGTGTACCTACCAGAAAATAACAACTACAATGGAACAAAACTTAAATAGCACAGAAGAATTGTAAGTTTAAAATTCTCTAAAATTATAAATTTGCATATGTTCAGTAGGCTATTTCGGATATTCGTCATTGATTCGGAGGCTATTATCTTGATTACAGATTCCAACTGATTACCAAGCTATTTTTTGTGATGGGCTTCACCTGGATTTTCGAATTCATATCCTGGTGGCATAAAGCATCCGAACGAACATGGTACTGGGCCATAGTGGATATGATAAATATTCTCCAAGCAGTTGCCATTTTCATCATTTATGTCTGCAATTCCAATGTGGCGGGTTCCTTAAGAAATGAGTATCCTCAGCTTAGACGTAATTAATGAAAATTAATTGGAATTTTTTTAAATAATTAAGCTCATCACAGAGAATGTTTACGAATGATTTTATTTCAGCACTTTTTAACGTGGCCCACAATTCGTTGGAAGCTGACGGACTGGACGCGGAAACATCCGCATCCAATTTTGAGAGCACAGTAGAGGCCAGAGGACGAGACAGTTTAGAAATGAAAAATTTGAAGTCAAAATAGAATTATTTCCTTCAGGGATAAAATATTTTCGCTGTCTAACTTATTGTTTGTCTTGGCCCAAGCTGAAAATCTTTATAAATGTATTACGTCACATCCAACTATGTTTCCGTGTATAAACATGACACATACTATGAATAATAGTAATTCTGCACAAAATTTAAAATCAATGATTTGATGTATTTATACATCTCCACAAAAATAAAGAATGAATGCCCTGAGTGTATGCAGAGAATTTACCTGTAGATAAATTAACTTCTAGACATTTTATTCCTATGTGTCTTCAAAAGCATGCTAATTAATCTAACTTCAACAGTTTTTAGGGTTGCCAACTTTTTTTAATACAAGATTAGTTCATAATAACGTCATAATTATTATAATATTAACTAGGGAACACTTCTTTTAATAAAACTTTCATTGCTCTGGCTGGATGTAAATTGAAACCAGTACTACACGGCTGTGTGCGCATTACAAATAAAAAATATTAAAATTTAAGAAATAATACATTTTCTATGGGTACGAACTTTCGGAGGTGGTTCAAGGGCAAATAGTATTGCTTCATCGAAAACATCCTTGAGTCCTTTTTGTGTCATAGATGAGCACTCTACATATTTCGCAGCTTTTAATTCCTTTGCCAATTTTTCCCCTTGTTCCGTACTGACAGGTCTTTGCTTATTTTTGGCCAATGCTTCAACAGTATTAGTGTTATCTCGCAAGTCAATTTGAGTACCCACGAGCAAAAACGGTGCCTTCTGACAATGGTGATGGATTTCCGGGTACCACTTCGCCTTCACATTTTCAAAGGAGGTCGGATGAACAACTGAGAAGCAGACGAGGAAAATATCCGTTTGATTGTAGCTTAACGGACGCAATCGATCATAGTCCTCTTGTCCCGCAGTGTCGAAAAGTCCTAAAGTGTAGGGTTCCCCTGCTACCATTACCGTAACGGAGTAGTTATCAAACACTGTTGGCACGTAATCAAGGGGAAACTTGTTTGTTGTGTAAGAGATTAGGAGACACGTCTTCCCCACAGCTCCATCCCCGACTACCACGCATTTGATCGTCTGCATTTAAAGCTGAAATGACAAAATTAAAGTTATGAAAAAATGTATAAAATTCCGGTAGCAAAGTATCTATGCTACAAATGGATTTGGAGTGTAAGTATTGTTTTTTCAGAAATAGTATAACAGCGCTAACAAAGACCAAAAAATAATTATTTGCCTTTCACAGCTACTAAAATAATTACTATTTATACTTACCATAAGACAAAGACCTTGCAGCAGTTTTAACTTCGGGAAACGTATCTAGTGAATACAGAAGTATGAAAAAGCTTCGAACGTCTCACTTGAGGAAAAGTCCTTGAATAAAGGAAGCAAGCCTGAAAATATGCATCAATATTCAGGACGTCACATTATATCATTTTCGACTTGGCCGGGACTAGTGGTCAGTAAGCATATTCTCATTTGTATTTTTTTCCGGTTACGGAGAACACAGGGTATAAACCATCGGCTGATTATTTACAGTTGAAACTGTTGAAAGGAAACCAAGAGCTATTAATTTTGTCGGTGTCGGCACTTACATATGTACATATGTTCCATATCTGGTGTTCTTAATGGAATTTACATACATTGTGGGTATAGTTAGGGTTCTTTATATGTAGAAACAACTGGTTAAAAAATATTTCTGAGAGTTCTGAGCTAATGTTTGATGCATATGAAAACAACCTATTACGTCTTTTGCTAGGCAAGAATATTTAATAGTATCTATCTGCTTATCAGAATTTGGCGGTTTAATGTTTCTTGTTGACTTCCGCTGATAGAACCGTGCCAGACGATGACCCTATGGATATACATACAGTAGCCTAACCCAATATTAATTAACGTTTGATTCCTTCACTCAGCATTGTAATGATTTTAAAAATATTCGCACTCGCATCTTGTACATACGCTCCGACATTTAGCTCAAGTGTTTTTGCACATTTTTGTGCGGAAAGTACACACAAAAGATTTTCTTGTTCCCAATAATACCTGCACCCAATCCTGATCCTGGTCTTCTGAATTGTCATCTACTAGTCCAACTAGCTTTGTTTTGAAACTGGCTGCCGTAATTTCATCAAAGCGATGCGGAGAAGTAGATTCGGTCTTGAATCATATCTGATTTTAGCCGTGGGTTTTCAAGTTATTGCATTAAATGTTACCCTAAGTGATAACAGCGATCTGGGAAATATTCGCGATGGTGAGAAAATTATTATGCAATGGTGTGGCAAAGAAGATGAGTTTCCTTCACCATTGATTGTCATCCCGGATAGTATATCGGAAGAGAAAATAAATTTCTCGGTGAAGTAAGTCCTTGCCACCAGCGAAGTTCGATAAATGTGTCTTCAATTTTAAGTGATGTGGTTGTTTTTCATAATAGGCTACAGCCAGGCCTCGTGACATGCCACCCAGGAGAGAATCTATCCAATATCACAGTGAGCTCCGATATACATTCTCAGAATGTCCGTCATTTCAACGATTCGGAGTTTTCCAAGTTGGGCTACTTTAGAGTTGGACACTACTACTATCCTCCTGAAGGGTTTTGCATTACGGAGTGAGTCTCATTACTTACTTGCTGGAATAGTCTGTGTTTTACTGGTGTGCATTTGTATTTGTTTGCCAATTTTTTTATATCATATAATTATTTATTTTAATATGAATGGGTTTGTACAATTATTTAGCGAGCAATTTTACAAAAGCGCCTCGCTTTAAAAATTAATATTGTTGTTTCAAGATGGAGTAGCGTCAGGATAACAGTAAAGGTGTGCGGCCATTTTGTTTCAAACAAGGCAAATGTTTCGGATGAGTGGTCGAACCCTGAATGTGGGACTAATAACACATGTATGCCAAAATGTTGTGCACTAAATCAAGTGTTCATAATGAATGCTGGTCAGAAAAGAATTGGGAGATGTCAGGATCCGTTGGGACACTCATATCAAATGATTCCAGTTTTGTACTCCACACCATTCCAGAAGATCACTACAGAGACCCCTGTACACTACTTCATAAATCAAGTGCAACGTGTGGCAAAATATCCTCAGTTCCTTGTACACGAAAGTGCAAAAATCAGCCGTGTGAATAAAAATGCCATCAGTTTATGGTAGATTAGAATTAACCCTAATTTCATTATCCCCCTACCACGATTTACCAGGTCGGGCATTAACTCCACATTTTTTTATATTTTAGTTTTCACATTCGCCAAGATGGTGTCCTACTGTATCACGATTTGAAGAGTAACTGGGTGGAGGTTCCTCCGACAGAATATTGCGTAAATGGGTTTCAACGGAATGGATCCACGCCAGATGTCTCCTATCAAAATATTTTGGATGGTGAGGAGAATATTGGGGTTTTTATGAGCATGAGAGCAGAAAGCCATGAGGTAATCAAATAAAAACTTCATCAATCAATTGTAAATTTTAAGTCATCAATCAAATAATTACGGTATCCAGGATTTCGAAAAATATATTCCATTGAGATGATCCCCAGCAAATGTTAATGAATGAACATTATTCACTTTCTAAATTCTAGGGTGTATATTTGTGTTTTAAAAATACTTCTACTTATTGTAAGTTGACTGCTGCATTTGAACGCAGTCAGTAATCTGTAAATACGTTTGAAATACTGTATCTCCCATTGTTCTTCAGACTTCCGTTATGAAAAAAAACTACGCTATTTTCTACGGGTCAGCGTTCTTTGTGGCTTCAGTTTTCCTCCTGGTCACATTTGTGGTTTACTGTCTGCTTTGGAAGGAGCAGAAACTTCAAGGATGGACGACAATGAGTCACACAATCACAATGTTTTTCTTGTATATATTTCGAGGATTAAATTACTTTCTGGAGCTCAGAGCGAGTAATATTGGCCGTGCTTACCGATCGACTGCGTGCACGGGCTCGGGTAAATCAGTTGTATTTATTTATTTATTGTAGATACTTACTGCCTAATTGCACATGTATTTGTACGCGTATGAATAGTATGCTAATAATGTTTGTGTAGATAATATCCTCTCAAAAACTTGAGTAGTAACTAATCCAAAGTTATAAAACACTTGACTCTTAGGTATTTCCACGCATTACTTTTTCCTCTCGAACTTTTGCTGGCTCACCGTTGTTTGTTTCAGTCTTTTTTGGACGTTTCGGTAAAAGCAATTGGATGTCCTATGTACACAATGCACATTTTGACAGAGCATAAGAGGAGTCATGGGTCATGCTTAATTTTTTTTAAATAGAGGGATTATTGTGGGTGGTCCGCATTCTAAAGAAGTTGGTCAATACCTTCTGTATGCTTTGTTTGGATGGGGTTTACCTTTCTTATTTGTCACCGTTTCAGTTGTGTTGGATCAGAAATACAGGTAGTATTCTTGGAAATTTGTTTTCTACATACACTTCGGTTCCTGACGATTGATCGGTTTTGATGTTATTACGTAATTATTATAGCTACGAGCCCTGCAACATGGTTACAGTTCCGGAGTATGGAATCGGGACTTGCAGCGTCTCCATTGGCGCTCTCGGACCGTACAAGTATTACCCAGTTGCGATTCTGCTATGTTTGAATCTGGTATTTTTTTCCATGACATTTTACAAGCTGAACGAGTATAAGAAAAGTGCTTCAAGGGCAAGCAAAATTTTAAAAGGCAACAAACAATTGTGAGCATTTACATTAGATTCTTTTCTATATTTTACCTGCGTACAATCCAGTGGCTTCCGATTCCCTGTAACATTTGATTTATCTGTTAATGATTCACTACATACATAAATAAATGACATGGGGACAGGTTTCAAGTAATCACCAAACTATTTTTCGTGATGGGATTCACCTGGAGTTTTGAACTAATCCTGTGGTGCTGGTGGTGGCTCAGCGGGGCCGAACGAAAATGGTTCCGGGCCATAACGAACCTGATCAATTGCCTTTTAGCAATTGCAATTTTCATCATTTACGTCTGCAAATCTAATGTTGCGAATTCCTTGAAGAAAGAGTACCCTGGACTAGCATGTAATATAGCGTTAATTTATCAATCCCTTGTATACGAGAGCTAGGACATGGCTCGGACACAAACCTGTATAGAAAGTGTCCATCGATCTGCGTTGCATAATATGACCACGCTCTTTTTTGTTTCAGGGTTTATAAATACTATAACAATGAAATCAGAAGCATCTGGGACTGTGCTAAGTACATCGATGGAATTCGAGCGAAAGAATGGCAAAACCCAAAGAAATCAAGATGTGTACAACTAATGTACACATCGTTTAAAACATATCGTTCAGCACGTCGTTCATCAACACATTGTTTTGGTTTCTGAATTTATGCTAAATTAGCCGACTCGGAGTTGACTCAACTAAGCTATTGTGAATATACGCGGCTACTGGCTAATATGTAATTGGAGTGAATTAATAAGAATTTGCAATGATTTGTTTCATTTTACCCGAAACAATAATAACAACTTGTTCACAAACTGAAATATAATTCAAAAAAAAAAAGGTTGTAAAAGTAAAAATGACTAGATATATCCAGATACATTACTGCTAATTTTGAGACGCCCTGTCACATTACTTGGCATGCTGATTTGTAAGTTTTGATTACTGTTCTCTTAATTACAACAACGGCCTACATGACTATTTGACTTATTGTTAGAAAGAATAACAATTACGAGCACCCTTCGGATCATACAATTACGTAAAATAGAAAGTAAAGTTTATTTCCCCACTAATTTGTTATAAATAATTAACCAAATAATTCTCAGGAATCCTGCAATGCATAAAAGCAGCCCTATAATAAATCCAATCACGTCCAAAGAATGATACTGAAAAAAGTTGAGACTACGAGCTGCAGATCGTAAATGACGAGCTCCTTTATGCCGCAAAAGGTATTCAGTCCAAAAAATTGTCGTATCAACGGGTTCTTGCTTCCGGTCACGGTACAAGGTAGACAGCTTCTTGACACTTGAACGGTAGCTTCATAAAAAATCCAAGATTAAATACTTTAGGTAAGCTAACATAACTTTTATTAACTTCTAAAAATAATTCATTCTTTATCAAATTTAGAAGAGTTCATATAAAATATATTACCTAGGATTTCCAATGATCTCCTGTATCGCATCCTCCAGCTTTTTCTCCGTTAACTCTAAAATATCAATCTTGAGTGCATATCCAGCTCTCTCTGCCATTTCAATATTCAAATCTTGATCCCCAAAAATAGGCATGCCAATGATGGGGACACCGTGGTAAGTAACTTCTTGTGTGCTCAATAGACCTCCGTGAGTTATGAATAGCTTGATTTTAGGATGTCCTACAGAAGTCCCATCACCCCAGAATTAGTACTTTGAATAATGAGTGGAACTTATAAAAATTCTGGCATAAATTCCGTTAAAGAAAGTACCTAAAACGTCTTGCTGTGGAATCCAGCTTCGCAACATAACGTTCGGAGGTAAACCCGGAACTTCCTTTGAGTCCCATTTCCATAAAACTCTTTGCTTCAGGCGTGAGAAAACTTTTAAGAGTATATTTAGCACAGAGTCTGGAAGTAGCTCTGCTTGAACAACTGTTCCCAAACTGAAATAAATGAAGCCTTCCCTTGCACCTGAAAGAAAGTCGTCCAAATCCTGAAACAATTTCAGTTTATATTGTACATACATATACATACAAACGTACCTTTATTTACGAAATTAAATATATGTAGATATAAGCCTCATCTTGCTGCATGAGGTCTCCTTAAGAGAACATTTTTTCTCTATACTGCCAACGTATTTAAGCAATTTCACTTTGTAATAATGATTTTTCTGCATAAATCATCAGCTTGAAAGTAGAATAGGACTCCAATTTTACTACCTTTTTGGAATTCTTAGATTTAATGCGACAAGTCAGTGTTTTCAGAAAAACTATAAATCAAGTAGTATACTTACATATATTGTCACAATCAAGTGGGGATGACGTAGCTCAGCAAGTGTAAAAGTAGTACAATTTATTCCAAAAGGTAACTTCGTTATTAATAATGGTAATAATGGAAGTAGTAGTAGTAATAATAATAGGAGTAGCACTAGTGTAGAAGTGGTCATGGTAATCGCAATGGTAGACTGTAACGCACTACGTCTTATCCAGATGGAGTCCCAGAACGTAATGATTCTAGTCAGTAGTGCTAAGTTATGGAAAGCATTATTAAGCATTGCGTAAAATAGGAAGCGATAATCTATAATTTACAAAACTATAATTATTGTTGATGGGCAAATCAAACAGCAACTTCGAGCAGTTGCTGTTCACGACATCTCCCTTTCCAAGGGAGGGGTACTTGAGACTTCTACCTATAATGCAAAAGATGGGTAATGTTCGTCCTTCCATTGGTAAGAATCTTTGACTCCGAAAGTTGGACTTCGTGTTTATTGCTTCATCTCTCCATCCACGGGATGGGTATTTGATGTTCCGAGTTATATTATTGTAAATTGTACTACCAACTATGTTCATACTTGTCTTTTGGATTATGGCTGTTGAAGTGTCTTCGTTGTTGGAAGTAATCTCTTGAAAAGTTGTCATGTCTTTTATTAGATTCATTATGCTGACGGTATTCGAGCTGTTGATTCCATCCCTGTCGGTTGTACAGTTCTGCAATATAATTTTGTTGGGAAGGACTGTATGAATCATTGACAAATTTTGAATGATGAATTATCCTTCTGGGGGGATTGGTATTCTTGGAAGCTTTGCGTGGTATTGTTTGAACATTGGATGGTGGGAGTTCGAGATGTTTGGGTTGATAGTGGTACGAAATCGGTGATGTCGTGGATCAGATCCTTGTCGTGGGAAGAAACGGGGGTAATCTGGTTTATATGGGGAGTTACAAAACGTTTTGGGGATACGGGATAGCGTTGGAGGGTATTTTCGTTTTTGTGGGGGAGGGGGAGGACTGTCGAATACAATTGACATCAATGGGATAGGTTTTGGGTTGATTGTAGTCTTTTTGATAGGGTGGGAGGTTTCCATGTTAACGAGTGGTGCGGCCTGATGATCTCCCTTCTTCACCAGGCAATTTAGTTTCCCGATTGCCAGTTTTGATCCCGGCTTGAAGGGTATTGTTCGTTGTTTGAATCGAATACTGTGTTGATGTGACTAATTTGATGTGGGTTATAATTATTATTGGTATTTGGATAGTTTGGTTGTTTTGATTTTAACCAGTTATCAAACGAAAAGCATTGCCGTATTGTGTGAGTATTGGTATTGCAGAATAGGCAGATTGGAGATGGGGTTTGTTGTACTTGTGTGGGTGAAATTGGTGGTTCTGGAATTGATGGTGCATTTAGTGATGG
This sequence comes from Allacma fusca, assembly GCA_947179485.1. Lineage (NCBI taxonomy): Eukaryota > Metazoa > Arthropoda > Collembola > Symphypleona > Sminthuridae > Allacma > Allacma fusca. The sequence continues at coordinate 5,647,939 of OX359247.1, read as the reverse complement.
TAAATTAGGGACTTGATACATGTTTGAAATATCATTGGATGTTGGTGGTATTACTGATGGTGGTAGCTGGATGTTGTCGTTTTTCATTTCGGTTGTAAAGAATTCTAGTTGTTCTTGAAATTCAGCAATTGTTCCGTGGCATCCTAATTTTGATTTAATGTTCCATCTGAGGTCATTAGGTAAGCCTTGGTATAAGTATTTTAATTTCTGCTTGTCACTCATCTCAGGGTTCATACGTATAAAGATGCTTAGTTTCTTGTAAACATATTTCCTTCCGGTGGTGGTGGTTGTTAATGTAGTAGTAAGGTTTTCAGCTTCCGCAAGTGTTTGGTCGTCAATTCTGAGGAAGGCATTCCGGAATTTGTTTTCAAATTCTGTATATCTCTGTTGGCTATTTGCAGCTGATAAACCATTAAGAAACTCTTTGTTAGAGAATATCCACCAGTGTGAGGCTTCGTCTGATAATAGAGATTTCATGTTTTCTAATTTCCATTTATCCGTCAATTTGAGGTGGGTACATCTCGCATTCACAGCTTCTAACCATTCTGTACATGAGGTATCCCCGTTGTAGGTGGGAATGTTAGCAAGGATTTGATTGGGTAGAAAGGCAGTCATGTTAATAGTTACTTTGGCAGTGAGAGGAACCTTGGTCGCGGTGACTTCCACACAAAATAATTGTTAGTTTATTTAGTAAAAAATAAAAATTGGGCAGCGGTTTGTTGTAATTATAAGATTTTCTAATTAGGAGGGGGGTTCAGGTGTTATGGTCAGACACTTAGGTCAACCAATGGTAATGCCACAAAAATATTTAAAGTTGTTGAAGATTTTTAAAAAATTGGGCAGGGGTTTGTTGTAATTATAAGAATTTTCACTTCGGAGGGGGGGTTAGGAGTTATGGTCAGACTCTGAGGTCAACCGGATGTGAGGGCACAAAAATATTTCAAAGTGAATGAAGATTTAAAAAAAATTGGGCAGGGGTTTGTTCAAATTGTAAGAATTTTCACTTTGGGGGAGGGGGTTCAGGTGTTACAGAGGTCAGATTAAAGGTCAACCAGATGGTCAGACTGTTAGGTCAACCAGAGGTCGGATCTAAAATCAACCTGTAACTGTGGGAGGTGTTGGTCAGACTGGTAAGTCAACCAAAGGTCGGATCAGATGATCAACCTGTATGTGTGGGAGGGGCTGGTCAGACTTAAAAAGTCAACCAGAGTTGTTCGGAAGTGAGTGTGAATAAGTGGGAGTGTGTGTAGTAAACAGAATTTAAAAATTGGTTACGGCTGTTCGGAGGAAGGAGGAAGTAGTAGCAGGGATTTGAGCAGGACGGAAAGGAACGCGGCGCCTTGTCACAATCAAGTGGGGATGACGTAGCTCAGCAAGTGTAAAAGTAGTACAATTTATTCCAAAAGGTAACTTCGTTATTAATAATGGTAATAATGGAAGTAGTAGTAGTAATAATAATAGGAGTAGCACTAGTGTAGAAGTGGTAATGGTAATCGCAAAGGTAGACTGTAACGCACTACGTCTTATCCAGATGGAGTCCCAGAACGTAATGATTCTAGTCAGTAGTGCTAAGTTATGGAAAGCATTATTAAGCATTGCGTAAAATAGGAAGCGATAATCTATAATTTACAAAACTATAATTATTGTTGATGGGCAAATCAAACAGCAACTTCGAGCAGTTGCTGTTCACGACAATATTTAGAAGAAAATACTCTTTTAAATACTTTTTCAAAAGTACTTTTATGTTTCATTTGGTTTCTTATACCTGATGAAACGTGACAAGAATTCAGTTAGCTAAAGAGTAACTTACAATTGGCAATGGTCTGGGCGGCCGACATTGCATCCCTCCGATTTCAATAACATCAGGGAGAGTTGGTCTCGGGTAATTAATCGTGAAATGGGAGTTCATGAAAAGCATTTCAACATTTCCGTAGATGACCTCCCATCCGGGCAAATCCTGACCTAGGTACTTCCTATAAATACTCTCATACTTTGGTTTGTAAATGAGTCGAAATGCCAGTTCTGCTGTCAATCCTGCAACACAGTTTTGCACACGTTCCAGAAATGTCATGTCATCCGGAAGATTAAAAAATGGCGACGGGACAAAAGACGGAGGAAGTCTATTTCCCAGCAACTCCGTTATATAACCTGGGGCTGCAATAGTTGTCAAAGCTACAAAAGGTGAGCCCAACTGATGGATGAATCCCAGGAAGCAGTCATTCATGAAACCGTCGATGAAAACCAGGTCAAATTTTTCTTCCAATAGGAGCATGAACTCCTCCCTTTGAAAAGCGTCCTCACAAGCACTGAACACAAACATCATGCCAAAGATCATGGTTCTCCATTTGTATTCTTCCCTTCTTACAATGGGATTGCCAAATTCCTTCAAATATTTACTCATGTTCACTGGAGCTATCTCCCGGACATTTTGGACAGTCTCTGTGGACAGTTCTGGCACTACAACTGTCACACTGTGTCCACGTTTGGCCAAACCTTGGTACAGGGGTTGGAAAACATTTTTGTGACTTTTTGAGGCTATTGGGAGGACAAAGAGAATGTGCTCACCACCCACTGAGCCCATGAGTCCCATTAAAATTAGGTTGTAGAGGCTCAATAAGACACTATTAGTACTTCTCATGGCCAAATTGTGTACAATAATATGTAAATGGGGTACTTAATTAAATTGGAGATCTAAAAATTATTGGAATTAAGTGAACTCTTTTGGATTGAATAACATAACTGAATAAACGAACTTATTCCTAAAATAGTGTACTGTCGAATGATCCTATCTCCGAATGTACATCAGTACATCTACACGTGATGGAATTTCCTGTACTTTGAACTTGATAAAAACTCTGTCGAGATATTTGAGTCCACAAATAGCTACAAGTTGTTCATAAATCTTCTTGACCATGTGAAAATTCTGATAAGTGGTCTTAGAATTGTGTCATAAAAAAATGAAAAATACAAACATACAATGAGATGAAGTAAGGAGTAAAACTAAGAACTTCGGAGAGATGAGTCATAGCCATTTACTAAATCTAATCATTTAAGGTTTAATAAATACTTTACACTAAAACATAGAAAGTAACTGAAATCTGTTTATTTTAGGATGAAAGATTGAACCGCTAAATATTTCTCCAAGACATGTGTCATTTAATATGCGCTAAAATACATAAGCTACTATTATGTATGTAATTAATTACATCTACGAAACCAAGTAGTAGGGGTTTCAAGCATTATTACTATATCTATCTTATGATTGTCCTCACAAGGGATAAATAAACACATGAAATGGAAAGTGCTTGCAATCAGTCAGTTTTCTCTACAGGTTTAGATTTCCCCAAAATCAATCGCTTCCACATTTTTATCACCAGTTTCTTCACCACCCAGAGCAGCAGAAAGGCAATAAATAGGAGAAAGCCAATGACATCGAGGGAATGGTACTGGAAAAAGTTAAGTTTCCGGGATGCCGAGCGGAGTTGAAGCGCTCCCTTGTGTCGCATTACATATTCCGCCCAGAAAACAGCCCGTTCTAGCGGAGTCTCCGTTTGGTCCCGGTACATATTCGATAACTCTTTCGCTCGCATGGTGTACCTATGTATAGTACAGATATCATGTTTTACTTCCAGTGTGTTGATAATTTTTAGTAGATATGTTTTTATGAAAAGTATCAGCTTAAGAGGAATTATTGGTAAAATTTTGATAAAATTAAAATAAAGTTTACTTCTCCGAATTTAGTATCTCGTGGATGGCATTCTCAAGTTTTTCTTCAGTCAAGTCCAGTATTTCCACCATTAGAGCATACCCAGCTCTGCTGGCTTGTTTCATGTTAAGATCTTGATCCCCAAATATTGGTAGTCCAATGAGAGGAACTCCATGAAAGGTTGCTTCCTGTGTGCTTAGGAGACCGCCATGAGTCAAGAATAGTTTGATGTTCGGATGACCTAGCAAAATTTAGCTTCAAGTTAATTTAAAATTGGATTACAGGGAAATTATGGGGTAATGGGAGAAAACATTTTCGAATATGCTGAGGAATTATGATTGTGACTATATCCAAAGGACTGGCGATAATTCTTAAGACATAGGATTCAATCATCCGTTAAATAATTATTTCTTTTCTCAAATGCACAGTTTAAAGACAAACTTTGTGAATTTTTCGAAAGGGAACTATGCCATAGGGGTCTCACAATCAGTTAAATAAAATGTGATTTGCTGTATTTCCCCAAAATCTGTCGGACAGCCATACAGACACAATTTTACTTCCTGAAAATGAACCAGAAACGTTTTTTCATTAGGAATTAGGACCGTATATAACCATATAGAAATTGAGTGAATAATTTACCCAGAATGTCTTGTTGTGGTAACCACTTGCTTAATTTCACATTTGGTGGGAGATCATACATGTATTCAGTCTCCCATTTCCAGAGAACTCGTTGCTTGAGACGAGAGAAGACTTTCAAAAAAACCTGCCTAGTGGCCTCAGGCATTTGATTTCCTTGAATGATTGAGCCCAAACTGAAGTAAATGAAGCCATGTTCACTTCCTGAGACAAACTCCTCTATGTCCTATGAGCATTAATACACAAAGCATATAATTACAATCAAACATACAAAAAAACAAAGAGCATTTTAGAATAATTAAAATTAAGAAATGTAGGTTCCATGATGCTGGGAAGTTGTGGATGTCTACTATTCATCTTCCCACATGGAAACACATCTGAAGCTTTATTAGTAATGAATTACCTGTGGCAAGGGTTTGGGAAGTCTACAATGCATTCCCCCAACTTCGATAATGTCCGGGAGCAGAGGTCTGGGGAAGGTGAGAGTAAAATGGGAATTCATAAAGATCATGCTAATGTTTGAAGCAATTTCATTCATTCCCGGTAAATCCTCTCCAAGATACTTCCTGTAAATCTCTTCATTCTTGTGTACATAGGCAAACCGTCCAAAAATCTCCGCAAAAATGAGATATCCTACATTGATAATTCTCTCGAAGAAACTCATGTCATCGTCAAAGGGTAAGAAAGATGACGGGACAAAGGAGGGCGGGAGTCTATTTCCGACTTGCTGAGTCACAGAGTTGGGAGCTGCTTGAGGACATACGGATATTACGGGTGCTTTCAGTCTGTATGTAAATCCATGGAGACAGTCATTCATGAAGGAATCAATCAATATCAAATCAAAATTTTCTTCCAGGAGCCCTAAAAACGCTTGATTTTGATATACCTCATGACAACCATCAAAGATGAACTGAAGGTTTATTGACAACATGCCCCATTTGGAATTCTCTCGTACTTTGAAAGGGTTTCCTAAATCACTGAACAATGGTGTTTTGAGGGGAACTATCTCTCGCACGTTACTTCTTTCCTTTTGAGGAGCGTAGGGTGAGACGTGTGGCAAAACATCCTCAGTTCCTTGTACACGAAGCAAAAATCAGCCGTGTGAATAAAAATGCCATAAGTTTATGGTAGATTAGAATTAACCCTAATTACATGCCAGGCCTCGTGACATGCCACCCAGGAGAGAATCTATCCAATATCACAGTGAGCTCCGATATACATTCTCAGAATGTCCGTCATTTCAACGATTCGGAGTTTTCCAAGTTGGGCTACTTTAGAGTTGGACACTACTACTATCCTCCTGAAGGGTTTTGCATTACGGAGTGAGTCTCATTACTTACTTGCTGGAATAGTCTGTGTTTTACTGGTGTGCATTTGTATTTGTTTGCCAATTTTTTTATATCATATAATTATTTATTTTAATATGAATGGGTTTGTACAATTATTTAGCGAGCAATTTTACAAAAGCGCCTCGCTTTAAAAATTAATATTGTTGTTTCAAGATGGAGTAGCGTCAGGATAACAGTAAAGGTGTGCGGCCATTTTGTTTCAAACAAGGCAAATGTTTCGGATGAGTGGTCGAACCCTGAATGTGGGACTAATAACACATGTATGCCAAAATGTTGTGCACTAAATCAAGTGTTCATAATGAATGCTGGTCAGAAAAGAATTGGGAGATGTCAGGATCCGTTGGGACACTCATATCAAATGATTCCAGTTTTGTACTCCACACCATTCCAGAAGATCACTACAGAGACCCCTGTACACTACTTCATAAATCAAGTGCAACGTGTGGCAAAATATCCTCAGTTCCTTGTACACGAAAGTGCAAAAATCAGCCGTGTGAATAAAAATGCCATCAGTTTATGGTAGATTAGAATTAACCCTAATTTCATTATCCCCCTACCACGATTTACCAGGTCGGGCATTAACTCCACATTTTTTTATATTTTAGTTTTCACATTCGCCAAGATGGTGTCCTACTGTATCACGATTTGAAGAGTAACTGGGTGGAGGTTCCTCCGACAGAATATTGCGTAAATGGGTTTCAACGGAATGGATCCACGCCAGATGTCTCCTATCAAAATATTTTGGATGGTGAGGAGAATATTGGGGTTTTTATGAGCATGAGAGCAGAAAGCCATGAGGTAATCAAATAAAAACTTCATCAATCAATTGTAAATTTTAAGTCATCAATCAAATAATTACGGTATCCAGGATTTCGAAAAATATATTCCATTGAGATGATCCCCAGCAAATGTTAATGAATGAACATTATTCACTTTCTAAATTCTAGGGTGTATATTTGTGTTTTAAAAATACTTCTACTTATTGTAAGTTGACTGCTGCATTTGAACGCAGTCAGTAATCTGTAAATACGTTTGAAATACTGTATCTCCCATTGTTCTTCAGACTTCCGTTATGAAAAAAAACTACGCTATTTTCTACGGGTCAGCGTTCTTTGTGGCTTCAGTTTTCCTCCTGGTCACATTTGTGGTTTACTGTCTGCTTTGGAAGGAGCAGAAACTTCAAGGATGGACGACAATGAGTCACACAATCACAATGTTTTTCTTGTATATATTTCGAGGATTAAATTACTTTCTGGAGCTCAGAGCGAGTAATATTGGCCGTGCTTACCGATCGACTGCGTGCACGGGCTCGGGTAAATCAGTTGTATTTATTTATTTATTGTAGATACTTACTGCCTAATTGCACATGTATTTGTACGCGTATGAATAGTATGCTAATAATGTTTGTGTAGATAATATCCTCTCAAAAACTTGAGTAGTAACTAATCCAAAGTTATAAAACACTTGACTCTTAGGTATTTCCACGCATTACTTTTTCCTCTCGAACTTTTGCTGGCTCACCGTTGTTTGTTTCAGTCTTTTTTGGACGTTTCGGTAAAAGCAATTGGATGTCCTATGTACACAATGCACATTTTGACAGAGCATAAGAGGAGTCATGGGTCATGCTTAATTTTTTTTAAATAGAGGGATTAATGTGGGTGGTCCGCATTCTAAAGAAGTTGGTCAATACCTTCTGTATGCTTTGTTTGGATGGGGTTTACCTTTCTTATTTGTCACCGTTTCAGTTGTGTTGGATCAGAAATACAGGTAGTATTCTTGGAAATTTGTTTTCTACATACACTTCGGTTCCTGACGATTGATCGGTTTTGATGTTATTACGTAATTATTATAGCTACGAGCCCTGCAACATGGTTACAGTTCCGGAGTATGGAATCGGGACTTGCAGCGTCTCCATTGGCGCTCTCGGACCGTACAAGTATTACCCAGTTGCGATTCTGCTATGTTTGAATCTGGTATTTTTTTCCATGACATTTTACAAGCTGAACGAGTATAAGAAAAGTGCTTCAAGGGCAAGCAAAATTTTAAAAGGCAACAAACAATTGTGAGCATTTACATTAGATTCTTTTCTATATTTTACCTGCGTACAATCCAGTGGCTTCCGATTCCCTGTAACATTTGATTTATCTGTTAATGATTCACTACATACATAAATAAATGACATGGGGACAGGTTTCAAGTAATCACCAAACTATTTTTCGTGATGGGATTCACCTGGAGTTTTGAACTAATCCTGTGGTGCTGGTGGTGGCTCAGCGGGGCCGAACGAAAATGGTTCCGGGCCATAACGAACCTGATCAATTGCCTTTTAGCAATTGCAATTTTCATCATTTACGTCTGCAAATCTAATGTTGCGAATTCCTTGAAGAAAGAGTACCCTGGACTAGCATGTAATATAGCGTTAATTTATCAATCCCTTGTATACGAGAGCTAGGACATGGCTCGGACACAAACCTGTATAGAAAGTGTCCATCGATCTGCGTTGCATAATATGACCACGCTCTTTTTTGTTTCAGGGTTTATAAATACTATAACAATGAAATCAGAAGCATCTGGGACTGTGCTAAGTACATCGATGGAATTCGAGCGAAAGAATGGCAAAACCCAAAGAAATCAAGATGTGTACAACTAATGTACACATCGTTTAAAACATATCGTTCAGCACGTCGTTCATCAACACATTGTTTTGGTTTCTGAATTTATGCTAAATTAGCCGACTCGGAGTTGACTCAACTAAGCTATTGTGAATATACGCGGCTACTGGCTAATATGTAATTGGAGTGAATTAATAAGAATTTGCAATGATTTGTTTCATTTTACCCGAAACAATAATAACAACTTGTTCACAAACTGAAATATAATTCAAAAAAAAAAAAGGTTGTAAAAGTAAAAATGACTAGATATATCCAGATACATTACTGCTAATTTTGAGACGCCCTGTCACATTACTTGGCATGCTGATTTGTAAGTTTTGATTACTGTTCTCTTAATTACAACAACGGCCTACATGACTATTTGACTTATTGTTAGAAAGAATAACAATTACGAGCACCCTTCGGATCATACAATTACGTAAAATAGAAAGTAAAGTTTATTTCCCCACTAATTTGTTATAAATAATTAACCAAATAATTCTCAGGAATCCTGCAATGCATAAAAGCAGCCCTATAATAAATCCAATCACGTCCAAAGAATGATACTGAAAAAAGTTGAGACTACGAGCTGCAGATCGTAAATGACGAGCTCCTTTATGCCGCAAAAGGTATTCAGTCCAAAAAATTGTCGTATCAACGGGTTCTTGCTTCCGGTCACGGTACAAGGTAGACAGCTTCTTGACACTTGAACGGTAGCTTCATAAAAAATCCAAGATTAAATACTTTAGGTAAGCTAACATAACTTTTATTAACTTCTAAAAATAATTCATTCTTTATCAAATTTAGAAGAGTTCATATAAAATATATTACCTAGGATTTCCAATGATCTCCTGTATCGCATCCTCCAGCTTTTTCTCCGTTAACTCTAAAATATCAATCTTGAGTGCATATCCAGCTCTCTCTGCCATTTCAATATTCAAATCTTGATCCCCAAAAATAGGCATGCCAATGATGGGGACACCGTGGTAAGTAACTTCTTGTGTGCTCAATAGACCTCCGTGAGTTATGAATAGCTTGATTTTAGGATGTCCTACAGAAGTCCCATCACCCCAGAATTAGTACTTTGAATAATGAGTGGAACTTATAAAAATTCTGGCATAAATTCCGTTAAAGAAAGTACCTAAAACGTCTTGCTGTGGAATCCAGCTTCGCAACATAACGTTCGGAGGTAAACCCGGAACTTCCTTTGAGTCCCATTTCCATAAAACTCTTTGCTTCAGGCGTGAGAAAACTTTTAAGAGTATATTTAGCACAGAGTCTGGAAGTAGCTCTGCTTGAACAACTGTTCCCAAACTGAAATAAATGAAGCCTTCCCTTGCACCTGAAAGAAAGTCGTCCAAATCCTGAAACAATTTCAGTTTATATTGTACATACATATACATACAAACGTACCTTTATTTACGAAATTAAATATATGTAGATATAAGCCTCATCTTGCTGCATGAGGTCTCCTTAAGAGAACATTTTTTCTCTATACTGCCAACGTATTTAAGCAATTTCACTTTGTAATAATGATTTTTCTGCATAAATCATCAGCTTGAAAGTAGAATAGGACTCCAATTTTACTACCTTTTTGGAATTCTTAGATTTAATGCGACAAGTCAGTGTTTTCAGAAAAACTATAAATCAAGTAGTATACTTACATATATTTAGAAGAAAATACTCTTTTAAATACTTTTTCAAAAGTACTTTTATGTTTCATTTGGTTTCTTATACCTGATGAAACGTGACAAGAATTCAGTTAGCTAAAGAGTAACTTACAATTGGCAATGGTCTGGGCGGCCGACATTGCATCCCTCCGATTTCAATAACATCAGGGAGAGTTGGTCTCGGGTAATTAATCGTGAAATGGGAGTTCATGAAAAGCATTTCAACATTTCCGTAGATGACCTCCCATCCGGGCAAATCCTGACCTAGGTACTTCCTATAAATACTCTCATACTTTGGTTTGTAAATGAGTCGAAATGCCAGTTCTGCTGTCAATCCTGCAACACAGTTTTGCACACGTTCCAGAAATGTCATGTCATCCGGAAGATTAAAAAATGGCGACGGGACAAAAGACGGAGGAAGTCTATTTCCCAGCAACTCCGTTATATAACCTGGGGCTGCAATAGTTGTCAAAGCTACAAAAGGTGAGCCCAACTGATGGATGAATCCCAGGAAGCAGTCATTCATGAAACCGTCGATGAAAACCAGGTCAAATTTTTCTTCCAATAGGAGCATGAACTCCTCCCTTTGAAAAGCGTCCTCACAAGCACTGAACACAAACATCATGCCAAAGATCATGGTTCTCCATTTGTATTCTTCCCTTCTTACAATGGGATTGCCAAATTCCTTCAAATATTTACTCATGTTCACTGGAGCTATCTCCCGGACATTTTGGACAGTCTCTGTGGACAGTTCTGGCACTACAACTGTCACACTGTGTCCACGTTTGGCCAAACCTTGGTACAGGGGTTGGAAAACATTTTTGTGACTTTTTGAGGCTATTGGGAGGACAAAGAGAATGTGCTCACCACCCACTGAGCCCATGAGTCCCATTAAAATTAGGTTGTAGAGGCTCAATAAGACACTATTAGTACTTCTCATGGCCAAATTGTGTACAATAATATGTAAATGGGGTACTTAATTAAATTGGAGATCTAAAAATTATTGGAATTAAGTGAACTCTTTTGGATTGAATAACATAACTGAATAAACGAACTTATTCCTAAAATAGTGTACTGTCGAATGATCCTATCTCCGAATGTACATCAGTACATCTACACGTGATGGAATTTCCTGTACTTTGAACTTGATAAAAACTCTGTCGAGATATTTGAGTCCACAAATAGCTACAAGTTGTTCATAAATCTTCTTGACCATGTGAAAATTCTGATAAGTGGTCTTAGAATTGTGTCATAAAAAAATGAAAAATACAAACATACAATGAGATGAAGTAAGGAGTAAAACTAAGAACTTCGGAGAGATGAGTCATAGCCATTTACTAAATCTAATCATTTAAGGTTTAATAAATACTTTACACTAAAACATAGAAAGTAACTGAAATCTGTTTATTTTAGGATGAAAGATTGAACCGCTAAATATTTCTCCAAGACATGTGTCATTTAATATGCGCTAAAATACATAAGCTACTATTATGTATGTAATTAATTACATCTACGAAACCAAGTAGTAGGGGTTTCAAGCATTATTACTATATCTATCTTATGATTGTCCTCACAAGGGATAAATAAACACATGAAATGGAAAGTGCTTGCAATCAGTCAGTTTTCTCTACAGGTTTAGATTTCCCCAAAATCAATCGCTTCCACATTTTTATCACCAGTTTCTTCACCACCCAGAGCAGCAGAAAGGCAATAAATAGGAGAAAGCCAATGACATCGAGGGAATGGTACTGGAAAAAGTTAAGTTTCCGGGATGCCGAGCGGAGTTGAAGCGCTCCCTTGTGTCGCATTACATATTCCGCCCAGAAAACAGCCCGTTCTAGCGGAGTCTCCGTTTGGTCCCGGTACATATTCGATAACTCTTTCGCTCGCATGGTGTACCTATGTATAGTACAGATATCATGTTTTACTTCCAGTGTGTTGATAATTTTTAGTAGATATGTTTTTATGAAAAGTATCAGCTTAAGAGGAATTATTGGTAAAATTTTGATAAAATTAAAATAAAGTTTACTTCTCCGAATTTAGTATCTCGTGGATGGCATTCTCAAGTTTTTCTTCAGTCAAGTCCAGTATTTCCACCATTAGAGCATACCCAGCTCTGCTGGCTTGTTTCATGTTAAGATCTTGATCCCCAAATATTGGTAGTCCAATGAGAGGAACTCCATGAAAGGTTGCTTCCTGTGTGCTTAGGAGACCGCCATGAGTCAAGAATAGTTTGATGTTCGGATGACCTAGCAAAATTTAGCTTCAAGTTAATTTAAAATTGGATTACAGGGAAATTATGGGGTAATGGGAGAAAACATTTTCGAATATGCTGAGGAATTATGATTGTGACTATATCCAAAGGACTGGCGATAATTCTTAAGACATAGGATTCAATCATCCGTTAAATAATTATTTCTTTTCTCAAATGCACAGTTTAAAGACAAACTTTGTGAATTTTTCGAAAGGGAACTATGCCATAGGGGTCTCACAATCAGTTAAATAAAATGTGATTTGCTGTATTTCCCCAAAATCTGTCGGACAGCCATACAGACACAATTTTACTTCCTGAAAATGAACCAGAAACGTTTTTTCATTAGGAATTAGGACCGTATATAACCATATAGAAATTGAGTGAATAATTTACCCAGAATGTCTTGTTGTGGTAACCACTTGCTTAATTTCACATTTGGTGGGAGATCATACATGTATTCAGTCTCCCATTTCCAGAGAACTCGTTGCTTGAGACGAGAGAAGACTTTCAAAAAAACCTGCCTAGTGGCCTCAGGCATTTGATTTCCTTGAATGATTGAGCCCAAACTGAAGTAAATGAAGCCATGTTCACTTCCTGAGACAAACTCCTCTATGTCCTATGAGCATTAATACACAAAGCATATAATTACAATCAAACATACAAAAAAACAAAGAGCATTTTAGAATAATTAAAATTAAGAAATGTAGGTTCCATGATGCTGGGAAGTTGTGGATGTCTACTATTCATCTTCCCACATGGAAACACATCTGAAGCTTTATTAGTAATGAATTACCTGTGGCAAGGGTTTGGGAAGTCTACAATGCATTCCCCCAACTTCGATAATGTCCGGGAGCAGAGGTCTGGGGAAGGTGAGAGTAAAATGGGAATTCATAAAGATCATGCTAATGTTTGAAGCAATTTCATTCATTCCCGGTAAATCCTCTCCAAGATACTTCCTGTAAATCTCTTCATTCTTGTGTACATAGGCAAACCGTCCAAAAATCTCCGCAAAAATGAGATATCCTACATTGATAATTCTCTCGAAGAAACTCATGTCATCGTCAAAGGGTAAGAAAGATGACGGGACAAAGGAGGGCGGGAGTCTATTTCCGACTTGCTGAGTCACAGAGTTGGGAGCTGCTTGAGGACATACGGATATTACGGGTGCTTTCAGTCTGTATGTAAATCCATGGAGACAGTCATTCATGAAGGAATCAATCAATATCAAATCAAAATTTTCTTCCAGGAGCCCTAAAAACGCTTGATTTTGATATACCTCATGACAACCATCAAAGATGAACTGAAGGTTTATTGACAACATGCCCCATTTGGAATTCTCTCGTACTTTGAAAGGGTTTCCTAAATCACTGAACAATGGTGTTTTGAGGGGAACTATCTCTCGCACGTTACTTCTTTCCTTTTGAGGAGCGTAGGGTGAGACGTGTGGCAAAACATCCTCAGTTCCTTGTACACGAAGCAAAAATCAGCCGTGTGAATAAAAATGCCATAAGTTTATGGTAGATTAGAATTAACCCTAATTACATGCCAGGCCTCGTGACATGCCACCCAGGAGAGAATCTATCCAATATCACAGTGAGCTCCGATATACATTCTCAGAATGTCCGTCATTTCAACGATTCGGAGTTTTCCAAGTTGGGCTACTTTAGAGTTGGACACTACTACTATCCTCCTGAAGGGTTTTGCATTACGGAGTGAGTCTCATTACTTACTTGCTGGAATAGTCTGTGTTTTACTGGTGTGCATTTGTATTTGTTTGCCAATTTTTTTATATCATATAATTATTTATTTTAATATGAATGGGTTTGTACAATTATTTAGCGAGCAATTTTACAAAAGCGCCTCGCTTTAAAAATTAATATTGTTGTTTCAAGATGGAGTAGCGTCAGGATAACAGTAAAGGTGTGCGGCCATTTTGTTTCAAACAAGGCAAATGTTTCGGATGAGTGGTCGAACCCTGAATGTGGGACTAATAACACATGTATGCCAAAATGTTGTGCACTAAATCAAGTGTTCATAATGAATGCTGGTCAGAAAAGAATTGGGAGATGTCAGGATCCGTTGGGACACTCATATCAAATGATTCCAGTTTTGTACTCCACACCATTCCAGAAGATCACTACAGAGACCCCTGTACACTACTTCATAAATCAAGTGCAACGTGTGGCAAAATATCCTCAGTTCCTTGTACACGAAAGTGCAAAAATCAGCCGTGTGAATAAAAATGCCATCAGTTTATGGTAGATTAGAATTAACCCTAATTTCATTATCCCCCTACCACGATTTACCAGGTCGGGCATTAACTCCACATTTTTTTATATTTTAGTTTTCACATTCGCCAAGATGGTGTCCTACTGTATCACGATTTGAAGAGTAACTGGGTGGAGGTTCCTCCGACAGAATATTGCGTAAATGGGTTTCAACGGAATGGATCCACGCCAGATGTCTCCTATCAAAATATTTTGGATGGTGAGGAGAATATTGGGGTTTTTATGAGCATGAGAGCAGAAAGCCATGAGGTAATCAAATAAAAACTTCATCAATCAATTGTAAATTTTAAGTCATCAATCAAATAATTACGGTATCCAGGATTTCGAAAAATATATTCCATTGAGATGATCCCCAGCAAATGTTAATGAATGAACATTATTCACTTTCTAAATTCTAGGGTGTATATTTGTGTTTTAAAAATACTTCTACTTATTGTAAGTTGACTGCTGCATTTGAACGCAGTCAGTAATCTGTAAATACGTTTGAAATACTGTATCTCCCATTGTTCTTCAGACTTCCGTTATGAAAAAAAACTACGCTATTTTCTACGGGTCAGCGTTCTTTGTGGCTTCAGTTTTCCTCCTGGTCACATTTGTGGTTTACTGTCTGCTTTGGAAGGAGCAGAAACTTCAAGGATGGACGACAATGAGTCACACAATCACAATGTTTTTCTTGTATATATTTCGAGGATTAAATTACTTTCTGGAGCTCAGAGCGAGTAATATTGGCCGTGCTTACCGATCGACTGCGTGCACGGGCTCGGGTAAATCAGTTGTATTTATTTATTTATTGTAGATACTTACTGCCTAATTGCACATGTATTTGTACGCGTATGAATAGTATGCTAATAATGTTTGTGTAGATAATATCCTCTCAAAAACTTGAGTAGTAACTAATCCAAAGTTATAAAACACTTGACTCTTAGGTATTTCCACGCATTACTTTTTCCTCTCGAACTTTTGCTGGCTCACCGTTGTTTGTTTCAGTCTTTTTTGGACGTTTCGGTAAAAGCAATTGGATGTCCTATGTACACAATGCACATTTTGACAGAGCATAAGAGGAGTCATGGGTCATGCTTAATTTTTTTTAAATAGAGGGATTAATGTGGGTGGTCCGCATTCTAAAGAAGTTGGTCAATACCTTCTGTATGCTTTGTTTGGATGGGGTTTACCTTTCTTATTTGTCACCGTTTCAGTTGTGTTGGATCAGAAATACAGGTAGTATTCTTGGAAATTTGTTTTCTACATACACTTCGGTTCCTGACGATTGATCGGTTTTGATGTTATTACGTAATTATTATAGCTACGAGCCCTGCAACATGGTTACAGTTCCGGAGTATGGAATCGGGACTTGCAGCGTCTCCATTGGCGCTCTCGGACCGTACAAGTATTACCCAGTTGCGATTCTGCTATGTTTGAATCTGGTATTTTTTTCCATGACATTTTACAAGCTGAACGAGTATAAGAAAAGTGCTTCAAGGGCAAGCAAAATTTTAAAAGGCAACAAACAATTGTGAGCATTTACATTAGATTCTTTTCTATATTTTACCTGCGTACAATCCAGTGGCTTCCGATTCCCTGTAACATTTGATTTATCTGTTAATGATTCACTACATACATAAATAAATGACATGGGGACAGGTTTCAAGTAATCACCAAACTATTTTTCGTGATGGGATTCACCTGGAGTTTTGAACTAATCCTGTGGTGCTGGTGGTGGCTCAGCGGGGCCGAACGAAAATGGTTCCGGGCCATAACGAACCTGATCAATTGCCTTTTAGCAATTGCAATTTTCATCATTTACGTCTGCAAATCTAATGTTGCGAATTCCTTGAAGAAAGAGTACCCTGGACTAGCATGTAATATAGCGTTAATTTATCAATCCCTTGTATACGAGAGCTAGGACATGGCTCGGACACAAACCTGTATAGAAAGTGTCCATCGATCTGCGTTGCATAATATGACCACGCTCTTTTTTGTTTCAGGGTTTATAAATACTATAACAATGAAATCAGAAGCATCTGGGACTGTGCTAAGTACATCGATGGAATTCGAGCGAAAGAATGGCAAAACCCAAAGAAATCAAGATGTGTACAACTAATGTACACATCGTTTAAAACATATCGTTCAGCACGTCGTTCATCAACACATTGTTTTGGTTTCTGAATTTATGCTAAATTAGCCGACTCGGAGTTGACTCAACTAAGCTATTGTGAATATACGCGGCTACTGGCTAATATGTAATTGGAGTGAATTAATAAGAATTTGCAATGATTTGTTTCATTTTACCCGAAACAATAATAACAACTTGTTCACAAACTGAAATATAATTCAAAAAAAAAAAAGGTTGTAAAAGTAAAAATGACTAGATATATCCAGATACATTACTGCTAATTTTGAGACGCCCTGTCACATTACTTGGCATGCTGATTTGTAAGTTTTGATTACTGTTCTCTTAATTACAACAACGGCCTACATGACTATTTGACTTATTGTTAGAAAGAATAACAATTACGAGCACCCTTCGGATCATACAATTACGTAAAATAGAAAGTAAAGTTTATTTCCCCACTAATTTGTTATAAATAATTAACCAAATAATTCTCAGGAATCCTGCAATGCATAAAAGCAGCCCTATAATAAATCCAATCACGTCCAAAGAATGATACTGAAAAAAGTTGAGACTACGAGCTGCAGATCGTAAATGACGAGCTCCTTTATGCCGCAAAAGGTATTCAGTCCAAAAAATTGTCGTATCAACGGGTTCTTGCTTCCGGTCACGGTACAAGGTAGACAGCTTCTTGACACTTGAACGGTAGCTTCATAAAAAATCCAAGATTAAATACTTTAGGTAAGCTAACATAACTTTTATTAACTTCTAAAAATAATTCATTCTTTATCAAATTTAGAAGAGTTCATATAAAATATATTACCTAGGATTTCCAATGATCTCCTGTATCGCATCCTCCAGCTTTTTCTCCGTTAACTCTAAAATATCAATCTTGAGTGCATATCCAGCTCTCTCTGCCATTTCAATATTCAAATCTTGATCCCCAAAAATAGGCATGCCAATGATGGGGACACCGTGGTAAGTAACTTCTTGTGTGCTCAATAGACCTCCGTGAGTTATGAATAGCTTGATTTTAGGATGTCCTACAGAAGTCCCATCACCCCAGAATTAGTACTTTGAATAATGAGTGGAACTTATAAAAATTCTGGCATAAATTCCGTTAAAGAAAGTACCTAAAACGTCTTGCTGTGGAATCCAGCTTCGCAACATAACGTTCGGAGGTAAACCCGGAACTTCCTTTGAGTCCCATTTCCATAAAACTCTTTGCTTCAGGCGTGAGAAAACTTTTAAGAGTATATTTAGCACAGAGTCTGGAAGTAGCTCTGCTTGAACAACTGTTCCCAAACTGAAATAAATGAAGCCTTCCCTTGCACCTGAAAGAAAGTCGTCCAAATCCTGAAACAATTTCAGTTTATATTGTACATACATATACATACAAACGTACCTTTATTTACGAAATTAAATATATGTAGATATAAGCCTCATCTTGCTG
This sequence comes from Allacma fusca, assembly GCA_947179485.1. Taxonomy (NCBI): domain Eukaryota; kingdom Metazoa; phylum Arthropoda; class Collembola; order Symphypleona; family Sminthuridae; genus Allacma; species Allacma fusca. The sequence goes on along the minus strand of OX359247.1, from coordinate 5,629,822 downwards.
CATGAGGTCTCCTTAAGAGAACATTTTTTCTCTATACTGCCAACGTATTTAAGCAATTTCACTTTGTAATAATGATTTTTCTGCATAAATCATCAGCTTGAAAGTAGAATAGGACTCCAATTTTACTACCTTTTTGGAATTCTTAGATTTAATGCGACAAGTCAGTGTTTTCAGAAAAACTATAAATCAAGTAGTATACTTACATATATTTAGAAGAAAATACTCTTTTAAATACTTTTTCAAAAGTACTTTTATGTTTCATTTGGTTTCTTATACCTGATGAAACGTGACAAGAATTCAGTTAGCTAAAGAGTAACTTACAATTGGCAATGGTCTGGGCGGCCGACATTGCATCCCTCCGATTTCAATAACATCAGGGAGAGTTGGTCTCGGGTAATTAATCGTGAAATGGGAGTTCATGAAAAGCATTTCAACATTTCCGTAGATGACCTCCCATCCGGGCAAATCCTGACCTAGGTACTTCCTATAAATACTCTCATACTTTGGTTTGTAAATGAGTCGAAATGCCAGTTCTGCTGTCAATCCTGCAACACAGTTTTGCACACGTTCCAGAAATGTCATGTCATCCGGAAGATTAAAAAATGGCGACGGGACAAAAGACGGAGGAAGTCTATTTCCCAGCAACTCCGTTATATAACCTGGGGCTGCAATAGTTGTCAAAGCTACAAAAGGTGAGCCCAACTGATGGATGAATCCCAGGAAGCAGTCATTCATGAAACCGTCGATGAAAACCAGGTCAAATTTTTCTTCCAATAGGAGCATGAACTCCTCCCTTTGAAAAGCGTCCTCACAAGCACTGAACACAAACATCATGCCAAAGATCATGGTTCTCCATTTGTATTCTTCCCTTCTTACAATGGGATTGCCAAATTCCTTCAAATATTTACTCATGTTCACTGGAGCTATCTCCCGGACATTTTGGACAGTCTCTGTGGACAGTTCTGGCACTACAACTGTCACACTGTGTCCACGTTTGGCCAAACCTTGGTACAGGGGTTGGAAAACATTTTTGTGACTTTTTGAGGCTATTGGGAGGACAAAGAGAATGTGCTCACCACCCACTGAGCCCATGAGTCCCATTAAAATTAGGTTGTAGAGGCTCAATAAGACACTATTAGTACTTCTCATGGCCAAATTGTGTACAATAATATGTAAATGGGGTACTTAATTAAATTGGAGATCTAAAAATTATTGGAATTAAGTGAACTCTTTTGGATTGAATAACATAACTGAATAAACGAACTTATTCCTAAAATAGTGTACTGTCGAATGATCCTATCTCCGAATGTACATCAGTACATCTACACGTGATGGAATTTCCTGTACTTTGAACTTGATAAAAACTCTGTCGAGATATTTGAGTCCACAAATAGCTACAAGTTGTTCATAAATCTTCTTGACCATGTGAAAATTCTGATAAGTGGTCTTAGAATTGTGTCATAAAAAAATGAAAAATACAAACATACAATGAGATGAAGTAAGGAGTAAAACTAAGAACTTCGGAGAGATGAGTCATAGCCATTTACTAAATCTAATCATTTAAGGTTTAATAAATACTTTACACTAAAACATAGAAAGTAACTGAAATCTGTTTATTTTAGGATGAAAGATTGAACCGCTAAATATTTCTCCAAGACATGTGTCATTTAATATGCGCTAAAATACATAAGCTACTATTATGTATGTAATTAATTACATCTACGAAACCAAGTAGTAGGGGTTTCAAGCATTATTACTATATCTATCTTATGATTGTCCTCACAAGGGATAAATAAACACATGAAATGGAAAGTGCTTGCAATCAGTCAGTTTTCTCTACAGGTTTAGATTTCCCCAAAATCAATCGCTTCCACATTTTTATCACCAGTTTCTTCACCACCCAGAGCAGCAGAAAGGCAATAAATAGGAGAAAGCCAATGACATCGAGGGAATGGTACTGGAAAAAGTTAAGTTTCCGGGATGCCGAGCGGAGTTGAAGCGCTCCCTTGTGTCGCATTACATATTCCGCCCAGAAAACAGCCCGTTCTAGCGGAGTCTCCGTTTGGTCCCGGTACATATTCGATAACTCTTTCGCTCGCATGGTGTACCTATGTATAGTACAGATATCATGTTTTACTTCCAGTGTGTTGATAATTTTTAGTAGATATGTTTTTATGAAAAGTATCAGCTTAAGAGGAATTATTGGTAAAATTTTGATAAAATTAAAATAAAGTTTACTTCTCCGAATTTAGTATCTCGTGGATGGCATTCTCAAGTTTTTCTTCAGTCAAGTCCAGTATTTCCACCATTAGAGCATACCCAGCTCTGCTGGCTTGTTTCATGTTAAGATTTTGATCCCCAAATATTGGTAGTCCAATGAGAGGAACTCCATGAAAGGTTGCTTCCTGTGTGCTTAGGAGACCGCCATGAGTCAAGAATAGTTTGATGTTCGGATGACCTAGCAAAATTTAGCTTCAAGTTAATTTAAAATTGGATTACAGGGAAATTATGGGGTAATGGGAGAAAACATTTTCGAATATGCTGAGGAATTATGATTGTGACTATATCCAAAGGACTGGCGATAATTCTTAAGACATAGGATTCAATCATCCGTTAAATAATTATTTCTTTTCTCAAATGCACAGTTTAAAGACAAACTTTGTGAATTTTTCGAAAGGGAACTATGCCATAGGGGTCTCACAATCAGTTAAATAAAATGTGATTTGCTGTATTTCCCCAAAATCTGTCGGACAGCCATACAGACACAATTTTACTTCCTGAAAATGAACCAGAAACGTTTTTTCATTAGGAATTAGGACCGTATATAACCATATAGAAATTGAGTGAATAATTTACCCAGAATGTCTTGTTGTGGTAACCACTTGCTTAATTTCACATTTGGTGGGAGATCATACATGTATTCAGTCTCCCATTTCCAGAGAACTCGTTGCTTGAGACGAGAGAAGACTTTCAAAAAAACCTGCCTAGTGGCCTCAGGCATTTGATTTCCTTGAATGATTGAGCCCAAACTGAAGTAAATGAAGCCATGTTCACTTCCTGAGACAAACTCCTCTATGTCCTATGAGCATTAATACACAAAGCATATAATTACAATCAAACATACAAAAAAACAAAGAGCATTTTAGAATAATTAAAATTAAGAAATGTAGGTTCCATGATGCTGGGAAGTTGTGGATGTCTACTATTCATCTTCCCACATGGAAACACATCTGAAGCTTTATTAGTAATGAATTACCTGTGGCAAGGGTTTGGGAAGTCTACAATGCATTCCCCCAACTTCGATAATGTCCGGGAGCAGAGGTCTGGGGAAGGTGAGAGTAAAATGGGAATTCATAAAGATCATGCTAATGTTTGAAGCAATTTCATTCATTCCCGGTAAATCCTCTCCAAGATACTTCCTGTAAATCTCTTCATTCTTGTGTACATAGGCAAACCGTCCAAAAATCTCCGCAAAAATGAGATATCCTACATTGATAATTCTCTCGAAGAAACTCATGTCATCGTCAAAGGGTAAGAAAGATGACGGGACAAAGGAGGGCGGGAGTCTATTTCCGACTTGCTGAGTCACAGAGTTGGGAGCTGCTTGAGGACATACGGATATTACGGGTGCTTTCAGTCTGTATGTAAATCCATGGAGACAGTCATTCATGAAGGAATCAATCAATATCAAATCAAAATTTTCTTCCAGGAGCCCTAAAAACGCTTGATTTTGATATACCTCATGACAACCATCAAAGATGAACTGAAGGTTTATTGACAACATGCCCCATTTGGAATTCTCTCGTACTTTGAAAGGGTTTCCTAAATCACTGAACAATGGTGTTTTGAGGGGAACTATCTCTCGCACGTTACTTCTTTCCTTTTGAGGAGCGTAGGGTGAGACTACGGTTAGCGTGTGTCCTTGATCAGCCAAAGCTTGGATTAATGGCTCAAACACATTTTTGTGACTTTTTGAAGCTAATGGTAGGAGGACGAGAACATTTTCGCAGTGAATTATTTGTACATGAAAAAAGGTCGACAAAATAAGCAGAAAGACACAGAAGTCCTTCATCCTGTTTTTCCAGCTATAACTTTAAGCTGAGAGATAGTGCTTCAAGAGGAGGTGATGTTGATGGAGTACTTTCTGTAGGATTCTGTTGTCCAGTCTCCGGAATGACACTGACGCCTTGAAGATCAAGCCCTACGTACAATTAGTGGGGAGAACAAAAAGCATTGCTTTTATACAGAAACTATGGATAGTTACAATGCGTGGTAGCTGAAAAGTCAATTCCGTTACACAATCACGTTTATTCAAGTAAATAATGCGGTACAAGCTGGGTTCCCCTGGGTAAATTATATTTAGGATTTTAATGCAACACCAGATATGTAAATAAATAAATGCAAATATGTATTGAGAAGCAACAAATATTTACAAACCTATTTTTTTTTATTGAGCTCTTCCCATCAACATGGAAATATTAAGGAGAAGAGATAATAATAATTCCAGAACATGCAAACAAATTATACTTATTAACTGAAGGTAGGAATGACTTCTTAAATAATCTTCTCCGCGCCCTTGTTGTCAATTTCTTGGCTCTTGTTAGAAAATTATCTGCGTGCCGAAACAAGTAGATATACATAATTATATAAATTGAAAAAAACACATTGGCGCAGCTGCCAGAGTTAAAATGTTGAAAAATTGACAAGAAATGTTTCGCAACTGTTCCTAAGATAATTTCCTGAAACTATCGTCAGTTTGTACCTAATACCTAAAGGTAGGTAGGGATTGTCGATTTGAAAATGCCATAGGCATATTGGGCATCATGCCTTCCAAAAATGACAGGGCATTTCCAACTTCAGGCAAATATGTAAATTTTGGGCATATTCGGCACGGACATTTTAGACATTTTCATTCCTGGGCATATTCGGTATTTTGGGCATATAAACTCGAATTTTCAGGTCGATTACCTTTTCCAGACGTTACTGGTCGCTGCTGCTACTTCCACTCGCTACTACTTCACACTACCCAACTCAGATTGTTATAACTAAAAGCGATTACTCGATGTTTTTAGCCTACATGTAAATAAATCTGGTCAGTAGACAATTATTGTAGGAGTTTCTGTAGTTTCTAAAACGTCTAACCATTCTTGCTACTTGACTGGCGGTTATGCATTTCAACATTGAAATTGTTGCCACATTATTTTTAATTCAGTAATCAAACAAAACTTACATTTTGGAGTGCAATAAACTATACACTTGTCAGAAAAAGTTGATTTGAGAAATTTCATTTACACCGGTATCATTTCAACCCAGGGTGGCTTGATTTAAATCACGTTGATTTAAATCTTGATTTAAATCAAGATTTAAATCACTTGATTTTTTTCAAATAAATCATTGATTTAAATCAAAATTGACTCTTCAACTTTTGCGGTTAGGTAAAATTTAATTTTACGTCTCGGGTCTGTTTTTTTGAAAACGGCCACCCGTGAATCCGACTATTTTATAAAACACATTTATGGGGCCCAGTAGATGAAACGTTTGTTAAAAAAAATATCGAAACATTTTTTTTTCGGTAAATCCTAATAGGAAGTTTAAAAAACCGAAAAAACCCGAAAACTTTAATAATTTATTGTAGCTATACCGATTTGAATATAAAAAATTGGCCTATCTCAAACACATTCTCTAACCAACTGCTACACTCGCGATTTTTTTTGGTATCGTGGAATCAAAATTTCGGATTTTTTCAAAAAATCACATGGACAATTTCGAAATTTCGGAATTTTTTTTGACTGCCGGCACAAGCAAATGTGAAACTTTTAAAAACTCTAAACTCAAAGGAAGCACGAAGCTTACATTGTAAAATTTTTTTTAAGGTCACATTTGCGTGTGCCGGCAGTCAAATTGGGGAAAATCCGAAACGGGTAATTTGTATACATATCTGCGTAAGGCGTTCTGGATGTGTTACGCTTACGCATAGTTTGCATGTGGATACATACAGCTAGCATGCAAGCATGCTTGCTTGCTGTGGTGACGAGGAGAGGAGCTTCTTCCTAACGTAATACATGGGGAGCGCCTTCCACGTAAATAAAAAGCCCTATCACGCTCCATTCCTGGGACCGTGCCGCAGCTCAGCTAGTCCCAAATGTTTATTTTAATAATTTAGGATTGGTTGGCTACAGGTTAATAATATTTGGCCTCAGTATTATCCACACTATTTAAAATTTGTGTACATTTCGTGTACATATTCCAAAAAGATGCTTCACTATGGGAATGGCTCTTTTGAAAAAAACAGACCCTCTCCAAAGGTTGTAAAACGTGCATTTTTCTGTTTTTACAAATTTTTGGTATAAAACCATTTTGGATTTTGATAATTTTCAGGATAATTTGGGCACTTTGACATATTGATTATCTGTCAAGCTGTCAAAGTGCCATAAAATTTGGATATGAGTGAGTTTTGAAGTATTGTATAATACTAGACCTTCTGCTGGGGACAGTTGTTATGCCCTACAGAAGATTCCGCCTCGTTTCAAAATCCAGGGACAAAAATGAGTATCCCAATCCCGTCCTGAAATAACACGGAGACAATATTTACATCCCGAAATTGTCTCGTCCCTAACAGAAACTCAGTAACTACAAAAACATCCCAATATCCAATCTTTCTAAAAGAGTACCGTTTAAAGTGGCAAGATTTGACTGTGAATTTTGCATTTTTTAAATGTTACTCTTGTACGGAGAGATATTCACACTTGTTTAAACGGTATATTCCCAATTTGCAAATAATTTTTCTGTCCCAACATACTCTACCATCCCATCCCGAAACACTGTAAATGCACACACTGTGCACATTTTATATAATTACATATAAATATATTTAATTATGTATACATAAATCAATAAAAATCCAAATGAGACAGTTGGTATCTGTCCTACACAGCGTTTGGCTTCAAAGACAACTTAACTCCAAATTGTTACAATATAAAAAACACTGTTGATCTTTGGAATTGGCCTTTAATCAGCTTTTATATCATATTAGGTAGCTGACTTGCCTTTGTAATTTTCTCTCAATACATTAGATTGATTGTTCAAGTTTCATTGATGCCAACAGTGCACAATATTATTAGGAAAATTAAAATCCAAAAATTTGTATGGAAATTCTATCGTACTATAAAATTTTGAATTTAAATCATAAAATATTGATTTAAATCAAAAAAATCCGATTTAAATCAAATAAATCTGATTTATTTGATTTTTTTCAAAAAAATCAAAAAAATCAGCAACCCTGCCGCTACGTATTGACCGGGTGGAGTTAGCACGCGGAAGTTCTAAGTTCTAATACTTTCGTGGGATTTTGCTTTATTTTCCATACAAAATTCTGGTTGCGAACAAGGCTATAGAAGTACATATATTCTTCTATAGCCTTGGGTTGCGAAGCTAAATTCTCAACCTTCGAAAAAGCCTTTATGTACCCATCTAGTAGCTATCTTGGTAAAATATAACCGTTAGTTTTTCAGCACCCATTCCCCTTTATACGTTTTTAAAGTTATAATTAAACAAGCAGTGGCATTATAAGTCAATAATTTTACCTTAGAAAAATCTCGAAAATATTTGATTTATAATGGGAGAATCCAGAAGGTAATCCCCGGAATTTCTAATGGGAAATAACATGCGAAATCTCACAATCAGCTTCGGTGCATCTCCTGCGGATACTTTTAGTACTGTACAATCTTTCAAAAGCTCTAGCGCCACTCTAACCAAAAAGTAGCAGTAATATAATATGCCATGCATGCTTCATGTACTTACCTGTCTGAGCAAAGTTTCTCAAAAATATCTTGGGGCAGTTGTGAAACCTTCCTTGTGAGATGAACTTATCACTGTAACCTGCGTGTCGTAGAAAATACTTGTGAAGTTCCATATTACACCCTGTTGGGTATTCTCTCTCACACGTATTAGTTTTCCAAACAGACGCAGTCGTCTACAGGAAAAACTCGATATTGTTAAGGCTAAACTTACGTCATGACAAAGAATCATACGAGAGCATCCAAGTACAGGTGTACCGAGAGTGGGCCTGACTTCCTCCTTCAAGAGCGCCTATGAAAACCCTTTCAAACAGACGCTCATCTCAGCCCACCACTAAAAAGTCAACAGGGATCTCTCAAGCTCCCCACAAACCTAAAACCTGTACTAAAGGTAGCTAAATTAAGAAGGTGAGATCTCCAAGAGGAGGAGAACTTGAAGCCCTATATAAACATCTTCCAACACGAAGAGCGGAGCTCGCCGATACAGAGCTAGACCACTCACAGTTCAACTCTATACTATCTTATATACAGCCCTCACTCCCAGTGCTATTTTCTACAAAGTTCCAATCTCATAATTTCGAGATAAGTGCAAAATAAAGACTCTGAATATTTTACACTTCGAGACTCAAGTTGCCCCATCATGTGCTAAGAGTCCATACAAACTTTACATCTACAAAAAGACACTTTTACTTTCAACATGAAAAGGAAGGAGAGATACAAGCCCGACCACCGCATGTGTTCCCCTTCGTAAAGTTCACTCTCTCCCGAAATAAGACTCTTTTACACAACTCACAAGTGTGCGGCCTATTACTTACATGAGGATACATTCGTCACCCCTGCTCATCGCTGCCTCTTCAGTTCCCCTTTTCCAAACCTCACGCGACTTGGCTGTGTGACTGCCCGGTATGTCTATGTAAAGTTATTATGTTGTGCCTGTAAATTACTATACATTCTTTCTTATACTTTTGTTTTCACTGTAGTTAAACCCATAGGTTTGAGATCTTCCTCCTCACAATTCAATTCAATTTATGTTAAGTGATTTGGGGAAGGTCTCCACTGTGGATGACCATTGCATGTAACTAAACCACGAACTAGCAGTAAGAGTCAGTTAGGTTAAATTGCTTGTTTAACATTTTAATATATGGAATATTTGCAGTATGCTATTCTAGAACATCCAGAATAATATTGTCTGCGGACATTAATAAACAGTTTTCATACCTACAATTTACACTATATTTTCTGTAGTAAATCAGAGTACATTTGTCTAGATTTAAGAAGGGAATCCTACCTCCCTCATAAAGGTAGAGACAGTTTAACATTCAGATTGGAACCTAGAATAATTATGAAGGTTTAAGTAATGGAATTCAATGAAGTAATGTCGTGTTAAAAGGATATGAACAGAATCATTTACAATAATTCCTCACATCCATTTTATTTACATCATTCTTAGAATAATTCTCATTTACAAATCACTCATTTGTGTTCCTGGTTACGGATTCGACGGATGCCTCAACCTTGCCCGTGCCCATGTTTCCCAAAATCCACTACACACTTTCTTTTATTTCCCCATTTTCATAATCTTGTTTCCACTTTAGATCCGTCTGGTTGGTTATTTCTTGAGGCGAGGTAATCAATTCAACATGGTGTTTCCGCCCGGGAACACTATAAATGAGAGAGTAAATGAGATTTAAAAAATAAGAAAAGTATTTTATTTTCAATTGATAAAAATTCGAAATTTTTATAAACCACTATTACGAACCATTGGTGCCTTACTTGAATACATTCCACTACACTAGTACTAACGCTTCTTAAACGTAGAAAATTTTTTCCGAGGGCAATTTAACAATTTATTATTAGTAACTTTATTTTGAATAGAGGGTTTAAGCGGGAAGTGAAGGTAAAATTTCTGTTTTCACTTTGTCGCCCCCAAATCCTGTCCAAATTTTTCTAAAATTCTAGACACCTTGGATTTCTAAATAAATTCAAAGTAATAGAAGATTCAACATGGTAATTCCAAATTTTAAAAAGCGACGGTAAAATTTCTGTTTTCACCTTGTCGCCCCCAAACCCTGTCAATTTTTTTCAAACTTTTTAAACACATTGCAATTTTATAAATATAGTATAAAGGTCTATTCAACATGGTGAGCCCAGAAACTTATAAAGTAATAAAGTAACTTTCTGTTTTCACTTTGTCGCCCCCAGCTCATGCCCAAATTTTCCAAAAATTCAAAACACTTTTAAGTTCTCTGATAAAATGATAATCAAACATGGTTTTCAACATAGTGTCATCAAATACTAGAAAAGAGAAGGTTAAAATTCTGTTTTCACTTTGTCGCCCACGGGTCACGCCAAAATTTTTAATATTACACTCAACATGGAGTAAAAATATTGTTTCACATTACCCCATGTACACAAAAAGTGATCCGATTCCATTCAAACTTTACAGGATGACGAACAATACCATTTTCCATCATCCCTCCAAATTACAGAATTTTCCAACCAACTTTTTCAAAATCTTTCAAAATTTTGGAAAAGTTCAAAAAATCTTTAAGAGCCCAATTCAAATTGTACTAAATGGAGTTACTACAATTACCTTCGAGTATCAGACTATATCTTGAGTAAAGAGCCCCTTCAAAAAGTCTTAAAATTATAGGAGCAAAATAATTTTGAACTTTTAACATGAGTAAAAGTGCATGCTAGAGTTATGCCGTGTAGCGCACTTAAATAGAATAATTGTAGGGATAGAGCTCCCCAATTATTCGAGACTGCGAGTCTCCATTCCAAAAGCGTGTTGGACGTTTATAAATTAAAGGGTAAAAATTATAAATAAGTGAAACGCTTAAATTAAGCCTGCTATATTTAAGGCCGATAGCGCTTAGATATAAATAGAGTCAAAACCTCGTAGTTAAGCTAAGACGACTTTAAAGGTATTTTTGAGTGTGAGACAACATAAAATCCTTAAAAGTTTAAGTTATTTCCTTTTAATGCGAAAAGAATTAATAGCAGTCTGCTTAAACATCGTAGTAATAGAAAAACCTTATGTCTATTCGGAAATTCATAATTTTAAATAGATTTTCTTGAGCGTAAAATATATTTCCCCCATAGAGAGATAGATGGGATAAGAAAGGCTTGAAATATTGCCGAGTACCAGGAAATTATTTTAGTATGGAAAATAAATTATGAAAACAAGCCACTTGACTCGCGGAGTTAAACCTTGTCATGTAAGGTTCCTATTTTACCATATTTGTTAGGATCATCATACAAATATATGGAGTAGTATTTCCAATGTAAAAATACCCCGTCTTTGAATAATTACGGAGCTGAGTAAAAATTGAGAATTTTTACAAGGCTGAAAATCAGTATGAAGTGAAAAGCTTCATCACGACAGAGCGCCGTATGAGGAGAAGTGTGAGACTCCCCTCTCTGATTCGTGACATGGTTTGTCTACTTTACCCCAAGCTGTGGTGTGTATCACACAGCCTGAGAAAGAGACCTGAAATGTATGTATACTCAGATTATACGCTGAAAACCCTTACCCAAGGAGTTATAGCTACCAAGATAGCTGTGAGTAAGCTTATAATAAGAACATACATGGTTAGTTGGATACCCAAGTAAAAATATTCTCGAGGCCTGATCAGCCAACAGAAAATCTTTACTTTGAAAAGTCCTTCTGGTTTTCACAGTTTAACCAAAGTTCTAGCCGTTGGAGACTGAAAAGACCCCAACGCATGGAAAACAATAAACATGTCAAGTTGACAGATTTATGGGATTTGTACAGGCACTCTCCAGTTACAACAGTAATTAGGAGAGGAACATCGCTTATAGTGTTCAACCTGTCAGCTCATAAATTCTACCACTTTTTGGCTCTCAACCAACTTTGAGTCAACTCATTTTACGCCACTTATGGTATTAGAATAAATGCAGAATGAACACACAATGGGTGAGCCAATGTGTAAAGATTTCAAATGAGGTAGGAAATGTTCATTTTATTTTTATACCATTGTAAAGGAAAGAGAGCAAATTTTCTTTACAAATGGAGAAGAAAGAACTCCATGTGTGCACTACAGATCGGAGAAAAGAGCGAGGCTCAATAAGCTTGTAGTACACATACACAAATCATGAGAACCCCACCCGGCGAGATGACAGCCTACTCATTGTAAGACAGATCGGAGATAAGAGCGAGGCTCAAGCTTGTATTTACAATCAACAAGTTATCATGAATGAAAACAACATTCATGCTACATACTTAGTGAGAAGGAGCGTGTGGCTCTGGAAACTCTGTGTGTAGTGAAAAGAAAAGTTATGACTAGCTAAGTAAAGACTTAACTCGACAGGATGAGTAAACCTGTCAAGATCAGTTTACTAGAAGTGCCAAACATTGAACTTACCACACAATCTAATATGAGACTGTGCGGTGATGCGTAAAGTAAACTAATCCTTTAAGTAGTTTCAGTAATAGATAACGATGCCTCACAATAGGTGAAAGAGGTACCCCGTGTATTTACCCTACGGGACGCCAAGACAAATAATAACCCTGTCTAACACACACAATAGAACCACATCACCCTCAATGGATGACAGCAGGGGTAATAAATTTTCACCACCACTTAACATTACCTCTGGAAGCAAACCACTTGCTAATGGTTCCGGTTTACCCTTTTACACACAAAGGAAAAATAACATCCTAATCCCTTGTAAAGAGGAACGTCTCAATGCAAACAAAAGCCCAGCTACTATCAGTTAATGGTAGACTGAAGCCACACAAAAGGATCAAAAATAATCTAATTATTTTTAAGAAGTTACTTTCAGACTCATAGGCACTAGACAAAGGCCAGTCAGGAAACACATGTCAGAAATTTAACAATTTATGACTTTGTTTTCACAGCTAATCTGAGTACACGTGCGTGAGTGACGCGTACTCAGGGTAAAAATCCCAGAGCTTCGGTTAACTTAAAATAGTAAGTAAATTCAAAGGAGTTGAAAATTATTTGCGTGTTACAAAAAGGATTTTAGCCCCTTTTTAGCATCAACACGTGTGAAGAGGTGGAGCATAGAAAGACGCTATTGCTCCTTGAGCCAACCAACAAGAGGAGACTAAATCTTAGCACACGAAGAATAATCCCCCTCACCTGGCTCACCTCAACCCTAGATGAAGCGTAAGTAAAGCTTATGAGAGGTGCAACCTGAGAGAAACCACTAATCCTAGAGCAACTACGATTACATCCCTTATTCATCTTTCATTTTATTTTTACCTTTCAACTTCTTCACTTCTTACTGAACACTCTTGTTCAAATTTCAAAATTTTAAAATTTATTTTTTTAAATTTTTCTTTTAACTCTTTCAACAAATTGTGAGAATTTTCATAAACAGTGTACTCGTACTACTACCTTCTACCAACAGGTCAGTCTTTATCTTAATTTTAAATGGCATGTATTTGTTTTACAACAAATGGTGAAATTCCTACCGGAAATTTATTAACAGTGGTGCTGGTACTATTCATAGCGCTTCTTGTTTATTTCAACATTTCCCTTCTGAGAAACTTGAACGATAGGAATGGATACAGAAATAATTCAGGTTACAATTAGAAATGAATTTCTTAAAATATTCTTTTTACACAAAGCTTAGTGAAATCAAAACTTCACCTTGCAACCCTTATGTCTCAGCCTTTATCAGTCTTCAAGCTGAAGAATTTGACCAAGCTCCCAACCTAAGAGAACTTTCAGATCCAGTCTTTAAGAAAATTTTGAAGCAACAAATTTTTCAGTTTCAAACTAAACAACGACTCTTATGGAAAATATTTCCACAACAAAAGGGCAAGAATTTGAAATTATAACAGAATATGACTGAACTTCGAAAGAATTTTTATTTCCAGCTTTCACAAATAGCTTATGCTAAGCCACAATTAGCCCACACAGAATTAATAATTAAAATAGCGGAAAATTCTAGACAGGCAGTTAACCTTTCAAATTTTCTATATAGAAAGAACGAAGTTCTGAACTCTCAAAATCCATATTGGGTTATGTATGATGCAATCACTAGAGCTGAACGAAAAGACTCTAGTACCCAAACAGGACAATACGTTCCTTTTCGAAACCAACCCCCAATTATTAGAATTAGACGCTGAACTCTTAAATAGAATTCTTCCATTTTTAGGACAGCTGTATAATATTAGAAATAGCCAGTTTAGATTTCAACGCTTTTTAACAATTTTTCTTTTCAAACAAAAGCGAGATCTCACTCCTAACCTGCAACATTATAGATATTTCCATTCAAACCAATACATAGTGCCTTTAGAATATAGATACAAGGTAGTACACAACTTAGAAGAAATTAAGAGAGGGACACTAGTAAGATCTTACGAATGCTAAGCCAGAATTGAGAAAAAATTCAATATGACTCCGCTTACTTTACTTCAACTCGTACTTCTATCCTTCTTTTATATGTTTTGTCAATGCATTATTTTAATAATTTTATTTTATGGCATTTATACTACATGCGCTTAAAAGCAACTATGAGCCAACAACCCACCCCAGCCGCTAATATCCATCCTACACATCCTCAAACATCATATCATCATCTAATGGGAAATCAACCGTACGATGTGATTTTAGTTGGGCATGGTTGGATTAAAGCGTGTCATCGTGTAGTACTAGAAGCTCAAACTTCTCTAATACCAACTCCAAACACATTACAGAAAATTGGAAATTATTGGCTTCTACCTATTCCAGAAGCTGATGTGATTGAAGCAACAATTTTCTTTGCCAACGTGTACTATGGATGCGTACCTGCCAACCCTCACGTAGCATCCCAGATACATCAGAAGTTTAAACTGCTTCACTCACCAGCCCTTGTGTTTAATGCCCCTGAATTGGACCTCAACCCCAACGACTTCCTCTGAAGTCCAGGTCTTGAACAATTTGACAATTTTCTTACTTCTTGTTTATACTCTTTACTTAATCTTTAAATCTTTACTAAATATAAGACGATAAGTCACTCTTAGTCCCTTCATATGACCAAGAGGAGACTTCCCTACAACGGTGTATATACAGTCAGTCGTAGACGCTTAGTCCCAGTAGCAAGCACAAATATTTTACAAACCAACGGACCAAAAATATGTGAAGGTCTTTTAGTCATTCTCGTGCCACTCATAGCTATCCTCATTTTAGGAAACCTCATTTTATGGTTCATACTATACCAACTCCCCAAATAAGTATATATGTCGGATGAAACAGAACTCTTCTCAGATGCAGACGATACACCTCTGGAAGAGAAAGACACTGCACCCAATACCCCACTATATAGTGAAAGGCCTTTAACCCCCACAGCCATCAAAAGAAGTAGAATAGAAAAGGAATTCCTAATTTCAGACGAAAGACAGAAGATATTAAAGGAAAGCCTCCACGCTACTATCTTTCCACTGTATGACGAACACATCAAGGTTTTAAAGAAATATTTCTATTCCCCAAGCATCACCATCAAATGCATAGGTATACCATTCTTTGAATACATTGCAGCAGATAGCAAAAGCCATAAGGGTAGACTTAATTGGAGAAACTATTTTCTGAAACACTATGCCCATAATTTTATACTGGATCAAGGAAGAAACCCTACTGATACAGAAATATTAGGAATCGGAGAACATTTTGTTTTACTAGATGAAATAGTATACAATTTTACATCCCCCGAAAATATTGCCTATTTACTCCAATTAGGGTCTTTAGAATTTCTAGAAGCTGGAGAGGACACACCATTCAAATTCCCCCCTTTACTGACAAAAGGAAATGTTACAGAACCCCTTGTCAAATCTATAGATAAAATTTTAATATCAGCTTTCACATATGATATTTCACAACACCCTAACCCAGCAGCGAGAGAGTATGAAAGAAACATACAACATTTAGAAAAATTTTATTTTTCTAAGACCAGTTTTACTTTGGATGTAATTACCAATGTACTCAATGATGTTAAACTTAGGGTAGCCGAAAGTAAAAAAAGAATTAAAGGAAAAATACTACCTTTAAAAATAGAAAAGCCCTATAAGGAAACAGTACGGTTATTTGATATAGACTCTGAAAAATACGTCAGTTGTACTGTTGACTATATCTCATACTTCCAGTACAAGGTACAAACCTTCTTAAAAATTCGGACTTGTGACCCTCTCCAAATTTTGCAAGTTATACGACAATTAGCCCAATCCACATTCAATGCATTCTGTAGTAGCGGAATTCCTCAAGATTGGTTAATAGATTCTATTCGAAGACGAACTCTTAAAGTCACCTCAGAAACTCCAATACGTTCTCGTTTCATCCATCTCACACCCGCAGCGGCGGAGAAATTGAAGAGACGAGAATATATCGATAACCACAAGGTAGAGTGGGAATGTTTTAAACTTAGAGTAGAGGAACAAATAATTTCCCATAATTTCACTCCCCCAGAGATACCCAATCAATACTTAGAGGTAAGAGGAAGAGAAGAAGACGTTTTGGAAATATATCATATATATTCAAAGCGTACTTATTGGTTAACCCCTGTCATAGACACAGCATGGCCACATGTCATTAAGGAAAGATTCCTGAAAGAGATAAATGACCCAGTATATGAGCTTAGCGAAGACGATCATACTCAATTAGAGTGGACGCTACAAGACTTTGACGTAAACCCCAACCTTAACTATTTTACCACCGAATATCTTGAGTTTTTAATAAACAAGCAATATCTAATCTTATTGGATAAAGCAGGTTTTACTAAAGAACTTAGACAAGTTTACTCCCCAGCACCACCAGACGATAGTGACTCAGAAGACTCAGAAGACAAAATGAATGTCTTAAGTCAAATCCCAAAATTTAAGGATGGTGACAATCCTGAACAGTATATTAGAAAGATCGACATGGGATTAAATCTCATGAGAACTGGAACAGGAGGATTACAGGAGGAACAGAAAATAGAATGCTTTATAATGCAACTCCAAGGACCCTTCCAAGCATGGGCCGAAGGCAAGTTTGCCGCTCAAGGAAGAAAGGGTACATGGACTGCATTTAAGCAAGATTTCACAGATAGGTATAAATTAAACAACCATCAGTTAAAGACACTTATGGAAAATAGACGTCAGGGAGACAATGAGAAAGGACACCACTACATCAGTGAGAAATTAAATCTCATAAACCAGTATGATGTAGACTCAAAGATAAGCCCAGAAGACCGAGTAGAATTAGTACTAAGAGGATTATCTAGACCCCTCCTCAAACTCATTGCCCCCAATAAAGCTCCAAATGACACCACCGAATCTATTTACAATAAGGTGAAACAAATAGAGGAGTACGATCTAAGCTACGGACAAAGTATTATTAAACGTCCAATGGAGGAACAATTAGCTAAACTCACTGACCACATGCAGAGAATCGAAACCAACACTAATCAAGCCCTAAAGGCTATTAGTGAAGCTAAGAAAGACCCTCCTAAAGATAGCACAGAGAAAAAGTACCCTCCACGTCAACCCAGACCACGTTCTAAGACTCCTGAACGAAAGGAGTATAAGAAAAATTATGATGACTTACCCAGCTTGCCAGAATTAACTCAAATGTTAATGAAGTATGGTTATAGAGCCATTGCTGACCAGCAACCACACAAGTGTCAATGCACTTGTACAAAGGGTACCCAAAATAACCCTAATAGCAATAGTGGCGGCTATAACCAGAACAATAGGCAACAAAGCCGGAACCGATCTAATTCTAGAGGCCGATCACCAGCTCCTAGAAATAGATCGAGAACTCCAGATCCTAAAGTACCCATCAAAACTTATGATAGGCCCAAACGCTCATATAGCAAGGAGAACGTAGCTGAAGTTATAAATTCAGTCGCGGAAGGTAACGATACTTCCAATGACATTGAATGCTACACCTGTCATAAAAAGGGTCATATGTCCAGAGACTGTCCCTCGAGGGAATGCTATAATTGTAAGGGTATAGGACACATCAGTGCCGAATGCCCTTCACCTAAAGCAAACCAACAATAGGACTTACGGGAGTCCTCAGGGCTCCCAAGTATCACGAAAGGAGAACAAATCGCAGAGATATACTCTATGAGTAACGACTATACCTCTGTTGTTATGATTCCCGCATTAGTATATAACTGTAAGCTTTCAGCACTTATTGATACAGGAGCCAGTAGAAGTTTCATTCATTTTAAGCTTCTACCCCCAAATACCAAATTAGACCCTCCACCGACCAACTTAAAAATACGAACAGCCACAGGACATATAACGACTCCACTTGGGATGATGGAAATAGAATGCAAGCTAGGAATAAACCCTGTTAAGTTAACAGTGTGTGTATTAGAAAATTTAGAGCCCCTTTTTATCATAGGGAATGATTTCATGAGACAAGCAGAACTTAACATCAACTTTAAACATGGGAAAGTTACAGGAAAATATCTACATCCCATACAGATGCAAGGGATAGAAAACTCTTTTGGCCGAGAAAAGCCATCACATGACTTTTCTCAGCTTAGATCAATTTTTAGTTTCAAATCAGCGAAACCCGAGAAGCACAGGGCAATAAAACTTAAAAAGAATATTATATTGCCTGCATATGCTCACACTACGGTAGAAATAGATATTCCCCCTTGCAAGGACAAAACATTTTTATTTGAACCTTCAAGATTATTTTACCAGAGACAACGAGTATTAGGGACTAGATCTATTATTCCTACAAAAAATCCTGTAGTTTACCTATGTAACCCCAGCCATGAACCCATACGACTATATGCAACTACCACCGTAGGGCATATAGAGTATGAGGACTCATTCGAGATATTAACAGATTATAGGCGTAGCACTAAAGATGTAGATAAACGCCTAACAGACGAACAACTTGACACTTTAGATATCAACCCTGACTTACCCATAGAATTCCAAGCAAGATTTAGGGATTTACTTAGCAGATACCCAGAATGTTTTTATTTTGACCAAGAAGAATTGCCTATAGCTAAAGTCCCACCTCATCATTTAAACACAGGAGACGCGGCTCCAGTCAAAGAGCCCCCCTATAGAGCCTCTCCTGCTGAAAGAAAGCATATCATGGAGGAGGTTAAGAAACTAGTAAAGAAAGGAATACTCAAGCCTTGTATTAGTGAATGGGCTTCACCCTTGTTCCTTATAAAGAAAAAGGATGGAACCTTTCGAACAGTAGTAAATTATAGAAAACTAAACAAGGTCGTAAAACATCGAGTATATCCTATGCCCAGAGTTGACGACATATTGGACCAATTTCATGGAAAAAAATATTTTGTCACTATGGATCTCGTCGCGGGATTTCACCAAATCCCGGTAACCAAATCCACAGGCAAGAAACTAGCTGTAGTCACCCAAGACGGTATGTGGTGTACATTGAGAATGCAAATGGGAGACACAGATGCCCCAGCAGCTTTTCAATGCACCCTAGACCATATACTAGCCTCCCAAAAATTTAGAAGCGCCATGGTATACATAGATGATATTATTTGTTACGCAGCTGATGAGGAAGGTATTTTATATGCTTTAGAAGAATTTCTGTTAAGACTGAGTAAAGCAGAATTTGTAGTTAAACCCAACAAATGTAAATTTGGATATCAGAGTATAGAAATATTAGGTTTTCTTATTACGCCTGAAGGAACAATGCCACTTAAAGATAAGCTTAAGGCCATCGAGCATGTTCCCATCCCCAAAACAGAAAAACAAGCCAGAAGTTTCTTTGGTATATGCTCTTTTTATAGAAAATATATTAAGGACTTCGCCAGTATAGCTGGCCCTATATCTGCTTGTTGGAAAGGAAGTAAAGGCAGCAAGGCTAAGAAAACCAGAATTAGTATGTTTAAATGGACCCCAGAAGCTACATATGCATTTCATAAATTAAAGAAAGCATTAATAACTGCTCCAG
Organism: Allacma fusca; assembly: GCA_947179485.1. NCBI lineage: Eukaryota > Metazoa > Arthropoda > Collembola > Symphypleona > Sminthuridae > Allacma > Allacma fusca. Next base: position 5,610,114 of record OX359247.1, on the reverse strand, counting down.
TACTTAGGCACTTCAATCCTGACCTACCAAAAATACTTCATTGCGATGCTAGTAGGAGAGGATTAGGTGCTTCCTTATTACAGAAATATCCCACAGGCGAACACCCCGTAGGCTATGCCTCTAGAGGATTACTACCTGCAGAGAAAAATTCTTTTTCAGTAACTGAACTCGAACTTTCCGCTGTAGTATTTGGTTGTAGGAAATTCCGACCCTATTTATATTTGTCGAAATTTCTTATACGTAGTGACCATCACGCCCTGTGTAATTTAAAAGTACGAGCACAAAATACCAACAATAGCTCGAGACTAAATCGCTTTTTGTTTAAATTATTGGATTATGATTATGAGGTTCAATATATCAGTGGTAAGAAACACCTAGACGCTGATTTCCTGTCAAGATGTCCACTCCCTGTTGATGAAACAGACGAGCAAGACCTTGAGGATAAACTCCCCCATGACATACTTTTGACAGAAGACAAGCTGAAACCCAAACAGACTCGTAAAGTCTTACGACCTGTCAATCAAAATATTCCCACTGCTATAGCAGCAGCTCTCATTGAGGAAAAGGACAATTATCAGCCATTTAGAGTACTCAATGAGGGAGAAATAATAACAGAAGCTAAACCTCCACTCCCTTCCAATAATATTAGAGAAATGCAAGCCACTGATCCCACTATACAAACTATACTAGATAAAATTAAGCTTCTTCCAAATAACAAGAAAATAGCTAATTATCATATTGACTCAGATGGTATTTTATACCATAAGAAAAATAACCATTATAAGCTTTTCATACCTAAATGCTTAGTAGAATTTATTCTGAAAACTGCCCATGATGACACATTTTCAGGACACTTAGGTTTTGCCAAAACACTCGGCAGAATCAAAGATAGATATATATGGAAAAGCATGACTAAGGATATAGCTGAATATGTCCTCAGCTGTGAGACTTGCGGTGCTAGTAAACACACGACCACTAGACCCGTAGGCCTATTACACAGTATAAAGGTAGGTGAGATATTTGACTTAATAGGCGCAGACTTGATGGGACCATTCCCGGAAAGCATAGAAGGATTTAAATATATCATTGTAGCTACTGAATACAGCACTAGGTATGTATTTACCAAATGCCTAAAAAGCAAAGAGGCTAAAGAAATAGCTAGCTTCTTCGTCAATGATATTATTTGTGTACATGGTTGTTTTAAGGTTTTACTTACAGACCAAGGTACAGAATTTAATAATTGCCTCCTTAATAATATTATATTATTATTAGGAAGTAAGAAAGAGTTCAGTACTCCATATCATCCACAAACAAATGGATTGACAGAACGGGCCAATCAGACTTTTGCGAGAATGATTTCTCATTTTGTCAACAATAAGCAAGATGGGCTTGAAGCTCAAAAGCTATGGAGCCTATATGTACCACAAGTAACCTTTGCATATAATACTGCCGTGCATGCAACTACTAGAGAATCCCCCTTCTTACTCTTTTACAAGCGCGAAGCCAACCGTCCCCTAGACTTCATTATAAACTTAGATATTCTAAAAACTCAACGTACCCCCGCCGAGCTGGAGAAAATACTTTTAAAAGCTCGCAATAGAATTACCAAGAGTCAGGAGTATAGCGCGAAGGTTTATAATACACGTAGAAATAAACCTAGATATGAAGTTGGAGACTTAGTGAGAGTGTTTACTCCATCGAGAAAAGTAGGCTTCGCTGAGAAATTCTTAGCCAGATACGCCGGTCCTTATAAAGTTGTCGCAAAAGATCATAGGGATAACTTTTCATTATCCCTAATGTCAAACCCGTCAAAAATAATCTTAGTTCACGCTGATAGATTAAAGTATTATCGTAATCGAGACGGTTTCTTTGCCTTCGACTTCGCCATAGAAGAGCCTATAGTGGAAAGTGCTTCGGACCCAAATACTCATGAGTGTGACCCACCGAGAGCCGATATTAAACAGGCTACTCTCGTGCCTTTGTGGCCATCAACCGACCTCACCCGAGAGCACTCACCTGAGCCCTCCTCCACTTCCACCAAGAAACGTGTGCGGTTCGCGACCCCCCTCAAACAGAGAGGAAAGATTCCCAAGAGCAAAAGGACAACAGGCTCAATCATTGAACCAGAAGTCCCAGTCATCACTGTTAAAAAGGCAAGGCGAGGCCGTCCGAAGAAAATCAAGGAAAGTGATCCCACCTACACTTATAGAAGTCCCGGAGCCAGAAGTCTCGAAGAAGCAGAATATCATCGCATGACTAGAGGTCAACAGCATGGAGAAAAGACGAAGACCAACCGTAGAAGGCCCACGAGCCCGGACTACCGACTTCGCAGACCCCTATCATCGCCGATGCTATAGTGCAGTACATGAAAGAGTCGAATTATGTGCATTTCTCCCCATTAATCAAACAGTGCGATTGTGTTTTTACAATTCCAACGGAGATATACTCCCACACTCAACCACGTATCATCCATGGTCCGGTGTCGGAGCCCGCCACATAAGTTACGAGAAATGGACTGAAGGAGGACTACCCACTAATTTCACCAACACAGTAAGAGACGAAATTAATTTCAAAATAGAGCTTATTAAGGAAAATGCTCGCATATTCAGTCAGAAACAAAGTGAGCAGGTTCAACCCACTCCCTTGCGGCACGTGCCATGCACACCAGCCCCCATGTTTACTCACCTTCCTATGAATATGGCTACTACTATAACTCCCATTTTTCCTTCCTCCACTCATACAAATCCTTCAGCCCAACATATCACACAGGAGCATACTTATGCAACTCCTTATTCTCACTCCACCCAAACCATATATGAATTTGTTCCTGACAATGGGAATAATTACCAACAGCAGGAGGTAACTCAAAATATTCCGGTAATGCATATACCTGATAGGGATATGGCCTCCACTCACTCTTCATTATCTCTCAGCAGGGTAGGAGCTAATCTATCTGAAACTTCAGACCTTTCCTCAATTCCTACTTCCTCTATCAGTCACCCTTCCCGAATAAGTCAGACTTATTTCAGGCAACGAACTGACAGTGGATGTCCATTAGGTCCATCCTCAAATACCTATCCTACTATAGCCATTATTAACAATCAAGTTACAACAGGCCCCACTACGATAGAAACCATCACTGAAGAGGACGAGAACGCTGAAATAAATCAAATCCCCATTAATGAAGTAATTAACACCATTGACTCAGAATATGCAGATAATTCGAGAAGTACTGAAAATATTGACGTAGTCAATACAGACAACAGTAACACACTAGAGGAAGAATTCAAAATCCTTCTAGAACAATTATTTCAAGCAGCTCAAGACGCCACAAGGACTTATAATAAGCTGACTACCGACCATAATACATTGTTACAAGCAGGAGATATTGTAAAGGCCAACGCTCTTCTCCCCAAGATTAAAGTTTGCGAAGAATTTCATATTAAGACTTGGGCAAACTTCAAGAGGAGAGAAATTGAATACCGACGCATATATCCCGGAAAGAAACTCACATTTGACCACAGCCTTGTATCTTTCCGACAGCAAGGAGCTCAACATCAACAGCAACTTCCTATAAACACTCGCACAAGGTTCATTAACCTAGACGAGTATAATAGACTCCTCAACATCCCAGAAACACCCTTAAAACTTTTGCCTATCACTCAGCAGGAAATAGAGATTACCCTTGTTAGAGAGTTTAGACCCTCCGAAATAAACAATCTACATTTCCCAGCAGGCTATAAAACTACTATACCCCTTAAGCAAAAGTTTGAGAAATTCATTGCAGACAATGGAGCCCCTGTTTTTGTTCAACAAAATCTTAATGTAGAGAGGAAACTACTAGCCCAGCTCACAACATATGCATTAGGGAATGAACTATCCCCCTGTAGACTTGCATCAGTATCATGCTTAGAAGACGTGCAGATATGTACGATACAAGAGCTATATCAAGTCATTGATATACACTTTTTCCACCAGTACAAACATATATTTGCACCTCACGTGGACTTAGACGCCCACCGGCTGCGAGTTATTAATAGACAGCCCACTCAAATAAACTTTAAGCACAGTAGGCATCAGACTATCAGACGCACCAACACGGCTATAGAATTAGCTAAAGCTCAACGAAACTTACCCCCCACCACAGCTAAAGCCACAGGTGACACGATGGAAATAGATTCCAACCCTTCAACATCAGGTTCTGGAGGAGGCTCCAACCTAGGAATAATCCCCTTACTTTCAATGTATACTATTGTTAGCCTCACATTGCAAGGTTCAGCTGAAAATACTCCAGCACTACCATTCCTGCTGCCAGTACTTTCTAATCCCTCCGCTAAGAAGTTTATTTCCACCCATACCCAGTCGGGAATAGACCAGATTTTTAACATGGACTTTAGTAAGTTTAGAGTCGCCAGTAAGACCCCCGCTGACTCAACTACTACCGAAGAAACCACTCCCCTTCTAAAAGAAAAGGAATTCTCCACCACCCGAGGTTCGAGTACCCGAAGCAGCATTGCTTACAATGCAGCCCACTCCAACTCCCCTTTTCTAACACGAGTCCTTAGGTACTTTCGTACGCTACTTGGTCCCTCCAATGAGAAGCGAGCAGACTCACCCTCTCACTCCCTTCTCGAGTATAAATATTCGGAGAGCGACTGAAGGAAGCATCAGTTCGCTTGAGCTGATCAACCCTCCAACACTATTCGAACTTCTCTCTTGCTCTTCAAATTCAATTTTTATTTTTACTTCAGTCTTAAACACTTAGAGATTCTCTCTGAATTTTACTTTGAATACTTCTTAAACTTTACTTTAAAGTTTACATATTTATTAAGAAATCAAGTTTATTTTAACTTCTATCTATATTGAGTGCAAGTATATAAAACCAAGTATATCATTATCATTAGCTAAGTGCCTACATAAATCTAAAACGATTTATTCTAAACTGTTACTTCTCTGTTGACAGCTATGTCTCAATAATCGGAACGATTAGTTCCCCTCTCCTAATACTCGAGTCTTGAACTTTATTAGTTTCCTATAGCTACTTCTGTCTGCTCATGCAGGAATATCCTCCCTCTCTCCTTCGAATATAACTTTAAAGCTTGCGAAACTGGTTTGAAGAAGCGTTCTTTATTCCTTTCCGAACTGTGTTCAGGAGATCGACATTTCTTTTTCTCTTGTGTGTGAATTAGCGATTTGAACCCTTTACGAGTTCCACGTTAAAGTGCTTTGCCTTTGAAGAACGACAATCTGTCTTTTAAGGAGAAGGAAGATCACAAGATCACAAGTTTTACAAGGAAGAAACCCCAGGGAAGAAATTCTACCACAAATATCAAGGAAGACGACCAAATCACGGAAATTTCTTACTTCAGTCTTCAAGTGAGACGAGCCCGGAATTTGCAAGCAGCTTTTGACACGGATCACCATCACCTTTGCTCCTACATCGTAAGAAGCCGCATGTTCCACAAGAATTCTCAGTGGCGTGACCTAAAATTTTGTGTAAAATCATCCCACATCAGATTCCCTGATTCCCGAAGATCAAGTTCCAGCACCAAAGCGAGTGATCAAGCAAAGTGTCGCACAAAAACAGTAACTTTCCAGGAAAATCTAAAGGATTTCTCACTGTAAGATCGTATCTTTTCATTTTTCATTCTTATTTCAATTTTGCTCGAGTTATTAGGGGCAAAATTCTCATTCTTCCTTTACTTCCCTATATACTTTCAGGGAAACAGAATTATTCTTCACCTCTAGTATATTAAAATATCGAATGAAAGTATATCATTAAAATGAATGTATAACATAAATATGTGTGTCTAAAAGTGCAAAACTAACATTGTGAATGTTTGTTGTATGGTTATGGGATTAGAATATTTGTTTGTATATGTCTTATGAATGTTTTGTCTCAACACTCCCCATAAACTAGATTCCCTTATCTTTAAGAATTTAGTATGGTAAAAGACGGGAAATAAGTGTCTATAACGCTTCTATTTAATTTCCCTCTAAGGTATCTTAACACTCCCCATTATTTCTCCTTCAAAAAGTTGTAACTTTCCTATCCACCCAAAACCTCTTAACGCTTTTTCTTGTATTATCCAAAATGTGTATTGGAGTATAACACTCCGGATGTAAACCATGTATTGAAGTCTCACTCCTCGTCAACCATTAAAACCCTCACCCAAAAGTTCCTGTGTAACATAAAAATTAATATTCTTAATATAACAATCGCATATTAACTTACAATTAAGATATTGATCGCATGAAGCATAATAGGACTAGCAACATTTTATAACTTTGCTGTATCAACATCAATTGACGGGTAATTTTAATAAGTAGCTTCACAATACATAAACCATCAATAGAGCAAGAACAAAATCAAGAAACTGCAGTAAAAACTCAGTCTCTGAAATATCTTTCTCGCGACCCTAATTTCATCTCGACATTTATGACTAAGGAAAAGCTTATTTTCAAATTCAGTCAGAATTTTAAGAAATATCTACCTTCAGCTTAGCCATTTGTCTGCTGAGTCGCTCAATATCTTTTTCCAATTTTTCAACTTGACACTTTCAAGGGGAAAATTGTCCTCACAATTTTTATGACTGTTGTTAATATTCAAACAACTCAGAATATTCCACAAGAATTTTTCCAGTTGAACTTTTTAGCATCAATCAACAAAGAAAATTCAAGGGATTTGGAATTGATGATTAGCTCAAATTCAAATTTGAATTTATGGGATTTGAGTATATAACAACTCAGTAAAAGTCAGGCGAATAGTATTCCCTGAGTCTTTAATGTAAAAACTATGAAAGGCCAGTAAAACATTGCATTTTGGGACTGGAATTTCTGAATCAGTTTTGGAATCCCGATCCTCAGGAATGTATTTTCAATTATAATTGTCTTCCTGAAAATAGCAATTGAATAGCTCCCTGATAGGTTAGCTGTTTCACTTAGCAATAGAGCTATGTATTTTTGTTGATTACAACTGATAAATTCTGGATGTCTTTTCCAATAAGAAATACAACAAACAGGAAGAAACAAATTTTTATTTCGACAAGATTTGAATTCTGGATGGTTGTCAAGTTCTATTACATTTTACATCCGTTTTGAAAACTCAATCTTGAGTACCGCACTCCAGACCCCGGCTCTTGCCTTAGAAATACCCATGTGTCCCGCATGAACACGTCGTACCAAGTTAAGAATTGTGTGCATTAAAGTTTGACTACTCTAATAAGTCAGATTTCAGGAGACAAATTCTAACAAAATTCGTTCTCGTTACGACCGTAAATTTCGGAATTTTGAGAGAGTCCCACTACATTATTTACATCCGTTTTGAAAACTCGGTCCTCAGGGTGAGTGATCAATTATATAAGTATCGGAAATAATAGAAGAGTAGGAACTAGCAATTTCCCCTCTCATTTTTTTGTAGAGTTATAAATATTATTCCGAGAGCTCGTGGTTGGTTACGAAGTTCGAATTATTGTCAGGCACGATTAGTTTGAGTTTATGATTCAGAAATAATAGGCGTATGCGAGTCATCACCAATTAATTTTCTGACACCCCAACAAGAATCAATAGAAGTAAATGTAAGCTTGATTAAGACCAAAGCATTCATTGCGCCCTAATAGAGGCTGCCTAAGACCTATGGCAACAAAAAGAACCAAGTCCCTTCCGAATTCTATAATGCTTTCCGAAACTTATATCCCAATTTGGTTTCGTAACACGTAACTTTTCCCACCCAGGACAAGTTTATTATTTTTAACATCTGTTACAAATTTATTAAAGAAAATCATCACATCATAGAAGAATTCTGATAATTTTTCGGAGGAGATTTTGGAAGAAGGATAGGTTGATTTATCAAAAAGGAAAGCTTCATGTTTTGAAAATTTTTCAATGTGATCGCCTGCTGATAATAATTTAGCGGTTGAAGCAACACTTTGTTTACTCTCAAAAACAACACGAATTGTTCTTTCAACGGCAAACAAGCATTACATTACAATTAGTGAATACGACGCCCCAGACACACATATCTGTAAGTTAAATGTTATTAAGGATAATACTCTCCATCAGAAGGTATTTGACACTATTGGAGAATTATATCTCTTCATGCTAACCACCCCTAACGTACACCTCGGTAATCAAATGGAGTTAAACACCACTCATGCCCCAATAGTCCACTTCATGGGCTAGGACAATAATACTTTATTTTTAGTGCGTGGATTAGATACACTTAGTTTATCTCCTGCAGATACACTCGCTGGAGTTCGATTAAGTTTCCCTCAAAATTTCTCTTTCATCCGCATGAATATCACCGCCGGACGAAAATATAGGTTAGACGGTGACCCCAACAATTACGTAAAATTTGATATCCGGTATACCACTATTTTTCCCCTTCCAGACTATATTTTGACAGTCAAAAGAAATTCTCAAATTTTTCAGAAAACCTTCCCCAACTGGGAAGAATTATTGATTTTTACACTACGAACTCCCAATGTCAATTTAGGAAATAAAATGACTAGAGTCACATAAGAACATTCTTTCATTACATTTCCATGGCTTATCTAGAAAAACAGCCAGGCATTGTTACTAGTTTCGAAATCCCAGCATCAGATAACCCCATTTTCTGTACAGACTGCATAGAATTTGAACAAATTCTGAGAGCAGACGGTACTACTTTCCATCTATTAAGAGTTAGAAGAGGAGCACAAGTCTTCCACAAACAATTTACAACTCACCAAAAACTTATAAATTTTTTGTGTACAACCCCTAATGTTTCACGTGGTTTTAATATGTCAGAAGTATAAATGAGTAACTTCCGACCCGGAATTGCTTACGAGTTTGAAATTCCCCTCAACGAAATTACTATTTCTCCCAACTATCCCATCGCCACTTCTGAACTTTTACAAAATATAAATAACTATGTGTACATTTTAAGAATACGAAAAGGGAGCGAAATTGGAGAAAATTATTTTAATTCTCACCAAGATTTAATCAATTTTCTTTCAAACAGTCCCCATCTAAGCTTTTCCCCTCCAGCCAATGAGGAATAATTTACCTGGCATACAGGAATATTTAAAAATTCCTTTAGAAGATAGTGACTGTGCTGAGTATGAGCTGATTCGATTATATGACGACTCCCTCATACACCGCCTCACTCTAACGGTAAAAGCTAAGCAATTCGAAAGAGACTTTACTTCTATCACACTCCTCCTCAAATTTATTTATTCCCACCCTAACTTATTTAAAGGTTATTGGATGCTAGAAATATGAGAATCAATACACTATTCTATTATAAACACCCATTAGTTTACCCCATCACCCGAAAATCAGACTACATAGCTTATGAAATTTATGGATCAGACCTTAACTGCGCGATACATATTTTAACTCTACAATATCAAGAGAATAAATTTCAACGACAGTTCCCTTCTTATAAAACCCTCATGGAATTTGTAAGAATAACTCCAAATGTAACCACAGGTCAAGGAATGAACCCGGCCTAAAAACAAATTCTTATCCGTATTTCTATATAAGGTTTATGCACGCCATCTAGTGATAAAATATAGTACTCACTCAACTACTTGAATTTCTATATTTATATGCTTTCAATAATTTCCCCTTAAATTCTCTTTCAGTTTTTTTTGTTTTTACATGATTTTTCGTTTATTACATCAATTTTTAAGAACTTTTGCTCACAATTTATCTTCGCTTCAAGGATCAATCCATCTTCCACATGGTAGCGTAACTAAAGTAAAACACTACATAAGTCTAGGTTAAAATCACAAAGGTAAAATTACTTGGCAAAATAGTATTAACAACTAGCTCTAACAAGAACCTGAACGCGCGGGAAAACGTTTGTTTTGTTTTTTTCTTGGATATATAATTAGGCATAATCTATTAACGAGTCAGTAGCTTCCCACAACATCGTGAAGTAGTAATAAGTAGTATATGGTATATATTTTTAAGGAGTATCCAGTTATAATTACCTTTAAACTATAAGTATCTGACATCAAGGGTATATGTAGGGAACACACAAATACAAATACCATTTTCTCACTAGAATATGAACAAAGGAACTATACACACCTACAATTAGCGGATAAGGTATTTTAGGACTACACATAACATAATCGAGTTGGTTACTTCCATATATAACGTTGATTCTTTACAAGTATTTCATTCTTCAAAACTCTTTCGATAATGACATAAAGGTATAATAACTTCAAGTTTTAAATATATGGTCATAAGTAGGAATATGTCGTGCTACTGCTGAATTTAGGCTAATGTATTAACATTTCATACAAGATTTACCCTAATTTTTAGGACAATTATATGTATTTTCTTCGAAGTTTTTAAGAACAGTGTTAAAAGTTTTTAAGTACTATTTACCCAAACTGAGTGCATCTAAGATCGAAGAGGTTTCAGTAACAGAGATTCTAGGAATCACCCGGTCTTCCTTCAGGTCCAACTATTTATAGTTATCGCCTGGTTTTGTATATAAAAATTGTTTCAAAACATTTACTTAACATTGATGGAAAACACAAACTACTAATAATTCCTCGTTTCATTTTTTGTATTATAATAATTATTGACCCCAATACTGTCTGGAGTATTATACAGCAATTGATACCTTAAAACTGAATATAAACATATCATATGTAAAAAGTCACAAATTTTGAGTGTATAAATAAGTGCAAGCAACATGAGTGCGCGTCCTTCGAGCAGTCACCAGTCTATCCCCAATCCTCCACCACAACCACCGAAGAATGTTCCAGACAAGATAGGAGACATCGGTCCTTCAGCAATTCAGCTCCTCCGGTTACAGCTAGATATTCAAAAGACCATTGAAAACATCACTCCATTCGAACAAACACTACCATACCAGAACATTCTAATCAACCGATTACTAATAGACTGTGTAAAATTTATTCTTTCAGCCAATGGTTTGATCAGAGCTCATTACACTGACAATTTTGAGATTTATGCCCAAACTATGAATAATATTTTGCACCTGCTCGAGACAATCAATCCCGATTTCCCATATTGCGAGTGCCTTCCGTGGCAAGTAGCCAAATACCAAGCCACCCCACCCACTCACCCACCAGCGCCCCCGCAGCTATAAGTCCGTTCCAGCGCCAAGCATACACGAATATGACCACAATATTTTTTACCCATCCCATTGTGCATCGACTACTTAATTCAGAATCCACAATGGCAGTTCTGTACATTATATTCATAGTATTGCCCTATTCAGTAATTGGATTCTCAATCTTCTTTGTGATTTGCAAGTTTTGTGTCCACCCATATCTCCAGCGCCGACTGTTCCGTCAAACTCCAGTGTGGACACCTCCCGGTCATTTCACTACCGAACCGTCTCAGTATGATTTTTGTCCACCTCCAATAAGTGCAGTATAGGCTGGTTGAGGACAACCAGTAGCCAAGAAAAGCCATGTTAAGGCTAAACTTACGTCATGACAAAGAATCATACGAGAGCATCCAAGTACAGGTGTACCGAGAGTGGGCCTGACTTCCTCCTTCAAGAGCGCCTATGAAAACCCTTTCAAACAGACGCTCATCTCAGCCCACCACTAAAAAGTCAACAGGGATCTCTCAAGCTCCCCACAAACCTAAAACCTGTACTAAAGGTAGCTAAATTAAGAAGGTGAGATCTCCAAGAGGAGGAGAACTTGAAGCCCTATATAAACATCTTCCAACACGAAGAGCGGAGCTCGCCGATACAGAGCTAGACCACTCACAGTTCAACTCTATACTATCTTATATACAGCCCTCACTCCCAGTGCTATTTTCTACAAAGTTCCAATCTCATAATTTCGAGATAAGTGCAAAATAAAGACTCTGAATATTTTACACTTCGAGACTCAAGTTGCCCCATCATGTGCTAAGAGTCCATACAAACTTTACATCTACAAAAAGACACTTTTACTTTCAACATGAAAAGGAAGGAGAGATACAAGCCCGACCACCGCATGTGTTCCCCTTCGTAAAGTTCACTCTCTCCCGAAATAAGACTCTTTTACACAACTCACAAGTGTGCGGCCTATTACTTACATGAGGATACATTCGTCACCCCTGCTCATCGCTGCCTCTTCAGTTCCCCTTTTCCAAACCTCACGCGACTTGGCTGTGTGACTGCCCGGTATGTCTATGTAAAGTTATTATGTTGTGCCTGTAAATTACTATACATTCTTTCTTATACTTTTGTTTTCACTGTAGTTAAACCCATAGGTTTGAGATCTTCCTCCTCACAATTCAATTCAATTTATGTTAAGTGATTTGGGGAAGGTCTCCACTGTGGATGACCATTGCATGTAACTAAACCACGAACTAGCAGTAAGAGTCAGTTAGGTTAAATTGCTTGTTTAACATTTTAATATATGGAATATTTGCAGTATGCTATTCTAGAACATCCAGAATAATATTGTCTGCGGACATTAATAAACAGTTTTCATACCTACAATTTACACTATATTTTCTGTAGTAAATCAGAGTACATTTGTCTAGATTTAAGAAGGGAATCCTACCTCCCTCATAAAGGTAGAGACAGTTTAACATTCAGATTGGAACCTAGAATAATTATGAAGGTTTAAGTAATGGAATTCAATGAAGTAATGTCGTGTTAAAAGGATATGAACAGAATCATTTACAATAATTCCTCACATCCATTTTATTTACATCATTCTTAGAATAATTCTCATTTACAAATCACTCATTTGTGTTCCTGGTTACGGATTCGACGGATGCCTCAACCTTGCCCGTGCCCATGTTTCCCAAAATCCACTACACACTTTCTTTTATTTCCCCATTTTCATAATCTTGTTTCCACTTTAGATCCGTCTGGTTGGTTATTTCTTGAGGCGAGGTAATCAATTCAACAATATAACGGATGGCTCTACAACGGAAATTTAGTTACACCGGACAGATTTGTTTGTCCGGCTCCCATATAACCCATGCTAAAATTATTGCATACAACGGAAATTTTTTATAGCGGACAAATTTTAATGGTCCCCTGGAGATCCGTTATATCGAGTTTTTGCTGTATGTCGTGAAGGAATAAGCAAAAAAAATGTTTGGATAGAACTTCATTTAAAGCTAAAATTACGTAACTAGTGTTAACACATGATGCATATGGCAAGTAAAATATGTATCTATATATATAATCTTATTGAATATTTCGAGCCACGAGTAGAGAGATCAAAGAGTCCTTAACACAAGTAAGAATAACAGGAAGAAAACGTCTACGGACCCAATAACCTCACAGTTGATGCGTCATGTTCATATGTTTTCAATGTAAAATACACCAAATATGTCAAATGTACTTATTGACTCTTTTTTACAAGTGACCTTTAGCATGATACACGGAGCCACAACTAAATTATATATGTGTATCATTACAATAATTATATCAAAATGGTATAGAGTCGAATATAATACCGTTGCTCACTTATGCTTCCAATTAGTTTTCTTTGACGCCTTTGTCCAAGAGGAACGACAACGTCAATGGATTTAATTGCGTTTGAATTGCGTATTTGTGCACACATGTTCAATATATGTACATGTCCGTTATGTCTTTATCCAAAGAACTCAATGTACAGATGTAAGAATATCAGTCAATGTGTAGATATCCAAGTCAGGAGACAACGTTATTTAGCAGTAGTAATTATTAGTAATCCACGACGCTGTGCAATAAATCTTAAATTGTTTATTAAATTATCATACATTAAGCCGGAACTTCCTATACGGAGTTTCCAAGAAATCCTATAATGGCCATGCATACTCTATTTCATAAACAAAACAAAATATGAAGTGTCTGGGAGTAGATATCAGGGTTGCTGATTTTTTTGATTTAAATCAATATTTTATGATTTAAATTCAAAATTTTATAGTACGATAGAATTTCCATACAAATTTTTGGATTTTACAGGTAAGTACATGAAGCATGCATGGCATATTATATTACTGCTACTTTTTGGTTAGAGTGGCGCTAGAGCTTTTGAAAGATTGTACAGTACTAAAAGTATCCGCAGGAGATGCACCGAAGCTGATTGTGAGATTTCGCATGTTATTTCCCATTAGAAATTCCGGGGATTACCTTCTGGATTCTCCCATTATAAATCAAATATTTTCGAGATTTTTCTAAGGTAAAATTATTGACTTATAATGCCACTGCTTGTTTAATTATAACTTTAAAAACGTATAAAGGGGAATGGGTGCTGAAAAACTAACGGTTATATTTTACCAAGATAGCTACTAGATGGGTACATAAAGGCTTTTTCGAAGGTTGAGAATTTAGCTTCGCAACCCAAGGCTATAGAAGAATATATGTACTTCTATAGCCTTGTTCGCAACCAGAATTTTGTATGGAAAATAAAGCAAAATCCCACGAAAGTATTAGAACTTAGAACTTCCGCGTGCTAACTCCACCCGGTCAATACGTAGCGGCAGGGTTGCTGATTTTTTTGATTTTTTTGAAAAAAATCAAATAAATCAGATTTATTTGATTTAAATCGGATTTTTTTGATTTAAATCAATATTTTATGATTTAAATTCAAAATTTTATAGTACGATAGAATTTCCATACAAATTTTTGGATTTTAATTTTCCTAATAATATTGTGCACTGTTGGCATCAATGAAACTTGAACAATCAATCTAATGTATTGAGAGAAAATTACAAAGGCAAGTCAGCTACCTAATATGATATAAAAGCTGATTAAAGGCCAATTCCAAAGATCAACAGTGTTTTTTATATTGTAACAATTTGGAGTTAAGTTGTCTTTGAAGCCAAACGCTGTGTAGGACAGATACCAACTGTCTCATTTGGATTTTTATTGATTTATGTATACATAATTAAATATATTTATATGTAATTATATAAAATGTGCACAGTGTGTGCATTTACAGTGTTTCGGGATGGGATGGTAGAGTATGTTGGGACAGAAAAATTATTTGCAAATTGGGAATATACCGTTTAAACAAGTGTGAATATCTCTCCGTACAAGAGTAACATTTAAAAAATGCAAAATTCACAGTCAAATCTTGCCACTTTAAACGGTACTCTTTTAGAAAGATTGGATATTGGGATGTTTTTGTAGTTACTGAGTTTCTGTTAGGGACGAGACAATTTCGGGATGTAAATATTGTCTCCGTGTTATTTCAGGACGGGATTGGGATACTCATTTTTGTCCCTGGATTTTGAAACGAGGCGGAATCTTCTGTAGGGCATAACAACTGTCCCCAGCAGAAGGTCTAGTATTATACAATACTTCAAAACTCACTCATATCCAAATTTTATGGCACTTTGACAGCTTGACAGATAATCAATATGTCAAAGTGCCCAAATTATCCTGAAAATTATCAAAATCCAAAATGGTTTTATACCAAAAATTTGTAAAAACAGAAAAATGCACGTTTTACAACCTTTGGAGAGGGTCTGTTTTTTTCAAAAGAGCCATTCCCATAGTGAAGCATCTTTTTGGAATATGTACACGAAATGTACACAAATTTTAAATAGTGTGGATAATACTGAGGCCAAATATTATTAACCTGTAGCCAACCAATCCTAAATTATTAAAATAAACATTTGGGACTAGCTGAGCTGCGGCACGGTCCCAAGGAATGGAGCGTGATAGGGCTTTTTATTTACGTGGAAGGCGCTCCCCATGTATTACGTTAGGAAGAAGCTCCTCTCCTCGTCACCACAGCAAGCAAGCATGCTTGCATGCTAGCTGTATGTATCCACATGCAAACTATGCGTAAGCGTAACACATCCAGAACGCCTTACGCAGATATGTATACAAATTACCCGTTTCGGATTTTCCCCAATTTGACTGCCGGCACACGCAAATGTGACCTTAAAAAAAATTTTACAATGTAAGCTTCGTGCTTCCTTTGAGTTTAGAGTTTTTAAAAGTTTCACATTTGCTTGTGCCGGCAGTCAAAAAAAATTCCGAAATTTCGAAATTGTCCATGTGATTTTTTGAAAAAATCCGAAATTTTGATTCCACGATACCAAAAAAAATCGCGAGTGTAGCAGTTGGTTAGAGAATGTGTTTGAGATAGGCCAATTTTTTATATTCAAATCGGTATAGCTACAATAAATTATTAAAGTTTTCGGGTTTTTTCGGTTTTTTAAACTTCCTATTAGGATTTACCGAAAAAAAAATGTTTCGATATTTTTTTTAACAAACGTTTCATCTACTGGGCCCCATAAATGTGTTTTATAAAATAGTCGGATTCACGGGTGGCCGTTTTCAAAAAAACAGACCCGAGACGTAAAATTAAATTTTACCTAACCGCAAAAGTTGAAGAGTCAATTTTGATTTAAATCAATGATTTATTTGAAAAAAATCAAGTGATTTAAATCTTGATTTAAATCAAGATTTAAATCAACGTGATTTAAATCAAGCCACCCTGAGTAGATATACGCTGAAATGACGGTTTAAAACCCGATTTAATAAACTCACACCCTTCACATAGTTTCAGTAATTACATTTAATTAACAACTGTTCCTATCGAAATACGGTAGTTTTTTAAGAATTGCTATTATGTATAGTTAGGTATAATTTACCTGACTCCTCGTAATAAATAAATACATTCAACCAATTTTCAGGTATGTAAGTCATAAACAAATGGTCTCAAACAGTATTTTTTTTGTGACTATAGATATAATTACATAATAATCTGTAGGCTTCATAATATTTACTATTACACTAAAAGTGACGGCAGCCTTTTTGAGCATATTATCAATCTCCAAAAGGTACACTCCACTTATGCGTCTGTAATATTGTAAATACCAAACCTTCTGGAATCAAATAATCTTATTGAGTCAATTTTTATTGATTCTTTTTCTCAACAGATTTAGCCCTACGACAACAAATAACCTTAATAATCTTGACTGTTGCTAGTTTAACAACCCATAAGATTACAAGCAAGGATATAATTAAAACAGCAAAAACATCAATGGAATGATATTGAAACATATTGAGTTTTCTTGCTGCAGACCGCATATGATGAGCACCGTTATGTCGCATGACATACTCTGACCAGAAGACAGCCCTTTCCACGGGAGTTTCCGGTTGATCCCTAAACACCTTTGATAGCTTCTTGGCATTTTCTGCATACCTGCAAAGAAAAGATTACAAAATCATCTCATGTAGTACTGTTTAACGGTTGTAATTTTAGTTATCCATCCATTTCTTGCACGTAAAAATTGCAAAAGGAACGTAATCATTGACTTGCTTTTTATTCTCGAGTAATTCTCTAATTTTGGTCTCCAAATCCTCTTCAGTGACATCCAAAATTTCAATGGTAAGAGCAAATCCTCCTAGCTCGGCTTGATGAGCATTAAGATTTTGATCCCCGAAAATGGGAATAGCAAGGAGGGGTGAACCATGATAAATGGCTTCTTGTGTGCTTAACAGACCCCCGTGGGTCATGAATAGTCTTAGATTGGGGTGCCCTAAAATCGTAAATAACATCTCATCAGTTCACATAAGTCCTGCCCACCATGTACCAGATTTATGAGTCATTTACCAAGAATGTCCTGCTGGGGAACCCACTTGCTAAGCTTTACATTAGATGGGAGATCCGACATGACTTCCGTTTCCCATTTCCAGAGAACTCGTTGCTTGAGACGAGAGAAGACATTCATAAAAACCTTTCGTGTGCTGTCTGGCATTTGATTTCCTTGGACGATGGAACCCAAGCTGAAAAGTATCAAACCGTCTTTTGCTCCATCAGCGAATTCTTGTAAGTCCTAAAAAAAGAAGGCAATTTAAACAACCATTCAGAGACTATTACTTGCACTCAATAATAATAATTTATTATTGTTCCGTATAAAAACAATAAGATTATGTTGCGAAGCGTACTTTGGGCAAAGCCTTGGCAGGCTTGCAGTGCATTCCACCAATTTCAACCACATCAGGCAACAAAGGTCTTGGGAAGGTTTGAGTAAAGTGTGAATTTGTGAATATCATACTAGCATTCCGTCGGAAAACGTCTAATGACGGTAAATCTTCTCCCAATTCCTTCCTGTAAACCGCCTCAATTTTGTGGTTCATCGTTGCTCCCACGTAAAGGTCAAGTAAGAGATTAAATAAAAAATTTATGGCTCTCTCCTTGAAAGACATTTCGTCTCTGAATGGAAGCATTGCGGATGGCACAAAAGATGAAGGCATCACATTTCCCACGAATTCCGTCAACGATGTGGGAGCGGCCTGAGGAGTCAGCAGGATGTAAGGTGCTCCTGTTTTGTAGATAAAACCGTAAAAGGGATCATTCATAAATGCGTTGAGGAAGACCAAGTCAAACTTTTCCTTGTATAAACTTAGGAATTCCTCTTCACGATATGCCCTTTGACAGGCCTCGAAGACAAAGTCATAACTTTGGAACATCATGCTCAAGGTTCCTTGGGCCCGGAGCTTCAGTGGGTCTGAGAAACGGTCGAAGATGGAGGTATTGGTGACGATTTCACGGACATTCTCTCGATCTTTTCCCAGCTTGACAGGAGAGACTACAGTAACTTGATGGTTTCTTGCAGCCAGAGCATTTATCAGTGGCTCATAGGCCCGTTTGTGACTTTTGGAGGCGATGGGAAGAATAAACAGAACGTTTTCACTAGTTACTAAATCTATTGACGAGGCAAATAGTCCAAATAGTAAAAATAGAGTTGAAACACGAAAGACTTGTAACTTCATGGTGATTATAAATAAAAAACAATGGTATTCTTATAAATAATGGATCTTGGAGAGTCACTATAAAGGGATGAGCGTGTCTCTATTCTCCACAGTGGCAAAACAATCTTTTGATACCAAACTCAGGTTTCGTCAGGTAATTATTGCCCGTCAAATTCCTCAGCATGTGATTACATATAGTGATGACGAGAGAAGGACGAAGAGCCTCGTGGTGGTTTTAATCAGCATGTGGTCCCATTGATTGCAATAGATAATGATGTCCATTCAACACTATTTCATGTGTTATCACATATGTAAATTCCTTCTCAAGTGTCTCATCTACAGAGAGTAAAGTGCTTCCCAAGGCGAGAAGTGAAGAAATAACTACATTTTGTTTGTTTTGTACCAGCCAAATAATTATATCCTTAATTACTGTTATTAATAAATAGAGCTCTGAATGAAAGCATAATTTACAGCGGAAAAAAATAAGCGCATTAATAAAATTACCAGCAATTTTCGCTATACTTTCGTTTTACAAATGACACAATTGACTGTCATCTCTTATGCAGCAGTAGCTTGAGTTTGAGCTCTTAATCATTATCATTCAATGTGGGCATTAGGTGCATCTGTAGAATAGATAAATTGATATTTAGTTGTACAATATTAGTGTATTGGAGGTATTTAAAAAAAAATTAAACAACAAAAGGGTCAAGGGTTGTTAACGTTAAAACTTTAACAGAGTTTGGATAAAGGGTTTTTCTTACAGCAGGAAGTAAATTATTTGAGATGCCACTTTACTATTAAGGCGAGAGTGGCGTCGAAGTTGTGATTGTATCATCGTAAATCCAATACAAATTCTTAGTGATGATAAATATGCATTATTGTATAATTATTAGATCCAGAAACTCAATTTCTCACTTTAATTGAGCGGATCTAAATTAATGAAGCTACAAGTAGGAACAGGAGATCATATTTTTTTTACGCCGCATGTACTTCTTGAACACATGTTTTAAAGTCGGTAATGCACACACAACATGCGAACTCAACATCCACTACTGATACAGATGATAAGTTAAAGCTTACATTGTGTTTACGAAAGGATCAAAATTGATCACATGAAACCATCATACTTATAGTTACAATTCAAGGCTACTGATAATAAATAGTGTACTCTAATAACCTTGTTTGTCATTCGTTCTTGTAATGTGAGGGACTGACGGATATAATTTTCAATTTTGTCCTGTGCTGTCTATACTGTACTTGTTGTTACTGATTGTAAGGTGTGTATGTCCCATATCATTTTTCTTCCCCCTAACCCGTATAGGAAACAATAACACAAAATATATGATCCTTCCATTTTGAAACAAATTCTTTTCCGGATTTTTCCAAATTTGTTTTATTGACAGACAATCCTCAAGAACGTGATGGAAAGTCGAAATTGTTTGTGGAATGTCGGTAATACTATTTTTTGTTCAGAGGCAAACAATTTTCTGGTAATTATTACGACGCTCTTTAGCAGGAAATTTTATGGGCTTTTCGGGGAGCTATCCAGCATCCTACACTCAGAATTGTGGGCATGACCCTTGAGAACAGAGATCAAGGTTGGGGAAAGTTCGCCATCAAGAGTTTACATACATATGCGGAAAATTAGGTTTCTGACGTTACAACAGAATCGTGTATTTTGTATTATTGTCCCTTATTTGGGTCTAGGGTGGAGAAAAATGATAAGGGACACCTTGTACATGTTATTTCAAAATAATTTGGCTTACGTTAGTTACGTTTTTGTTTTTAACCAGTTTCACAGGTGTTCGTGTTCCCTTTCCATGTCAAAAACATTGATTCCAAGTGCAATATGAATGTATGAAGATATTTATGTTTATATTTATATTTATTAAATATGAATGTATATTTTTGAGTATTTATATTTTTATACTGTATGAATACAATAATTATTGCCAACTATATTTATACAGCTTTACATGCATTGTCAGATATTTCAGGTAATCTAGAATTTGGAAGTAAATCTTAAAAAGCATCAGTGGAATGATAATACGGAAAGTTTTTTTTAATGAGTGTGAATAGACAAAAATTCCTGAGAATCCATATCAATTAATTTAACTGTTGTTGTGGTAAGTGACGTCCCAGTGATTTCCTTCAAGAGCATAGATATTTCCTGCAGCAGATCGGTATTGAGCAGCACCGTCACTTCGGTCTGCAATACGGGTGAAACTTCTGGTAATGTAGCCGGAGATACATGTGTTAAGACTGTAGTCGACTTTGTAGCCGTTGTAGTGAGAGTAGGTTCCGCTGGCATGACCAACCTAGAAATAAATAGATTAAAAAAATGAATTCTTACACATATTTATGAAGTACACTCAGTCGAGGAACAACACACTGTAGCAACAGTGATTAGCTGAAAACAAAAGGGAACATTTGGGAATAGGATTGTGAATATTTGCAAATTTTGAAAAATCTGAATGGAATATCTTGAAAACTTTTAGAATTAGAATTTGCATCTTTAGCAAGAATTCTTTAAATTTAAGAGCGTACTTCAGTTCCTCCAGTGACGGTGAGACTGCAGCCGGAAGATTTCTTCAATGTAACAACTCCATTGATGGTGATAACGTTGATTTGTTCCAGAGAAGTGCAAGTGGGCTTGCTTCTGTCACTGCATCCACCCGAGGATGAAATACCAACTCCTGCAAACATAATACACCCATTTAGTGTAAATACGTATTGATTTAATTTTTTTACCATGCGGCAACTAAAATTCACATTAAAGACTACTTTTTACCTGCAGCTTGGATTTGACTCAACGCTTGTGAGTGGGTTAATTTTGCCTCGCTGAAAGTTAATTATAAAGAAAGGTTTTTAGGGCTAATATCATAAGGGCCCGACAAATATGTTTAATTATTATGTAGTAATATAGATATAAGAAAATCCTAGAATATTTTACAAAAAAGAAGTAAAAAATTTGTAAGACGTATTATAGTTGAAATACCTTCCCAAGGCGAAAACAGCCAGCAAGGCAATAGCCACGAAAATTTTCATAATGTTGATGTTTCAGATTCTTCACCACAATAACCAGAGTTACTCCAATTGGAAAAAATAAACTTAACGAAACACCCCAATGTCATGTCTTTTATATTGGCAGTAGCTCCGGTTTTGCTCAGATATCACTTGAAGTTTTCAACAACTTACGGATGATAAATTTATTTTTAGCTATAGTCACTGGTGTTCGCTAAACGAATTATTTTGCAATAGCGTATTATTGGGAATAATTCTAATTGATTGTACTGATTCAATCATATACAATTCAAGCAATATCTAAGTGCTTTAATTGATGAGTTCAATTAACGATAGTTTCACGAATATGAATAATCAATGATGATCTGTATAGTCATAAGTTGTGAGGGATGTATATACATACATACACGCGCCTTGTATAAATACACGACAGAAACTTCTGCCGACAATACAAATACTTATCTTGTAACCATTAATAATATTATTATGTCCTCAAGTGTATAGACAATTTGGCACTTCATTCGGCGTGGAACAGATTGCAGCAATTTCATTAATTTATCAAATATTACAAGCGAAAATTAAACTTTGTTTCAGGTGATAATAATGACCTGAGAACCTGACCCTGCAGATAAAATGGGGTACTAAATATCTGCAATATGATACTGCCACACTCCTTGTTTTTAATTAATTATAATAATGCAGAGATGGAACACAAACAATTATTCTACAGCATGCGCTCCCCATGTGTCTCACTACAAAAATTCATATACATACAATGTTACACAAAATCCTCTTTTTGCTTCAGTATTACGTCAGCGAACACTTCAAATGGTTGAGAGATTCTGAACTTTCGAAATTGGTATATGATGTGTAGAATCATCATTATTACTATTTGAAGACAGAATTATTTGACATTGTCCATGTTATACAGATATATCTGTATAGTTATAATTGCATATGTGGAATGAAATGATGCATTTACGAATCAACAATATCCGTATCTTCTATTCAATCTTGACTGGGTATATAATTAAGTATTTGAACCAAAACAGTAGTACAAAAATTGGATTTTTATGGGGTTTCAGTTAATTGCATGTTTTGAATCAAAATACATAAATTCGCTTAAATTATGCATAATGCAAAGGAATGCTTACACCACAGCAATTGAGTCCCATTGCCAGTCAGAGTTTTCAAGTACTTTGAGCTACTCTTGTTTGTCGTCATGAACGACAAATTATTAGGACAAGAAATGGCAAAGGACTAGGAGAAATTATTGCAGGTTCTTTAGTATAGGCTATGTTGGGAATTCTAAATACATGATCAAATATGTTTTTGATTCTTTTCCTTTTTGGAATTTAGTATCTGCAAACATTACGACAATAATTTATAAAATTAAATATAGTATTAATTACAAGCATCAGTTAGTAGAATCTAACAATCTAAGCATATATTTGGTAAAAGTTTTGAAGGCTAAAAAGTTTGTATAAGCAAATTGTGCGTACAAGCGTAAAATGGACCCATAAGAAAACTGCGTAAAGGTAAAATAAACAGACATGACGACGATAACAATAAAGAACCTCGTTTCACGTCGCCCCTAAAAATCAATTAATACAGTGCACTCTCGCTACGACATCATGTAACCTCTAAAAGGAGCATTTGATTCGTTTGATAATTATTATACATTCTCACAGCAAATCATTATTATTAATTAGCATTCATTTACATGTAATGACTAATAACCTATAACGTTTTTATACATGTGGGGTTTTATACTTACGTTCCGAGCCTATGTATTTAATTGCTTAACAAGTTTAAGTCATGTCAGCAGAAATTTCGAAATCCTAGTCAAATTTTTGGCGGGGAATTCAAATTCATGACGTTTTTGATCAAAATTTCAACGACAAGAAGGATTCATTTGGGAGTTGGCACTCCCCTCCTGACTGCCAAATTTTCTTTCGATGAAGTCGTTGCATAAATCTTTAAAAATCGAATTCGTTATCACTAGGTTTTAAAATTTTGAAAAAACACATTTTTGGAGCGATTATGAAATTTGATAAACTCCTATACATTTTGACTAGGATGTCGCATCTAGGAGTAGGAGTGCCAATACCACTAGGGTAGCACCGTTCGGGCGACACTTTGACGACAAGGTGCCGCCCTAGTGACATTGGAACTCAATTTGGATCTGGACTAACCTAACCAGAATGTCCGACATGACGAACTAGCTTTTATATCCGCGATAATTTGCTGTGAATGTCAAACTTTTTATTTTAATTTCTTGGAGCTGTGTGATTAGTTAAGAGGTTATGAAATTTAATAATAATAATTAATATGAAATTAAATTTAAATAACAAAAATTGCAAATGTCGTAGTTACATTTTGGCGGGAAATTCAAAAACATGGATGTCACGACACAAGCATTCCGAATCTGAACATTGGCTCTAGGGAAAAAAACAAACCCCGAAGGGACTTGATTATGTAAACATCAAATTAGTTGCCGCAGGTATTGCTGTAATATTGTAGATTTTGTTTGTGGTTGTTGGTTTTACCGTCTCTAGGTTTGTAGTATTTACTTGTATTGTAGCAATTTGTTATTTGGTTGTGGTTGTAGTAAGTTGTAAGTAACAACAAACAGCTACAACCATTAGAAGTGACCGATTAAAGTTCTGTAACAAAGTTCGGATGAAGGTTTGTATTTAGATGCAAATATTGGTCTAAATTTGAGTTCAACTTTGGAACTACAGAATCAAAGGGCATGTACGGACCTTAATTCAAAATAGAATCGATATTCAAATAAAAATCTAGGTTCAAATATATGCATCCCATTTAAATATAAGTTTGAATCGAAGTTCATATATCGATTTACAATCCAATCGTAATGTAGGTTCGTGTATCAATCTAAGGCTAAAATTCCATACTTGGTATATAGGGATTTAATATGGGGATTTTATCTGATATATTATAAAATGGAGTTTCCTAATTTCCTATGTGACGTACCAGGAGAAATATCAGCCAAACTTAGCACGCAGTATTTAGTGCTGCTGTGTGCATAATTGGGGAGATACATGTGTTACGTTTTGCGAGGACAAGATCCTGCTATCTTACACGGTAGTATGTAATTTAACTGTGTTATTATCCGGAAATTTCCCTCGAAAAAAATGTCTCACTCTCGATGCCACAAGCCAGATGAGCTTAAAGATCTTTCAACTTCAACTATAGTTGAGTTCCCATGTCAGTTAATTATTAATCAATTAATAATCAGTTTTTATATTTTTTGTATTTACATAAAAATGTGAATACACGATGAAAAGGTTAACACAAACCCACAACTACATTGAAATAATATGTATACGTTGACAACCGACTTGGAACATGAAAAATGAACTCACCCAGCCTATTGTACCATTTGTAATTTATTAACAAGAATATTTAGTTGAGTAATTATTTATGTAATTTGTGTTCGTATGTAGTATGTAGACGCTCTACACCATTTGCCAGACTATACAAAAATGCTCTCACAAACTAAAAACCATACACCACCACAAAAAATTATACACCGTTTCGTCAGGCCAAAAATGTCCACCTCAACGTTCAACATAAAGAACAATGAAAACAATGCACTCTGAGAGATAGTTTTGACCACAGTCGACATCTTTGATATTAGCATTACCAAAACGTCGACAGATGTCGTACACAGTTATTTGAAGCAAGTTAAAAAATACATGAACTAACCCAGGCTAATTACTTGGGTATTTAAATATAACTATTAACTACACCCGCAGTACTTAATGCGGGACGCTCTGATGATAACGTATTTTTTCTGGGGTCTCACTAAAACGCTGAACTATTAAGCCACTGAACTACTGAACTCCACAAAAACACTGAACTACTGCCCTCGCCAAAAACGCTGACTAAAGAGCTGATCTGCTGACTACTCACTTCCCCCAAAACACATGCTGGGGTTTCGTTTATTATTGTCCTAATTCCGCCCAGATGTAATAATAGTTATTTAATTATTAAGAGGTTAAAAGGACCTTAGTTTCGTTTTTTAACACTTCATTTATTTAATCATTATCAAAACCAATAAAGGATGGTCCCGTGTCCACTCGTGAGTGTAGATACATATTCCAACGTCCCTACAATCGTCAAATGTCGGTGGCACCACACGCTAGTTTGCCCTGGAAATAACCTCGATGTTTAAAATTCCGACTCATGGGTAACGTGCCTAACTTCCTAAAATCTTGATTTTCGAAGAAATGGCAAAATCTTTTTACTGGAGTCTTATAGTCGTCATATCTATTTGAATTGTTTTTCAGCGAAGCGCAAAAATTTGTCATATAGTACGCATTGTTTGTCGTTGTTTATTGTTGTTGTTGTTACGCAAAATTTCAGTTGAGACAGGGCATTTTTTGTGGTTATTATTATGTTGGAAACTTGCTCCTGTTTCAAAAAAAAATACCGGAAGTGAAAGAAACTATTCCTTTCTAAACTTACCTTCTTCTATTCAATAGTGTGGAACCTTTTCAGGACTTATTCTATTTCTTTCCTGATTTTCGTTCCCACATTTCTTTCCGGTTCCTCTACTCCCGCTACTTTGTTGCTGCTTTTATCCACCTTGTTACAGCCTATTCCTCGTTCCTCCTTTTAACCCAGGCCCCAGCATGTGTTTTGGGGGAGGTCAGTAGTTCAGTGTTTGTGTGGAGTTCAGTAGTTCAGTGGCTTAATAGTTCAGCGTTTTAGTGAGACCCCAGAAAAAATACGTTATCATCAGAGCGTCAGACGGCTGGTACTGGGGGTGTAGTTAATAGTTATATTTAATTACCCAAGTAATTAGCCTGGGTTAGTTCATGTATTTTTTAACTTGCTTCAAATAACTGTGTACGACATCTGTCGACGTTTTGGTAATGCTAATATCAAAGCTGTCGACTGTGGTCAAAACTATCTCTCAGAGAGTGCTATTTCATTGATCCTTATGGTGAACGTTGAGGTGGACATTTTTGGCCTGACGAAACGGTGTATAATTTTTGAGGTGGTGCATGGTTTTTAGTTTGTTTGTTTTGTGGAAGAATTTTTGTATAGTCTGTCATATGGTGTAAAGCGTCTACATACGAACAAAAATTACATACATAATTACTCAACTACCTATTCTTGTTAATAAATTACAAATGGTACAACAGGCTGGGTGAGTTCATTTTTCATTCCAAGTCGGTTTGTCAACGAAGTGTCAACGTATATTATTTCAATGTGGTTGTGGGTTTGTGTTAACCTTTTCACCTTGGATTCACATTTTTATGTAAGTACAAAAAATATAAAAATTGACTATTAATTGATTAATCATTAATTGACATTGGACTTAACTATATTTGAAATATCTTTAAGCTCAGCTGGCTTGTGGCGTCGAGACTGACCTAGGATTGAGGAAATAATACATTGGAGAAACAACATTTTAAAAAGTGAGTATTAATTGAACGCAAGTAAAGACATAATTACACCCCCTGATCAGTCTGATGTGGCAATAATTTTTCCTTGCAAGTGTGTATAAGAAAATTGTTTTTGAAATTGTAAAGCTTGTGGGATTGTTTATCACAAATCATTTCTTGAAGTTTAAACACTGACGTGATCGTGGATCTCACTTTTGTGTACTTTTTTAGCATGAACACTTCATCGGACTTGGGTATTGAAGATGGCTTTAATTTCGATGCGGAGGAGGATTTTGGTGAGGACCGACCATGGCTTAATAAATATAAAAGTTACAGCCCGGGGATGAAAGGGTAATACTTTATTCTTATTTGAAGTAGTGTTTTTATGCTTTTAGTTTACCGTGGGTTTGCTCGCTCATTTTTGAGATTCAGGGGGAGTAAACTATATTTCACGGAGGGTCAAATTTAGCTACTCCCTGTCTTACTTTGCGTTTCTCATGCAATAATTACATGCCTCTGAAACTTTTTTTTTCTTCTAAAATAAGTTTTTTGTAATTCCTGCCATATTTTGAATGAATTTCAGGTTTTTTGGCTTTGCAAATTTTCAAACTACCGTTTAGCCTACTTTATTCCACATACCTTTAACGTACAAGGTCATGACATTGTTTTTGACCCCCGGCCCGGCCTCAGGTCGGTCCGGGGAGTCAAAATTTTCCGATTTTTCCAAGGGGGGTGAAAAGTAACTTTGGTATGCCCTTTGTACATGTACTTATGTATGTTAGACTTACTATAACTCCGAAACTAGACGTTTCCACAGTAATTCTATCTCGATACGTGCTCAGGAAGTCGATTAATTCCACCGGCTTTCGTCGAAATCAAAAAATAGCTAGTCAAGTATAGGTTCACCCATTAGTAATGCTTTTTTGCCCAGTACCTCTTGCTAAGGTTGTATTCAGGTTTAAATAATTATCCAATTTTTTTAATAGTCTTCATGAAGAAATCGAGGACTTTTACGAAATTATGAAACCCACACCGGGGGAGAATGAACAGAGATATCGTGCCTTGCGACAAGTCCAACAAATCGCCAGCGATCAATGGTCTGAAGTGGTCGTACAAGCTTATGGCAGCTTCCGGACGGGATTATATTTGCCTACAAGGTATATGTTTACGTTGACCACGGTCATATAGTGGTTTATTTCAGCCTTATGTCGGGAACTTATTCATTTTCATTATTACTCTTAACACCTTTTGTTTTGCATTAAACATATTGCCATTAAACTGATTTATTTCTTGGATTCGCAGTGACGTGGATTGCATGATAGCAGTCAAAGATTTGCCAGAATCCGAAGTATTAAGTACGTTAAGAAAGGCTTTGATTTCTACTAAAGTCGCTGAATCAGCTATTCTGATACAGAATACACGAGTAAGTAGCATGTTTTCCACTTTTTCTTTCTTATTCTCATAAAGGATTGCAATTGCAGCAATAAGATCTTAATAATGTGGTATGAAACTCTGATCCGTCAGTATTTGAATACTGTGTATGTATTGCTACAGTTTTAACATTATTGAGTAGCCTCGTTTTGAGTAATTATTGGAATGACTGTAGGTAAAGCGTTGCGGCTGAAACTTGAAACCTTGAGATGTTGCGAAATAATCACTTAAACGTGACGGATGTAACGTAGTTCTAGAATTTATTTTACATTGTATTGAAGATCAAAGCAGCTCGTGACTGCATTGATTACTTTTTGTGGTAATTTCTGTGTCAACGCTGTACTGTGCATGTCACGTTGTGCTGCGGTTACTCTGTGTGATCCTATTATGTATTCACTTTAGTTGTAAAATTGATGCTGTTTTGAGAATTATAAAATACCGGTGGTAACTTATGTATGTTATAACTATATGTTGACAGAATTAAGTGGTTATGTTCAGATCAATAGCTTTTAAACTTTGAGTCGTTTTAAATATGGCATAATAATTTATTATAGGTAGATACTTATGTAGGCATTTAAATACCGTATATTTTATAATTATTTTTCTTTGTATGTTCTAACTTACAGGTTCCAGTTCTAAAATTTATGGAAAAGTCAACTTCAGTAATGGTCGACATCGTAGCTCATAAGCACCAAGGAGTTGAAACTGCAAACCTCGTTCAGGAATGGATGAAGGAGTCGCCAGTAATACCCAGATTATTTTTGGTTCTCAAACAATTTCTTCAGTTTCATAGATTAGGAAATGTCTACAAAGGAGGATTGAATTCGTATTCACTGATTATTATGATCGTCAGCTTTTTACGAGTAAGCATTTCTGTATCTCTCATCAGCATAACTCCATCAGTGTCCTTACGCCAAAATCCCGCATGGCTTATAATTTCTTGATGTAGCACATTAACCGTTAGAGTGACGGGATATTTTGACAAAAATTTGGGCGGGAGGTTCTATACATTTTGAGCTGCGCGGATTTTGGCGTAAGGACACTGATGGAGTTACACTTTTATTCAAAGTTAGCTTACTGTAGAATCACAAAAACATGTCTTGTTAGCGAATGATTTATTACCAATGGCTTTTCCCGTCGAAAATTGGCTCCTCAATACGCCAACAAAATAGCGGCACGATTTTGGCGCGTATGGGGGAGCAAATTTTCGACGGGAAATCCGTGGGTAATAAATCATTCGCTAACAAGACAGGTAAAATTTTTGCGTTATTCTACAGTGCGTAACTATGGTGATTTTATTTTCATTTAATTTTTGTGGCAGCTGAAATCAAAAGCTTTTTGCGTACGTGCAAATGCGGGTAAAAGGAGGAAGTGCAAAAATAAAAACAAAATTTTCAGTAACAGCGGAGAGTCCCTAATTAATTTTTTGGAGTTTTTCGGACAAGAGTTCGATTACACGAAACAAGCCATCAAAATAACAAATGATTCTTCTC
Organism: Allacma fusca; assembly: GCA_947179485.1. Lineage (NCBI taxonomy): Eukaryota > Metazoa > Arthropoda > Collembola > Symphypleona > Sminthuridae > Allacma > Allacma fusca. The sequence continues at coordinate 5,580,061 of OX359247.1, read as the reverse complement.
CGTTTGTACCCAAAGAAGATCTCTACCAATTGTGCGATGATCTCGGGTCGGCAATTTTAGTCATCCAGGATCCACTGGATGAATCTAATAATGTTTCTCGGGGTACTTTTCGAGCCGCCAGTGTTCAAGAAGCATTCGCGTCCGCCGCAAGTAAACTAAAATACCCAGTTAGGTTATTCCGCTCATTTTTTCCTGATGCCGGGTGAGTTATTTCTTACAATTAGTGAGTTTGTCATTATATAAGTATAGTAATTTGAGACAACCAAACACTTACAATTGAACCCTACAAGGTTCCTAGGACGAGTCGTTCGTGTTCCCAGTAAAGTATTGGACTACAGAACCAAGATCCTTCAGAATCAGCCACTTGGCGAAGACTTGCCCTCTGCTGCTTCTGTCCATCATTTTGAGGATCTAAGTCACGAAAATGAAAGTGCTGGCTGTCAAATCTCATCATGCGGCCACATTCAGCACTGTCCTAGTCCTTGCATTAATTTTGAATGGATGCGGCTATTTGTTGCAGGAGAAGATGGATAGATCTAGATTGTAGTTACTCTGTAGAATCCCTTTCACGCATACAATCTCATTTTCCTTCTTTACTTATATTGTTTCCTAGTTTCGACTTATTGCTTTATTTTGAAGTTTTGTTATTGCACCTGCATGATTCCTCAAAGCGTAGTTACCTCATTTGGCAGTTAGCTTGTTTTGAAATGTTGGGCATCCCCAGCATATATTTTGTTTCCCTCATTCTCCCTCTATTTATTTTTATAATTTAGTTAACACCATTTCATGATTGCCTGCTGTAATGATTACTTCCTGTTATAGGATCCGGAAAGTTCAGGCGTGGACTGTACCATGAATCTGAAAAAATTAAGTGTTACTGATAATTACTAATGTTTTGTTCTATATAATATTTTATTTATTCTCCATTAAAATGAAACTTAATGTCTCCTGTCTCATACTGTACGTTTTCATTGTTTCCCTTCTATTTCTGAATAATATTTTGACTAGTATTACCTCCCAATAAACTCATTTTATTTATTCTTACTGCATCGTCCTGTTGGGATCATCTAATGGCAGCATTAGCACTTACAAATGTAGCCAGACTGCAAACATGTCGTCCTCACTTGGGTCATTTTATTCCCCCCCCCCCCCCCACAACTAGTTTTCGAATGAACAGCTAATCTAAACCCCAATCTAAAACATTTATTCCTTCAAAAATTCCGATAAAAGTTACCATGGGAACAGCATCGAAAAATAAGCGTTGTGACCTCTCTGAAATTAAATAAAGTATGGAAAGGTGGCGCTTTTGATGAGCCAACTATGTCCCCTGCTCACATCTAGTGCTTAATTACTGCTTCCAATTAATGACATCCACACGGCACGGTTTGTCTGACCCCAACTTCATATCAAAGATGAAGCCACATGAAGACCTGAACCGCAATTTTCAAATCTGTCGATTAAATCATGTAACTTTTTGTGCTGTTTTCAAGCAATCATGTTCACGGGTATCCTTGCTTAATTTCCCTATAATCTTGATTAGTGGATTAAAATGCATTCCTGTAATTCCAAACATTTCTTTCATTCTTTCGTAGCTTTTTCAATCCATTCTGTGTACATATATAATTACCAATAAGGGTATGAATAAATTTCAAGTTACTGCTTATTATTCTGATATTAATGCATAAGTCCACAATGCACCCTGCTATAACAACATCCTTAACAGAAGGCGAATTTGGCTTTCAAACATCCACCTTTAAGCTTCCTGCCAAAGTTTTTTCATAATAGTGGTGTGTGTGTATGTACATTGATAATTACAATAGTACAGCCTCGAGGTTATTTTTTAATAAAATGGATTAAACAATAATAATTGACACAATTAGAAGTGGAAGAGCACATGGATAGAACGTATTTTTTTGTGAGAGCTGTCTAGACATTATATTTAGTTACTTAATGTAGTGCGGTTTGCGGATTTTTGTTTAAACAACAATGAGTGTTCACGTGCCAAAAATAGAGGAGCAGATGCAAGAATAAAATTCGTTCATGTGCTTACATATGTAAGTAAGTAATGCAGTGGGAGTTTTGGCTTTAGAGCTTTGCATCAGAATTTCGTGACATCGTCGAACACCCGAACTGTGCGATCTGCTCAATCCCAATCCAAACCTCGAATTCAACTTGGAAAATCCGTTGGGTGAGTTTTTTCAAAAGGAATCGTTCCCTCGGATAGATTATTTATATATTTTGGTCTTCCATTTCAATGTTGTCACGAGTCTAGATGTTTTATTGTCCTTTTAGAAACTTTTGTTGATTACGCGGAGCAGGGATAATTTTGATCACCGGCAACGGGTTTTTATGCCCCTAGGTTTGGCACACATTGGGATAAATATAATTATTACCATAATGGACATCGACGCTGTAATGAACACCAGAGGGAATTTATTAGGTCTGAAGAAGCGGAGTAACTCCGCTGTCAAGATGGTTAATGAGAATAGGGTAAGGAAATGCCGTTGGGGATTTAATAACGTATATGTTTTTACCTGTAGTTATAACTGCAATCCATTAAGATGCAAAATCCACCGGGTATGAGTGTAATAATCACTAATAAAGTGTTTGGTTTTGTTGATCAGGTAACTGGACCATGTCGTGTATGTGGAACCTCAACGAGCAGAACTTGCTTACGCTGTCAGACTGTTTTCTATTGTACTTATAACCATGAGACTTCGGATGTGGGTCATGAGAAGTCTTGTCAAAAGCCATTGTACCGCAGAAAGGATTCGGAAAATGATAGTGGGGTATTTGTGGCAAAACAGAACCTCTCTCCTGGACAGATCATCTTCACGGAGTATCCTTTTATTTGCGGACCTGCCGACAGAGTTGAAGGGGATGGTAGGTCGCGGACGTGTCTCGGTTGCTGCACGAAACTGTCAAAGAAGAATCAAGACCAAAAGTGCAGGAAATGTGGCTGGCCTGTTTGTAGCAAAACTTGTGAGGCAGTAAGTTAGGAGGATTACGTGATCACTTGTTAATGAGAAAGTAATTACTGACTTGTAAAAGCATGGTCAATGCCCAAATAAAATGAATTCTTTTGGTGGGAATGTGGGAAATAAAAATTCTGGGTTTACACATTGGCCATCGGATTATCGGATGTGACATTAATAATAATTGCAATGTCTAGTTGTATACAGAATGAATTCTTTAAATGTAACAAGTGGGGCTTTTAAAATGTTTTGAACTTTGAATCCTGTAGTCTCCCCAGCATTCTCAATACGAATGCAAGTATTTTCAAGAGAATAACATCCATTTCCCGGATTCCACTGCGTCATTTCGATGCCGGTATTTTCTTTATAGAGGTGTCATGATGTTACGAGCGCTGTTGACGAAGAAGAGAGAGGCAGGAGCCTTTCAAGAGTTTGTCAATTTACCATCTCGTAGGAATCCGGACCCAGAAACTTTCAAGCATACTAATACTCATGATACAGTCGTACTGAAATTATTGCGTGAAACTTTCCGTATTTCAAACACTCTCTTACCTGAAAACTTTGACACAGCGAAAGAGGAGCTATCAACCCTGTTGGATCACCTTAGTATGTATGGTTTTGCGAAAGAGATAACTAACCCGTCTCAGAACAACAAGAGAGGGTGAAGTTAATGTTATTTATTAGTTTTTTTTGTTTGTATGAATTTATTTAGCTGAAACTATGAGCAACTTCTTTGATTTTCTCTTGATAACTTCTTTGGCTTCTAATAATTGATTTGTTTCAACATCTATGATTGCAACTATAGATTTTTAAACGGTGTATACACAACTGCTGCTCGCATTAAGCGGTCCTGCCTGCCTAACGTCACCTGGAGCATAGGTCCGGGACCTAACTTCGTGCTAACTGTTATGGCTGCAAAAACAATACTGAAAAATGAAGAACTTCACATGGCGTACTCCACCGAACTGCACCACCTGGAGACTTTCCGGAGACAACAACACGTATTGAATTTTGTCGGTTCTCCATGTAAATGCCCTCGCTGCAAGGATCCCACTGAAATGGGAACATTTTATTCAGCAGTGAAATGCTCTGAATGTAGTGACGGATATCTAGTCCCTAATAATCCCCTGAGTACCAAGTCCATGTGGCAGTGCCTGAATGAGGCCTGTCAACAGCAAATTAGATACGCAAAAATATCCCAGAAAATCTCCAAATTAACCTTAAAGTGTGATTCAGTCATTAAAAAATCCTCTGAAATTTCGGGAGCAGAAGAATTGGAAGAACTTGTTCTAGAGATTAGAACAAAGACATATTTACACCCGAATCATTTCATAATCGTACGTCTAGTTTGGGAAATAGTGAAACGGCAGTTTCTTGACTTACACTCGTTGGACTGGAGCGCTCTGAATTCTTTCCTGGCCCATTGTGATTACTTACTAAACATTGAAAACGCATTTACACCCGTATTTTCATTTGGGAGAGGTAAGCAGTGTCTTTGTATTATAATTTTTCGTACAACAAGTGTGTATTATGTGTGTATGCTTGTTAACCTGGGATTTCTTATTCAAGCGTTGCTATATTTCTTCATTGGACGAGCTTTCTTCAAGCAGTATGAGTTTCTGGAGACAGTATTTTCCTATAAAGATGCATCTCAAATTCTGGATAAGATCATGGACTTGTACGATGGTGCCCGAAAGTATTTCTTGGCCGTTCATAAAGACAGACCCATTGTTAGGACCGTTCATGAAGATATGAAGTATATCGTCTCTGTCATCAACAACATTCAGCGTGTGAAATGACAAGCGCTTCTGCACCCTGTTTCTAATTTGCGAATCATTCAACTTGTCACCTCCAATACTATCTTGATAAGTAGGACCGTAGCTGTACGACTTTCAAACTAGTTAGATATCTTTTAATGCTCTTAGTTAAGATTTCTACGTATCTGTGAAAATTCGAAGTGTTCAGAACTTAGTAGGTTTATAGTTGGATGATATTGATGTTGTTATAATATGCTTAATTTTGTAAGTTTCGTGAATTGTTTAAATAATTTAATGTTGTTACATTCCTTTTTCCATGCTTTTCGAGTAATAGATATATCGTGGCAGCTTTTGAAATAAACCCGTACTGAAGAAGTGATGTACAAAAATAGGCGGAATTTTAATTGACTCGACTGATTATTTTCAATTTCATGTCAAATTGAAACTTCACTTGAAAATGTACAAAAAAACCGCTCATAGTAAAATATAATAATTAATTATTATTTGTAATATTTTAGGATTTGTAGACAATGAAATTACATAGGAATCATTGGAACAACAGTTTTCATCGCTTCATCATTAGCAAGGTTGAGGTGTGTTCGGTTCCGTTGTTGAGCTTATTTTCCACACAAAAGGCAGTCAGCAGCTCCTGTGAAGGGAAATAATTATTATGTCAAAAAATTGCTTGTTGTCTCAGTTTTTTCAACCGGTTTTAAATATTTTTTAATCTGGTTTGCTTTGCAGATTATAAAACACAAGATAATAATCGCTCGAAAATAAAATTGGATGATATTCCACGTACCATAACGTCCACCACCATGACCTGGGGGCAATCCCTTGACGGGTCCGTTGAAGGGAGCGTACTTTCCGTCACTAGTGTCCAAACCGAAGGCATAACGTTGACCAGTGCGAGCGTTCACTTGGGGCATGGCTCGGACTCCGAAAATGGCCAAGAGGAACACAGCCAAGCAGAGAGAGAACAACTTTGAAATCTGCATTTTGATTTCTTCCACTTTATGCAGAAATGACACTTGATTAGTGAACTTTACAAGAAGACTGACTGAACAATCACTCACGCTTGCCTTTTATAAATACCTTTTTCTCCTGCAAGTTACCCTACATTCCCCATGAAGGGTTGGCATACCAAGCAACCCCCTTACGTAAGAAAGTAACAATGTGCACCATACTCTCATCATCTTTTTCGTTTACTTAAATACACTAGCGTACCTTAATAGTCCTCTTGCACCGTGAACATGTTCAATATATGTATATATCCTAATGGATACACTAGCTTTCAATTTGTCTTTGTACTGCTTTATATCCTTTTGTAGTACATACTAATTCAACTACTTGCTCCAAACGATACTATACACGCGTTAATTTTCCCCTTTCTCACAACCATTAACCTGATGAGAGGAAAGACATGAATTAGTTGTACCAGCATGGATTCTCTGTATGCACTGATATTACTACTCTTGTTGTAAACAGATTTTCTCAATTGAATCCTATTGGTAAATCCATACAGCTATTTTAGTTAGTGTCTCTTTAAAAGTGATGTGTTCGCAATAACCATGTGTAAGCAATGAACACGAAAACCAAATTCTTGCCACAATTATTTTTTATGTGTGGATCAGTAAATGCATTGGGAAATTGTTATCACACAGTAAGAGCCTTACGACAAGGCTTCTTCTTTTTCAAAGCTGATTTTTGCTATTTATTTTTAATGAAATCCCGTCTCTCTGCTGGATCTTACACACGAGTTTCATGGGATATGAATCGAATTGCGAGGCTGACTATATAAAGCTGAACATTCATCTTTTTTTTGTATTGGTAGCAGTGAATAGCCTTTCCCGAAGATAAGCCAAAGGATCTTTCTAGGGTTTTATACTGTCGCTATATAATGGCAATATATGCCAAGGCAAGTGTTAACAGAAAATATTTTCAATAATTCAGCAGGGCAAAAAAACTTGGGTAAGTACCACTGCATTGTATTCACGTCGATAAAGAAAAAGAGTACTTACTTAAATAAGGTGCTTCCGCAAATCAATGCTTCGTGCATATTGCATTGTGATTTTATGTATCCAAACAATGTGCTGCCTTCAGCAGTAAACATACTCTGATACATACCTGCTCTATGTGATTTCATGTTGATTTTTACCTTGTCAAACAGTAGGTATTCTTTTCCGTTCGTGACGCTTTTCATGCTCGTGTACATACATACATACCTGCAATAATAATTGTGCTTGGGAGCTGTGTAACAATATGGGTCCCGTCCGCCAACGGTATTCTACAACTCTGAGTCTCCTCATCTTGTTTGACAACAAAACCTCGTCTCTACAGAAGCAAAGCAGCATCAAATTAAAAGAGTCCAAATGGAAAGTTAGTGAAATATGATTTTGCAATCACGCTTCCTTACTCACTCCTCCAAACTGTTTACATGTGTTAAAAGTGCTTATTACATTACCATATTTATTTTTGCTTCACTCTTCCGTGGGTATGTTTTGGGGGTGCAAAAAAAAGTTTCCTCTTCTTGTGTTCATGGTGTTAATAACGCTGGTGAATTGTCAACTTCACTCCCAAATATTTGTCCTGTCGTATCTACAGTTACTTACTCTTGACAACAAAACACTAGGATTTTTCTTTCATATATACATAATTATATCTATACATATCAGTTCCTGGCGATTGCTTTAAATCAAGGGCTTGAATAGTTCGTCGTCATAAAACTTATTATTTACTGTAGCAGACATTCATGCATAATGATGTCCTGATGACTGCGCCTTGCTAAAAGTGAAACCACTTCTTAAAAGTAAGGTTGAAACTTGAGAGTTCTTTAAAGATGGAAATACCCTTCGAGTCATTACTTCTCAAGTAAAATATTAGTATACAGTTGACTGTCATCATTAGCATCTACCATGTGTATAGGTCGAGGGAAATCCTAGAATCAGTTATTGAAGATTCATGTAAAATTAGTTGGAGCAATTATGGTGTAGCATTTCTATGGTCAGCAGGTACAATGATTAATTTCCGATTTTCAAGGAAACACAACGGTTTTTAATTATCGTACAAGGATCTTCGCATTTGTAGTTAAAAATAAGAAGCAAATAAAAAATAAGTGGAAACAACGAAAACAAGTAGCTGACAAGGTGCTTGACGTTTGCAAATTGCTACATGGTTATATGCCAGGTGTATCAAGGCATGTGTGAATAACATCTATGTATGTAAATAAGTGTAAATCTGTGTATTTATATAGATATGATGGGGGTAAAAAACAATTATTCCATTATGTGTGCAAATTTGCCCTCAATTCTAAATTGGATTCCATTTTACTTTCATAAGGGTCGCCTGCATCTTTTATCAATAAACACGAACAGTGTCAATGAAAATTTTATTATTGTGCGATTTTATTCATGAAGGACAGTGATAGATTGCTTTGAACTAATTATTGGGCTTCAGGATTTTTTCCCATGGTGACACATGTTTTAATGTCTTCTCAAGCTTGCCTAGCAGGAGATAGCAATCCTATTATCATTCAAAAAGTGAAATGTTTTTTGACAGTTAAAAAGCTGTTAATTCGACTTGCACAATTATTTACATCAAAATAAAAACAGGGGACAATGATCTAAGAAATAAGGGTCGAAAAGACTTGACCTACTACATTATATAATTATTCATATTTTTCCGATTAAAAAAATTAAATGGTCATGAAACTTTTCACTTTGCACAACCGAAATTTCCGCTTTCATGCATATGTACATATGAAATAAATACACACTTACAACTTGATAATCTGCGTTGAGAACTTTGTGTTTGTACTGTGCAATGTTAGGGGAGTAAAAGGCAAACTGTCTAGCACATTTGAAATGCTCTTATAACAATCACTAGCCTGGAAAATAACAAGGAATTTTTGCAATTTTCATCCATTCATTAAAATTGTATAAAAATGTTGATTGTGACTGTGAGATCTTCATAATGCGCGTCGTGCCACTTTTATGAATCCAATGGCAAACAATAAATCTACCTGTACGTAGCTAATGAATACTTATGTGCGATTTTAATATTTATCAACCCATCCCGCAATTATTGTTGAGCATAGATATTGTAATGCTCATGAAAGTATCGTATACATCTTGATTGCTTGCTAATGTGCAAACATTTTGTAATTTGATGTTGTGACTGCCACGATAACCAGTCAATGGGACTTTTAGAAAGGAAGTTGAAACTCGAAAATTAATTCAACAAGACCAAGTGAATTTTATAAATTGTAAAATGCGAGACACGCACCCTCAGCTCAATGTTTACTTGCTCACAGGAAGAATGTCCACACATGCAGTCTACACTTCTTCACAAAGTAAATAATGAGCCCCTATTTCCATAAAGGAAGGAAATGGTAATGTTTACAAATTGTAAGAATGTACATGCATACTGTTCACATCCTGTCTCCACGGAAATATTCTGCATACATACATACATAACTACATATTCAGTGTAAGTATGTATACTATATACGTGACCACCCAAAATTACATTCATGTATGTAAAAAGTTGATGTAAAATTCTGGCTAAACCATTAACTACACAGCAATGTTGTTGCTAGGAATTTCACATATATACGGTTTTTAAAGAGCAGAGTAAAAGTGAAGAAGGCGAACCTGTAGAATAAAGTAATCTGACATCCTCACGGAAGATTACAGTCTCTCCTGTCGAATTATGCAGAGTCTCCGAAGAGAAATACAAGCCTAAGTATCAGTGTCTTTTACAATGTATTATTACTCTGTACCTGGGCCACAGACTCATACGACCATACACACTTATTAGGAAAACTGCAACTCATGAGCTTTCTTTAAATGACCGGAAACGTCATAATGAAAAACATCTTGAAGCAAAATGTTTCTCTGAAATGATCTCGCGAGAGAGTTGATGAAAAAGGAAGCTTCATGAGGATTTTTCGTGATGAAGACTTCAAAACCAAGGAACACCAATCAAAATTTTCTAAAATGAAAGCATTTATTTACTCATCTTTTTTCCACATAAACTCTCATGCCATGATACATTCCCAGGAATTTTTTTGGGCAAGAACCAAACCTATGGGTATACATGTTATATGTTCCTTTTTCATGCGCAGGCAAGTTTTCATCTGAAGGAAAAGGCAAAACAAAAAGAGAAGGGTCAATGGTCTTAGGGATGAGCAGTCGGTATATATTTTGTATTAAAAGCGAAAATTCCCATATGTGTCAAACTAGTTTTGGCATTTGCTTGACTTGAAATTGGAACCAAACTGAGGGAATAGTATGCGAGAATACACTCAATAAAGTACAGTGACCAAGTGTCATTTCCAACCATTGACGTTATCACAGGTCTCGACAACCTCATTGAGGTCAACAGGTACAGATCACGGAAGGGTTGCAATTTTATGACAGCACAATAATTACAACTCGTAGTATTATAAAAGAAGATGGTAAGTAAAAGCTTGGAGCACTGTTATATAATTAACTCAAGTGATTTTTTTAAAGTTCCTCTTGACAACTCTGACAAGTGGAAATAGCCACAACAATGCAGATTCGAGCAGGGCTGTAAAAACAATAACAAATGAGAAAGACGAGTGTGACAGTCATTAGTGCTATTATCAAAACTGGCATCCTTTAGGTTAAGGGACAAATTGTTTTTTTCCTTCTCATTATGCTGACGGACAAACGAATAATTTGTTCAGTTGATGATTTCTTGAGGACTACACTGAGGCTGCAATTAGTTACACCCTGGGTGAACGACAAATCACATAGTCAACAGGTATTCCCGATCAAGAGGGAAATTGTCTTGGCCATGTCGAAAACTACTTCATTTTATGCTCATATACTATGACGTCGGCTAAGAAGCAATAGTAAAATAATTATTGTTGAGCAGGGAAAAGGTCCAATTTCAAGAGAAGTTACTGAATATCTCTGTAATTTCAGACGAGTGGATGTAATAACCCTCACAATAATAATATAACAACGAAGGCTCACAATCAGATACCGTCCTTAAATACATATCAAATATGAGTAACAAGACTCGTTGTAAAACAGAAAATATGAGAGTAATTTTAAACGGCAAAGACCCATTGTCTTTTGTTTTTTCATAAGCTCTTTAAGAAGCACTAAAAAAAACCTTGTGTATGTTCTTCTGCCAGTTCGGCCACTCGTCCGCAGACTTTACTCTTGATTCTCATCCGGTAAATTGTATGTACGTATAGAGACATTTACTTTTACTTTTCATAATAATTGGTCGGATGTTTACTTTGGTAGAGAACAATGCTTGCAGGTCAGTTCAATTTGGCTTCTTAGCTGACTGTACACAATGAGTACAGATTGTTGACTACTTCTCACAATTGTTGACTTGTACAAATTGTCAACTCCGTTCTCATGGTTGACGTCGAAAGTGACGAGATTCGTCTTCAGCACGGCCAACCACGAGGACTGCTGTATGTAATAATTATTACAGTGATGATTTTATGAGATTTTAATGACCGCCCCATTGCTTACCAGCAAATGTGTCAAGGAGTTGTCAGAGAGAATAGTCATTTTTCCACATGGACACAGAAGAACATTCGGTATAGTACAGATAGCTCAAAAGTCAATTATTCCTCTGCAATGTAGCGTACTGTGTACAAAGTATATGCTTCCAATATAAAGAAACCGTTGGTTGATTTTAATTTCTACTGCAATTGAGATTATGCAGATAACTGTACATATGAATCTGGTTTAATGAACAAGTATTTATAATTTGAGTTATCTCTTTTCAGATTGATATATCTATAAACATGTATAAAATTAATAGAAATTAGATCCTGAACGTGGTCAGTTTCATGAAAATCCCATTTTGACGGCACGTGAGGACAGTTATATTTTTGTTGATAATTTATGGAGCATACGTGAATGAATCACAAAAAGGAGAAAGCTATGATCTACATTTTGATAGAACTTAATATATTTTCATATTTTTTCACGTACAATCATTGTCAGTCCCTTCATTCTCATACATATTATGTACACATAAAAACACGGACGCTTCATACCGCCGCGAATAGTTTTTTGAGCTTGAAAACTTTATTATTAAAATCCAAATATGTTGACACTAGTTAATGTATCTATGTACTACGTACGTAAATATCGGTATATTGTAAGTTATATGTCTAACAGCTCAGGATCGCATGTCCCTCACCAGCAAAGCCACTATTGCCAAAATCATAAGAAATATTAGAAGTCCTACGAAAACAATCAGGACTTTCCCGGCGAAACACAGAACTGGCCCGGAATCCCCGAGACCCTCTTCTTCATCCCGAAGGAGACTGGCTTGATTAAAACTCCTGGAACGAGGAGTCTTCCGGCTTTCATGTCCCACGGTATTTAAAGACATTTTTCGTCGATGTTTGAGACCTTGAGGAGGTTTAGAGACAGCACGTAAGGACACACAGTAAAGGAAAGTAATCTTTAGCAGGAAGAATTTTTGATTTAATCAAAATTAAATGACAAAAGTACCTCCAAGTATTTAAGAAGATATGTGAATTACAACAAATTATACCTTAATGACTTTTTACCTAAGTCCTTGCGGTGCTTGATGCCTTTGAGTAGTCACAAATACATACTATTAGCCCTGAGACTTTTAGAGGTTTCTTTGAGAACACTATACTCAACAGAAGAAGATTTAAATAATGAGAAATATAATTAGTTTAAAAGTTTCGACGATTTTCCTTGCTTCTGTGAAATTGATTATGGTATCTTCTATGATATTCTGTATTTTCAATCAATAATATTTGTTTTTTTCTGGTGCAAAACACGATTTTAACATTATCTACTGTCGCAGACTCGTTGTTACTGGATCCAAGAATTTTGAATGAGTCAAATATTATATATTGGACAAGGACATGATGAGTGCTACTTTTAAAAAAGTAATTCAGAAAGCAGCTTCGGCTGTAAAAAAAATCCTCAATGAACAATAATGCAATATATAATGAACTGTATGTATTTATGCGTACTTGAAGTAGGAAGGTGATAGTACAGAAATAATATGCATACGTAAGTGTTTTTCCATATGTACAAAATTTATGTATGTGAAAAACAATCGCGAAGATTGTAATAGATGAACATGACAAGTTCTGTCCGTTGAAAGAAGTGAAAATCAGTCAGAGCAAGTTAATGTGCATGAAACATTGTGAAACACAGTTTGAAAAATTCTCTTCAGAGGAAGTACTCTTCAATGCGCATACACAAATATGTAATACTATCTATTATCTGGTGGCATGATTCATCAGCATGCTCATGTACAATACATTATTATGATTTAATAACTGAAATTTTTTTACTGAAGACTTTTGACACCTGACATTGATTTTGTTTTAAAACATTTCTTTAGCAATGGAGTTAATGAAAATATGGTTCAGGTCAAGGCGGTACAACTATCAATTAGGAAAAAGTTTCCCAGCTGAGGTCACCATACTACCATACATATGCATACAATTTTTAATTCTATTCATCTCAGGAAATATACCACCTACGAAGTAATTATACTAATTACTTTCATTAATACTTAAAATGTGGTCATTAAAAATATGAATAAAAAGGTTCTTACAAAATCCATCCCGAAATTGTCAAGTAGCGAGGAAGCCAATAGTTTTGTGACAAATTAATTATCCCGACAAAATTGAATTTCCAGCTTCTGGATCTGGCAATTCAATTTTTTTTATTTACAATATTTTATGCCTGGACAATTTTTGTTTCGAATGTATTTTAAACTTAGTTGTAGGGATCATATTTTCAAAATGTAGTCCTACATGTCTCTACGTTGGAGATAATTTCCAGCTTGTGGACATCAAAAATAGGAGACAAAGTTGGAGAAATTCGGCCTCGGAAGCGAAAGTACGGAAGCTGAGAAAGAACAATTTCTGGCGTTTTATTTTTGTCATTCAAGTTCTGATCGTTATAAAAATGGTTTCAAAGTTTGAAACCATGAGGGGTTCAAACTACAGGGTTGCTGAAGTGGCAAATTTTATGGAGACACATTCCTTTCTTATTCTGCTTGGGATTTCAGTAACCCTAGCGGCCCGAGCCAGAAATGTAGTAATTAAACAAACCAAAATATTTTTTTCCTGTCAACTTTTCGAAATAAACGTGCATCAAATATTTGGCTTCTATGACTGCAATGTTGACCCAGGCTTATAATAAGATCAGAATGAATCCCCCTTAAAATTGGCTACAAGCCCAGTATTTTACACCTGTTTTATAATGACCATCACTTGCGTGAAAGAATTATAACGCCATAAATTACTCATTCGTCGCATCTTCCGCACTTTCGCTCCTGAGGCTGAATTTCTCAAACTTTGTCTCCTATTTTCACTGCCCACGCCCACATTTCCAAAGTAGCAACGAAAAATAGTATTTAAAAAATTCAATAATCGTCTTTATTAATGAGTATCGAAATTACCTTTGAACAAAATTGTGCAAGAATTAAAAATTGCTAATGCCGAAAATCCAGGCGTTGGCTCACTTATTTGTGCTTAATTGAAATTGTCCGGAGGTGTCACCTCTTGGAAACCAAAAAATCAGAAATCGTCTGTTTCTGTACAAAGGAGGAGGGGGAAATGTTTTTAGAACAGTACACGTAATTAGAACATTGTGAATACAAAGTATTTGCAAAATGGATGGATAATTACATAGTATATCTGTAAGTGTACCAACAATGTCTGCCAGTCTTTGTCTATAGCTACCTAAAATGGGCTTAATCCACGTTACGGGTCATAGGTCATATCCATGTTCGTAATTATTTTTAAATGCACGTACAGACATATCGTCGCTGAAGAGGCAAAATGGAATACATGCATTTTCGATTAAAATCAAAATGGTCTACATGCAGTTTTACTAAATGCAAAATGGAATAGATGCATCAAGTTTTAAAAGCAAAATGGACTAAGTGCAATTTCGTCTAAAAGCAAAATGGTCTACTTACAATTTCGCTTTAAAGCAGAATTTCCATTAAGTATACACGCATGTAGACCATTTTGCTTTTAGTGAAAACTGCATGTAGGTCATTTTGCTTTCAGGAAAGCTTGCAACTATTCCGTTTTGCCTTTAAGGAAAAAGGCATGTAGACCATTTTGCTTCTAGTCGAAATTGCACTTAGTCCATTTTGCCTCTTCAGCGACGATATGTACTAAAGTGTCCTTTAATACTGGTACAGAGCTGCGTTCAAGTGCATATCAAGTTCAAGTCAAGTGCTGTAATTTTTTACTTGAAACTTGAATATCAAGTTGAAGTGAAATCATAATATTAACTTGTCAAGTTCAAGTAATTACATTAAATGGACGTAGTTGTATATAACTTGAGTATTTGTCACTGAAAAGCAATGTAAACAATACACATTCAATGACATCTTTGGATTCCTGCTACAAATAATACTCGGCGTGAAACAATTATTATAAGTCATCGCGCTGTTTGTTTTGTTTGTATCGACATTAAAGACATTTCCAGTGCTTAGTGGTCGAGAATAATTTTATTCTTATTTCCTGTTTCCATACTTTCAATATTTAAGTTGTGATTTATTGTTTTATAAGTTTATTCTTGATACTTGAGGCTCTGGTTCGATTTAAAAATGAGTGCAAGGTATTACCCATCAGTTCAACTGTTCTGGAGCTAACAAGAAGTTTAAGCGCCCATAAGAATATTATTATTTTTGCCGGCATTAAACATACCGCAGATGCATCACAAGCTATCTAATAAATCAATATTTTTTACAAAGAATTACGAATGACAGATATTCATGAATATAACAGCTGGTTACGCTCACCGGATGAGTCCAACACTACCGCTAGTGCTAACCTAATAATTTCGGAAATTAGTAAATTAAACTACAATGTTTGCTTTAATTTATCAACGATACTGATTCAGATGTCGAAATTTTGAACAATGGCTTGTTTGTGTGGTTCGAAATTTCTTACGAGTTTGTGCAAGGCATCTCTTACCACTGGCGAATGTACTTACGTTCTGTAGAATCACACATTTTGCCTGTCTTGTCAGGAAATTATTTATTACCCACGGTTCATTTTCAAAATTTGTTATGTTTGTCACATTACACAGATGCATTGTGCAAGACTTGAATGAAACAATTCGATTCTTAATGTCCGGATTAACAGCACGAGCCGTGTATAATCCCCCTTGTGTATCACGAAGTTCACACTACAATTATCAAGCAGAATAAGATTTTTTATGTCTAGACTGGTCGACTCTATTTTTTGTAAGATTTGCTGGGTGACGTTTTCGCTTGTTTCTTCCGGATCTGCATAAAAATCTAACAAGAAGGTTTTCACCCCATATTTCGGGTCAAAGTGTCTTAAAACAAATGGAAGACAATAAACAATATTTTACTGCTTGCACATGATCCTATAGAAAAGTTACATTCTTGAGTTATTATTTCATTTATCAAAGCTTTTGAACATTTTGAACTAAAGCTGCAACTTTAGTTTGTCCTAAAGTTAATGAAGCCGCTATTTTAGAATCTGGAAATATTTGTCACGCTAAACTACGGAGACAGTCCGAACTTCTGAAAGATTGGTAATGTTTACTTCATGATTCGCCAGGGCTAATTCGGCAACTGTGCGTTTGTTATCACTTTGATTTCTAAATGCTTGAAACACATACATAGAAAATTGGCTTGCCTCACGCATATTTTCTGTTTTTCTACGATTTTCTGTCGAAATATGCTTTTATAAATCCGTGATCCCACCATTAGCACAACTTGCATCAAATCTACAGAGGTTGCACCAAAAATATTTGTCTCCTTTGCTGCTATTAATAAAAGTATATTCCTTTTTCCACTGCACATAACTATAAAGACAACTATTCTAAGGCATTCCGAATATTTATTGAATGCAATTTTTATCAATCTTAACCAGAAATGAAATCTTCCAATTAAACTTGTAATATGACCTGTTAGATATCATAAGCTGTTATTAATAATTGTAAGCCAACACTACACAAATGTTCCACACAAGTGCAGTTTTGGTTGTTACGAAATAAAAAAGTTCAAAATTAAAATATTAAAACCAGTTTATACATACACAGGACAGCATTTAGGTAAATGTACATATATAGTTTCTATTAGTATTATGATGGTATTATTGGGGTAGAATGACTTCATGATAAGTAATGGCATATTTTAGTCACTTTGCCCCAAAATTCTGCAAAGCAAAGGTGTCCACCTATCCTATTTATAGGCCTATATATAGGATAAAAATAGGCAGGATGCAAAATCCAAGTAATTATAGGTAGTAAAATAGGGTGCAGTAATTACCGCTAAAATTAATCCTATATTATATGTAGGAGCTGCAAGAGTTCACTTTTTATTTAGGAACAAGGTAGGCAGTTTGCGAAGGTAAAAATAGGAATATTTAATAATCTATTGACAAATTTGTCAAGCAATTTTTTGATTTAACCTTAAAATAAATCTCAAAAATATTCTTCAAATACGTGACATTTTAGTAGTTCGATTTTTTTCATGTGTTACGATTGCACATACATACATAGATGATTTTTAGATGAAAAAATAAGCCTGTATAGGCTAAAAATAGGTCTTTATAGGCTAAAAACACGTCTTTATAGACTAAAAAACACGTCTTTATAGGCTAAAGTATAGGTCTTTATAGGCTAAAATATAGGCAGAAACATCACAGGAGTATATATGTAGGCAAATAGGTAGGCAATTTATTTTTGATAAATAATCTAGGTTAATATGTAGGGAAGACAAAGCTGCAAAAAAAACGTAGTATTTTAGGTAGACTGAACCTTTTGGACACCTTTGCTGCAAAGTGATAATTTTGTTAGCTACTGTGAAATCAGAACTAAATTCAAGCTCAACAGATCATCAGGTGACCCTGGGTAAAATCTAGACAGTCCTGATTTGATCAAGACTTCTGGGCACCATGTTCTGCACATACTGATTGTGAGATTTTATTACGCAGCAATAATACGATTTCAAATCTGACAGATAACGAAAAACTATCAGTGTCAATGCAGGCTTTAAAATAATTTGATTTAAAAAGGGCATCTTCTTAGGGTCCGAGAAATTTAGTAGTGCAAGGTATACAGAACCTGAGACGTATGGTATATATGTATATACAATATATGAACTTGCCTAAAATTATATGAGCATAATCACAGCAATCGATATTTCATTCGGCATCATCATGTTTTAGACACGATTTTGATAATTTTTGGGCAAAAAAGGTAATTCAAGCATTTTAGATGTGGGAGAGAAAGAAACAATTTATTGCACTGATACCTTTATGGTATTTGCTTTCGACACAGTACATATTTAAAATTCGGTGTTTAAATTAATTTCAATTTGTTCATCCTTAAAATGACATTTTGAATATCCAGATGATTGAATGGAATCGCTGCTATCATCACAAGTTGTGATTCACAACATGGACCAACTTCTGGGGAAGATGAAATTGTTGTCTAAATTTTTGAAAGAATTTGGGCATTGTTCCTCCAGCGCCTGTAAGAAGTCCAATAATCTGAATATTCTTCAATAAGTGATATTTTTCCAAAAAATATAGTACGTAAGGTTAATAGATCACCTTTTATGTATAATTGATGTAATTTTTATGTATGTACAATATTAAAAGATTACTTATGCGTGAATTTTAATTATTATTGCTCACACAAATATAATTTCTTATAACTAATTATAATAACTACTACAAAAGGTACAATTGAAAGAAACAATAAATGTCAGTCGAACGAAAATATTTTTTTTAACTGCGTAAACGGAGGCCTGCTGTTGTGGATACAACTGACTTGACTTCCCGTAAAAAAACGAGCAGAACAATTAACATACGCCGAATTCAAAACTTCCAACAGAATTTAGTCACGAAAATATGTGGAAATGGTTAGGTATGCGAATACAATTTCAAGAAAATTCAATTAGAAATATTTAGGAATTCTGCTAATCTGTATCTTACTCAGAAAATGTACTCAATATGCCAGTAAGTATATCTCATAAGTAAGGTAATCACCATAATTGACATAAAAGGATGAAAACCCCCCAATTAGCGGCGCTAATGCAAAACTGATGTCCTTACTTATGTATAGACAACCGGATAAAATAAATATGTTTGTCTATACACGAAATGAGGGCAACCCCAGGAAAGTTAACAAGTCCTATTATTGTGTCAGACGGAATTAAGCGAACCAATTGCACTTAATTCCCGAACTGCATGGTAAAAATAGTATTCGATTGCTCATGTACTTACAGTCACATAATTTCTGTTTACATGAAATATACCCACCTTAAGTCGATATTATGTTATGACTAACTGCCAAAACTGGACAAGTCTGCAGTCCCTTATAACATATCATGTTATACTTCACATTTCCTCATGGCTCTTCAATTAAAACGCAATACAAGATATGATTAACATTTTATCGTTACTTGAAGTAATGATTACCGACGTCTGAAGTTACATTTTAACTCTAAATAAACAACTGTATAGTCATTAACCATTATTCAATTATTGCTATTCTTCAATTTATGGTTTCTACATACACCTCATCGAATAGCTTTTAATGTTGAAAATCACTTTATACAAGGATTATAGTGCTAATACAGAATTATGTAAGTTCTTCGGGTTGCCCGTTGCCATTTGATGCGAAGAAAATATCAACGCCAGCATCGCTGAAATGTCAGTAATGGCACAGTGTCCGTAGAAAACATGTAATTCAGGTGTAATAGAAGTTTGAAAATTGTGTTATGCCTATTCACATATATTAATACAGTCACATTTAACTAACCTACGAAGGCAGGTACGTAAGGTAAGTAAAGATTGAAAATTTTTGTACAAACATACATTGGCTTAACAATTTAGCCAGCCTACATGAACAAAGCCTTTACTCATTGTTGCATTGCATTTAACATTTATATGAAATTTTGAACTGGATAATATTTATAATTAATGAACTAGTCTCTAAACTACATATACTAGCAATGTTACTGATATAATTAGGAGTACATATTTTTACTTTAAACTAATGATGGAATTCCTAGAACTTGATGAACAAGTTCCTTACAGTTAGCAAATTCCTATTTATTTTACAAATAGGTGCCTAACAGTCCAACTTGAATGTCCCAGTACAGATAAAGGTCACGTTAATTTCTTTGAATCTCACTAAATACTAGTAGGAATAACCCAGTATGACAAATTACAATTATTATTTCCTAATAGAAACAGAGTTGCAAGAACATCATAAATCGTAATCTTCATTTCAATTTCAAAATCCATCAAGATATAGTGCGACTGAATGAAATCTTCTCCAGGAGAATATCACAGAATCTTTAAAACTTGGGGGCATTTGGATTGTAAGCCGGTTGTCCCGCATATTGTTCATTAGTAGGATATGGTGGTGGGTATGCTGGTGGTCCACCTGGATGGAATCCCTGCTGCGGTGGGTACTGCTGGGGGTATTGATGCGGATAAGGCTGATTTTGAATCGGTCCTGGTCCATATCCTTGTGGTGGTGGAGGGTAGAAAGCTCCAGGTTGTTGTTGAGGATAACCTTGAGGTTGTCCATAAGGCATAGCTTGCCCAGGCACTGTTCCATAATACATGGGCCCACCTGGCTGCGGTTGATTTTGAATGACCACTGGATGGGGCTGAGTTTGACTTCGACTAGAGTCTAAAAATTCAAAAATTGAAATTAACTTCTGTCATCCAGCTTTAAACTTTTTTAACCATGAAAAAATACATTAGACACTTGTATCAGCTTCGACCTCATCAACATTCAATGTTCAAGTTCACATTTGACGTCAGCCATCGATCAGTATAGGAAATCGACAAGCAATTCCCTCGGTTCTATTCCTGATCGAAGCTTTCCATTTCCACCTCAAAAATTACCAGAATCATCAAATAACCATGTAAGTATGTCATACCAATATAAAAAGGTAGGAATCAAAATTTCCCATGTAAGATCTGAATTAAAATAAAATATTATTGATTTCAGAGCTCTATACTGTCTCTATCTCACGGTCTCTACTTTTTACAAATTCTAATTCACTATTCCAAATCTATACTATTCCGGAAATGTCCATCAAGATGCATATATCATAGAAGGATAAAAAAAATAATCCAGTACTTCGTAATTTTCAAAATGACTCACCTCCTCCTTTACACAAGCTAAAGCAGCAGTAGCAACAGGCTGCGCACAGTGCACACTCAACTAAATCGTCTAATTCACACATTCTGAAAAATGTCCAAGGGAGTTGTTCAACAGGGTCAAATTCAACGAAGGAAAGATGAGGATTCCAGCAACCCACAACAATCCGATCTGACTAAACGGGAAACACTTTCTAAAAGTCTAAATACTAAATAGTTTGCTATAAATAAATGTCTAATATTTGTCTACGTGCTTTATTCCCAGTGAGTTCTGACGTGCACTTTGTATGAAGTTGGGTTGTACTGAAACTGAAATTAAGACCAACGCCTCTGCTCTGCTCCATACAAACACACTCTAAAAGCGTATTTGGGTTGGGCATATGTACGTGCTGTACTCTACATATGTAGCTATATTCCTTCTTTCCTTCCTTCATGCGAAATGCGAACGACTCTGTTATCCGTCCATCTATAACAAGCGCATGTAAATATTCGTAGTTGAGAAAGCCTACAGCCAGTGGCTACCAGTGTTCGAATGGTAGGAAAGCCGACATTGTAATTGGACTGGGTAACTTTGACACGAAATTAATTGTAGGTCGAATGATATATGGCTATAAAATTTTAATTTTGGGATTAGTAAATAATCCAAATTTTATTTTATAATAAATAATTTAAAAATATTTGTACGCAGACAATTCGGATATTTCGGGAGTTTCGTACGCCCCTGTTGTGGGATGTGAGTATGTACAAGGACAAAACAACTTTCACTAAAGTAAACGGGACTTTCCAAAAATTATGAACCTAAGGTTGTACATGGACAGAGCGGTCATCATAAAGAAATAACCCACAATATATTCGCTGATTGCTGATTTTCGAATTCATTGACTTAGGTACAATAATTGCAGTCAAAGGTAGGGTTTTATCTTGGTTTCTGAAACTCAAATGGTTCGTTGTTTCATCTAACTTTGTCTAACTTGTTTGTTTGTTTTTGTAGAAGGTTCTACGGATTGTAAATGAAGCTTTCGGAATGTAGAACGGTAAGAGGAGAATATTTTGCTTCAAATATATTAGACCAAGTTCGAAGAAATATTGTGTAAGGACCGAAATTAATGAGAGATTCATTTGTGATGTTACTAAAATATTATAGTGGCCACTGCAAGAAGTTTTTGATGATGCGGAAGAACTAATGGATAATTGAAAAAACTCATTCGCACTAACTCGTTTCCCCAATCTCATCCTGAAGTAACAAATCAATTAATTAACTGAAGTTCAAACATTTATTTTGAAAGGGCTCTTAATTTAATAAATTTAATGGGGGTTCATTTGTCTAATACCAAATTTCTAGGGCAGAAATTGCGGTCTCATGAATCAGAATAAATGTGAAGCAAGATTGAAGTAAAGCATCAACATTTATTTTTATGACAACCTTTTAAAGCAATTCACAAACTTACAATCAGCCTCACATTCCTGAAATTGAAATTCTGAAAAAAGGACTTTCCTTCACGTTTATTGACCCACTGAGCTCAGATACTGACCCAGGCCAAAGGAGTAAATTTCAGAAATTCTGGAATCATAATTACAAATTGAGGGAATCAAATATTTTGTCACTCTGTACAGCTAAAATTACAATGATGTTTGGCAAGTTATTAAAATTAAGCGAAATTTGTGTGCATATAATAATAATAATTTATGGTTTGTGTATAAGTAAATGGTAAAAAAATTACACCTTCCAATAATGTTATTTATATTTAACAGCAATATATAATATTTAATATATAAACAATTGGAAATCAGCATTTCCCTCATGCTAGAGACCTAATGCTCTTCCAGAGGCGCCTAGTACTGTCCCGAGCAAATAGATAATTTTAAACCGGTGTTTTCCGGAGCGAGGGCATTATGCAGCAAAATTAGAATGCATGGTACGGGAAATTTTTAACCTCATTCTCCATTCTTAAGCACTTATTCAAATTAGAGTTGCCATTATCAAGTTTGACAGACTGATTTTCAGAGTATTGTTATGAAACTGAACGTCGAAGGAATCCGGGGGACTGTAAGACTGCTTAATGCTGTTATCCTCAAGCATTCTGTGGTCATATGTTCGGCATGCAATCTGATTTCGTCCGTTAAGATCCAATACAGCTATTCAAAGCTAGCTGAATCATTGCCAGCTTGTAGTTTATTAAAAAAGATAAGCACACTGAAATACAAGTGTTTCCATGCTCACATGATTTAATTACAGTGTTTACAATCTACCGATACATACAGTGAACAATCGTTTGTGCTCTTAACGGATGTATTTATCGCTCCTCTAATAAGTGCTTTTTAGTGACTCATTGTCAGGTTAAGCCACCAACCCCAGACGTGTGGTCAGTTTATCTGGTATTTAGTGTTGAATGTGAAATACATAAAAATGCATCATCATGTACATACATATATCCTTTCTATACTTTTATTACGTAAAAAAATCATTTCATCCATTGATTTTATCAAAGAGATTTTTGCTAATACGTATACGTTGAGTGACATGGGTGGATGTATTTCTTTGGAAGTGTGAATCCCTGGTATTTAGGTACACATAACAAATATAGTCTACTTTATTACATTTTACACCACCCAGTCCAATGAGTCCAAATATGGAAAAATAACTAGAAAAATTATTACATAAAGTAAATATTGGAGTATGTATGATTAACACCTATTGCAGGACAAACTTTTAATGGCATTTTCGCGTTACACGGAGCCATCATTAGAGTCCATATACCAGTATTAGATTAGTTCACTTCCGAACCGTGACGATGTTTTATGAGGTTATAGGCAACAGTTCACACCTGAACTCTGCTTCTGGAGTTGAAATAAATAAACTCCATACAAGGTTTGACTTGACTGTCAAGGACTGCTGCCATTGCCGACTATTAGCATATCAGTATTAAACTAAACTACATTCTCAAATGCATATATTTAGTATTAGGAATTAATGTCATGCTACACTTAAATGACAACTAATATTCACAGCGGGGAAAGTACATCGCAGAAAAATAACACCCTTGTATTATTGCCAGACGAAGCTCCAAACGTGTTCTGTTTGCACAATATTGGCAACTGGCTAGATCTGTTGATTCTTGTAAATATTTTATTGACAGGATAAATAAATTACTTTGAATTGTGTGGAACACGTCAAATACTAAGATTTTTTCCTGTACTTTTTTGCAAATTGTTGGAACCGGAATAGTTAATACCTGTAACATTTCTAACACTCACTAGAAACAAGATTTAGCTGGATTCGTCGACCTTCCGGGGCACTGTGATACAAATGAGTCACTCATTCATCAGTAGTAATTTATTAGTTATGCATTTAATACAGTATTTGTTCTGTGTAAGTATACTCGGGTATATAATTATTTGTATTTGCTTAAATAAGAAGAGTAAATATGTGCTTGTACAGTATTATTGTGTGTGCTTCCCTATGGTGTCCGTGCCGCCTGTTTAAATGTTATCATTTTGCATCATTTTTTCTTCTATTCGATTAATGTATTCCAGAACAGTGTAATTCAAGCAGCTGGAAGCCAGCTTTGTATGGAGCATCAAATTAGAGCGAATTTTTCATGGAAGCTTTTCCCTTGACTATGGATTAAGTAACTCGTCAGCGATTTCCTCAGTTAAGAATGACTAACCAAAAGAAATAATGTCGTTGCACAATCGTTTTGGAGATACACGTAGTCCTTTATTATAGTTAAATCCCTTAGTTAGTCATAGTCACATGCTATTGAGTACTATACACAATACAATAATAAAATAAAATGTAAACCTCTAAACGGAACGTTCCTGCTCGTGACACGATCAGCAATTCCAAGTTTTTGTCGTTTTCAATTCGTATGTTATTTACTTCTGGAAGCTCTAAATTACCATCCGGTGTCAAATGACACATCTGACTTAATGACAGTATGATGTCATTAGTGTCTTTCGATAGTTCTGAGTAAGAAAGTTACAATAGTAAATGGGTCTATCTTGTTATCATTATTACCATTGCAGAGTTCAATGTTTTGAAGTTCTGAGAAGTAATTAATGTCGAACGTCAGAAGATCATAAAAGCCATTGAACACATTAAAAAATTATTACCATCAACCCTGTTCAACAGTTTTGGAGTTAATGTTCATTGCAAGATTTTGGAAAGAGTCGAGTTTGATATATCATCCATTCAAAATGGCTATCCTAATGTGATGCGGCTTTTTAAAAACTCCTAAAATCGAATCACTTAAGTTCAAGCAAAAATTAAACTGGTAATGAGACAGCTATGAGTAATAGGGGGCAACCTGAGGTTCAAGTGGAAACGCAATCTGTCCAATGTTCTTTCCAATGTTGTGTTTATTTTCTTACTAGGCTAGGGACAGGGACTATGTGCCAATGGCCGAGACATTTTCCTCAGAGCTAATTTCAATGTGCGTAAATAATGGAACGTACACCGACATAACACTTTTCTCATTTATTTGAACTTATGTGACGTAAGGGATGTCTGATGTCTATTTTTGAAGCACTGACTCAATACAAGAACACATTTTAGTTCATGAATACTGTAAACTTCCTCAGCACCTGATCCTGTCCCATTATTAGAATCTAGTAATTTATAAGTCAGGCAATGGCATTTAAGTAGATAGAGATAGACTGATGGCAAGTAATTACCAATTCATCCAAAAAGGCTAAAGGTGCCACAAAAGAATAAATACAGAAACATCAAATTTCGATCCATGATTGAATATTTTTATAGAATTTTAGGAGTCGGTGTCGGTTGCTACTTGTTACAGAAGCAAGTATATTGAATATTGCATGGATGAATAAACAGAATAAAAAATTAGACTGCACTATATACGCTTCCTCAAACACTAGGGGAAGCCTAAATGTGCAGTTTTATCTGCCTGTAAATATCCCCTTGTAACATAATTCTCTCAATAGGGACAAAAATATTCGAAGACTTATCCCTGTGACAACTTTTAACCTTTAGAAGAGCTTATCACTATGATGGCCAACTTTAATTTCTTTTAAGGGTCCCCCTATACTATGTACTTTATGGACAAAACCAGTGTGAGGAAAAATTATCAAAGCTAATCTGCACTTCCTTTCCATTTTCCATCCTGAACTTATATTATTAATTGCCATTGCACTAAACCCTACCATTGGTGATATATCACGTATCATGAGGATTTTCCACGGGAAATATCATAGCAAATAATGAAATGTGTTTCTACCGCAAAGCAACAAAGCCATTCATTGTATACTATATGACGAATATGAGGAAGTTCGTGGAAAACACATACACGTGCATGAATAATTCAGCAACAGATAACGCATCTAATACACAACTAGATACACGCAGATAAAATACGGAAAAACTCATTAAGTAATACGTTTTATTGAGTTTCTACATATATTTGGATTGAAAATATCAGAACACCGAAAATGTGATTATTATATCTATTTTATCTATAAATACATAATTCATTTCCTATTACTAATATTCCTTACTCATTGAACAAACAGTGATTCTGACACAATACAGACAAGAGTGCATTCCTTAAACATTCACTTTAATAAAAAACCAGAACTCTAAAACCTCCGATGTTTTACTACATGAAAAATTTTCAACGAATGGTAAGAATGAAGGAAAATTGAATTTCATTTGCCAAAAAGATACGCCGAATTGTGAAAAGCATAACAGAAGTTAATATAAATCAAGACATAAAATATTATATTTGTGTACAGAAGTAACATAAAAAGAGAATGGTGCCACAACAATCAATCCATTAATCCTTAAAATACTTTACGTCACATGTGAATCTCCACTTTTGAAGGTCCAATAAGAAGTCATATTTGAGACACTCAAGTTGCCACAATAAATCCAAAGCACAAAAAGGTTGCTTATATTGTCATTTGAATAGCTCCGCGGGTACAATAAGTAAAAAAGCAACATTAACGCTTGTAGGTTCCGATATGCCGTTGACAATTGGGACATTCGTGATCCACGTCCTTCAGGTCATCAATGCAGTAAGGGATGCAGCAGCAGCACCAACATCTGTAATATTCACAAAAGCAAATCGTGAAAGCATGCTCAACAAATAGTCCTTAATTTTATTGCAACCGAACGATTCTCAATTCTAATAACAACAACCCTTCTACGTCTATCCAGATTGAATAATGCCCGCTATCTAGAAAACCAATAATGACTTACCCCACCAAGCAAAGAACCAAAGCCCAAATGTGCGTCATGCGCCCATCTTTATACTTCACCTCAGTCAGGACATCAGCATGGCAATGGGGACAGTTCATCCGCTGGGGTTGTCCGGTTAAAGAAATCGGCGCAACGACTACTACATATTAAACAAAATAATAAAAACCACATAATTTCATGGAACAAGTTTACTTTACTAACTATTCATAGATTTTTATGACAATTGGTACACCAGCACAATTTTAGGAGCAGATTAAGAATCTCAAAGAATGATTACTCGTCGAACGCTTCAAGTTTTGGAGAAATGAGAGGTTCAGAGGGTAAGGGTAAAAGAATTTACTACCCGTGAGTATGTTTACTTGATGCGAAGTAAAATGTTAAAAATCATATATCGGTAAATAATGGTTTCATCAGTATTTTCAAATTTTTGATACCAAGCCTAACTCACAAAAAAGAAACCAACCCCTACAAGATAAGTAACCAATGGCCCTATGGCTAGTGTGATTATCCTTGAGCAGAAGCGCCTCTGGCTGAGCGGGATTAAGTGTTGTGCTAGTGAAATCGTAATTCAAGTTCAAGTGCAACGAAATTCTACCGATAACCTCGACTTTGACCTGTCATACATATTTTCGAACGTAGAAGCGCACGTCAAAACCTCCGTCTAAGCCTCCTCAAATACTACCAACCGTACTAATTTTTCTCAAATTCACAGAATAGCTAATAAAGTAAAAGTCCGATTTCACACTCATCAACATTAACTACAACTTCGGTTATCCAGCCATGTTTGCCCGCGTTGCCGCTTCCACATACCAAACTCCTGTCTCACAAGTTTAACAAACACTCACTGTACACATTAATAATTAAATTCCGAAAAACTATAACTCGAAAACCCGAGCCGAGTTACATCGGACACAATACATTTCCTCAAGTCTTACCCATAGGCGGACCTCCCGCAAAAGCTCCAATCGGGACGGTCGGTTGAGAAGTGACATTATACGGAGGCGGTGAATCCACAAAGCCCGGTGGAGGTGCTTGCTTGTTGTACTCCATTTTGAAATGACGCGACTAAATAAAAAAATATTAAAAATCAGTCATACCCACATTATTCTAAACAATTTGATCCACATTGAATCTCCGATTTTTTTCCATCGAAGATAAAACAAATATTCGACTGCATCGGAAAAATCCCCCCGCGAACATCATAATTATCCCCTATTTATACAATTCCACCTACAACCACACTTTTACGAAAAAATCTATTAAAGTCAATCCATGAGCTCACCCCCTAATTTAATTGTGGTAAAAAAATATCTCATAAAATATCCAAATATTGAAGCTCAGCATGTACACTTGAATTGACAATTTAAACAGACTCAATTTCCCAGTTCAATCCTTACTCCCATCAACCTTATATCGGCTCAACAACTACTAATAATTTAATAAAAAATAATTCCCTCACTCAACTCCTCTCGTGACGGACTAACTTCCTTAAAAATATAATACTAATTACTTACACAAGTCAAAAAATATTTCCTTTACTCTTCAACACGGAACACGGAGGGTTGGTAATTTACACAGGCAAGGTATATATGCGTGACGTCGGGAATCCCAATTGACACTGACTCGAAATGCGAAAGCTAACTCTTAGGGGTGTGCCACAAATGATGTCATGCAAAATGTGGGTGCATGGATATAGCAACGAATGACGCCAATGACATAGTGGATGGATCCCTGCGTTGAGTCTGACGTCATGCGTTGAAAGTGGAGAAAATAAAGTATACATATTTCTTAAAATTCCGTGGAGCGCGGAGCGAAGTTTAAATGTCGAATACAAAAACCACTATATTTTATATAGTGTGACGATACTAGGCATGATATTAACGATATAACGATACGATATTCTCGTTAATATCGTACATTTTTGACGAACGATATTGAACGATAAATCTCGTTTTTTTCAAATGATATATCGTCACAATATGGTATCGCACAAACTAGTGATAATCGCTGAAACTGTATGCTCACAGCCAAAATGCCCTGAATCATAGCACTGGAACCCCTAAAAACTCACTATTACATTATTTCGTTGCTCGGTAGTTTATTTAAGAACAGCAACAATAATTAGCAAACTGTAAGCCGCCATCAACCCATCTTTTTTATTAATCAAATTTACGATTTTAGGACTTCAATGTTTCACTCCATGAATTTGAGACTGGTGGATTCCGATTCGGTAAAGACCCTTCCTTTCTGAGGGATTTCTTATTATCGCGTTTGCTTTTGAATACAATGAATGTAATCATGACGTCACCCTCAAGGGTGAGTCCATCGTATACGTAAATGATGACAAGGAATGACAAAGCAGTGGATGGGTGACAAAAAGACTGAAAAAACATGACATCATTTGTGGCACACCCCTTATCAGAGCCACAGAACTAACTAAGTCAGAGTCAGGAGCTCCTGCTATTATTGCATGCTGTATCCAATCCACCTCAAAGGCCGTCAGCATCTGCTCCCAAACTTACTTAATTCACAGTTCCCAGCGTATACACGCTAAGCATCAAGACGAAGCAAAAAGCCTGCATTTTATACACACAAAACTCTTCCCCATACTCTCCGTCGTCCTCACAGTCTGTTAAGCTTCCATTAAAATTTTGTCCAATGGGGCTACTACCATCGTCATGTATGGATGGGACGTATGTACATCACATGTATGGGAAGGAGTACAAACCAAGATGGAAGACAAGGTTGACATGGAACGAAATAAACCCCAACCTATACTGTCAGGCCAGCAGGGAGTATAGCATTGCCCCATTCAAATTACATGTAAACAATCTACTTCAAAGCATGGCCATCCCAAGCACCTCACAATTAAGGGGTTACCTCCAGACGAGTTTTTATTTAACTTGGAACGTAGATATATTTAAATAACTTTTCCCACTAACGTATTATTATTACCTGTTGAGGTGAGCTAAACTCCTAGTTTTTATTGAGCCAGCCAATGGCAATGTACAAGTGTTTGGAGACCATTTTATTGGGAATTTGAGGGATTTCCCTGTCCCTTATATTGTTAGCCTAGGAATTAGAATGAGAGTTGTCATTTCCATGCGTTAAGAATAATAATAAAGCAGATTTGAACATCCCCTTTCCGGAGAAATGCTATATATACGCATTTACTTTTCCGCTTTATGCAGATATGTGTGGTTTTGGACGTATGGATTGGGATTTCTAACGTATGTGTTGTAGGATTGGAAAAATGTAAAATTATGTGGTACATATTGAGCAGGAGTCAGTCATTCCAGGAACAGAACGATTATTAAGGTTCTTGTAAACGTTGTATTTGCATCATAAACGCTTGTAAGTGCAAAATTGAAAGCATATCAACCGGATGCTTGCAGAAGAGCATGTTGGGTTTACAGCGGAAAATAACACTCATCTCTGAGATAAATACTTGAGCCTATATTTTAGAGTGTATGTGCATATGTATATAAATTGAATGTGATGGTAATAAATTCCGAGAGTTTGTCCTCATATGAACCGTCAATATATGCATTTGTGGGCGAAAATATATACTGCTGTTGACAGTAAATTAATTTGTAAAAATATCGCTTGTAAATAGGATCCATGAGGAAAAGTATAGATAATTTACAGACAGGGTACATTATTATCTACATACATACTTATTTACTATGGGCTTACTTTTCATAGGTGCAGAGCCATAATACATTCAGGGAAGTATTGCAGTTTGATGATTCCGATTGTGAGTTGAATCTTTTAGGTAATTATATGACGTAAGCACGTCGAGATTCCAAGCTCAAGCCAACCTCCCAGAGTCAGATACGCTCTTTTTGTGCAGGTTTTTTCTTCTTCTCAGAAACCTGCTTTTTCATCTCGTGGTTTATACTTATGAAGGCCAAGATCTCAATGTATGCCAGTCAAATTCCAGGGAACTGGTAATACTCCCTACCCTGTCTCACCGCAATGGATTTGCAAATGTGAGCAGCTATAGTTTAGATATATGTATGTACAGAACTGTTGATTACAAAATGTTTAGCTGGTGTAAAAACTGCTAAGGAATTTTAAGTTGGTTCTGTGTCAATTGCATCAAGTGAGGATTGTGGGGATTGTGAGGGGGCACTCTGAGACATGGACACATTCATTTTAGTATAGTGTTGTCAAGAGGGTGTACAAAGGGCTGGACTCACTGGAGCTTTTGGAGGTGTGACAGTCCAAATGATGAATTGATCAGAAACTTTATTCAGTGTATGTATTGTGGAACAATTTAAATCAATCGAAGTTCGTAGATACATGTTTTGATACAACAACAATAACGTTAAGTGTGCTTACAGTATTAACGACTACCCAGTTCGTTCAGACCAGGAAATATGAGAGGTTTTTATGAAGGAATTTTTCCATTGAAAATGGCTGATGATTGGTTTAGTAGTATCGGCCAGGCTAGCAAATTTTTTATCAATATTATTAATAAGCTCTCAACGCCCAATGTTTGCATGTTCCAATGAGGCGTTGACAATGGGGACAGGAATGCTCCACGTCTTGTAGACTTTCGGTGCAGTAGGGAAATGCAGGTTATAAACAACAGAAATTCCAAAGATTTTTCCTCTGGATTAAGAACTTACTTTATATGCTTGCGTATATTTTTAGAATTTTTAAATTCTATAGATACAGTCAAATTCCTCTATAAGGGATTAGTTTATAAAGATTGTTTAAACATTAGGTAGAGTATACACAAAACACAGGGGGAAATTAATTAAGGGATTAGTATTTTTAAGGGACGAAATTGCCTGGTCACTTGGAGATCCCTCATATAGGAATTTTACTGGTTGGTAAACTTATTGGGACCTGTAGATCCCAACGAGTCTATACAAATAGTTGAACCTTATCCTTGACATTGTGGAATTAGTGGGTCGAAGTTATGACGATTAAAAACACACAATGAGATGTTAGTACTCTTCATTTAATCGAAGAAATTAGACATAGGGTAGACACAACAACTATTAAGTAAGTAACACAGTAATTCACCTTATACCCCAATAAGCAAATGACCACAGCATACAAATGAGTCTTTCGACAGGGGACAAGTCATTCGCTGAGAATAGTTACTCACCATCAGCGGTAAGAACAAAGCTGGGCTAAATATTCGCATTCCTTAAATCCTACATATTTTTAATTCTTACATAGAGCCTACATATTAGCGTATATATCTGTAGATCATTCCCGAGATTTGACCCAACCTACAACCTACATACATCAATCACGAGATTTGTCCCGGCCTACTACCGAAATACATCTTTGTCGGAATTGAATCCTACCTGCATGCTAAAATGAAATTATGCATGCACAAATTGATGCCTGCAAGTTATTTATAATGCTCTTACTTTAAAACTAAATAATACAGAGTTGACAATGAAAATGCATGTTCAAGTCCCCTTATTAAAATTTGCTTCCGGAAAGGCAGATATTGTTTTGGAAGTTTTTTGTGTGCAACTCATTAAAAATCAATTTCTATTACTTTCTGTTATTTTGGAGGGGATCAAGACTTACTAGCGTCAATACTGTACTAGCGAATTGAAATCGTTTGCACTGCAACAAGAAAACCAAAGTACATAATTATCTCTCCGTCATTATTTAAGGCTGTCGCGTAGGGCGGTGTCAACTACGGCCATTTCTCTTTAATCCCTTTATTGTATTATTTTGAACTCATTTCAGACATTCCCGTTACAAATTAAAAAAAATGTTTTGATAATTTAAAAAAAATAGTTTTACTAATAGTTACGGACTGGTATGCGTATAACAATTTCATTGAAAGCGGTGGAACATTTCGGGAGAAAACAAAAATTTTGTTCATTTTTTTACGTACGAACACGTGGACTGATTTCAACTAATAACGAAATCGTTGGTGAAATTGGCCTAAACAATGTTAACAAAAATTTTGAGCTAAATCAGTCAAGTAGTTTCGGAGGAAAGCTATGGGATATACGGACCCAGGGCAGGGACAACACTATTTTATAAGGCGGCTGACGCCACACTAAAAAACGTTCGCGAAAGAAAATCTAGATGGAGCTTTTATTCAGCGCTTTGAAATACCAAAGTTTTGAACATACATACCTACGTTTTCATGCTTAAGTATACCTACCTTTTTTTGTATATCTACGTAGAGCATTAGAGCACACTATATTGATCATCCCCTGGATGGCTCTATCTATAATAATTAATAAGTCTCAAGATCTCGCCAAATTTAAAGCCATAAAAATGGCACGAAAAAAGTTTGTCCACCTAAGGTATGTTAACCCCCTAGTGACCTGGGAAAATTATTATTGTAGCGTCTGGCAGAAATATGAAGTAAACTACTATTTTTGATTTGGGATATTTTTAAAATCTCATTGTGATCCAGGCCCCTTAAAAGGTAAAATGAAAGGATTTTGGAATTAATTATGTTTAAAAATTATTTAAATAATATTGGCATAATTCTACACAAACGTTGTTTATAGTTACACGACCTAAAAACGGTGGATAGAAAATTTTAAGTTTAATGTGATTTGTGTGACAAAGAAATGGTAAATGATTACTAATATAATATAATATATCTAAGCCTACGACCCAGCTGACATAACCGGTGACCTAGGTCCGCCTACTCTTTTTGTAAGTTTAAGCAAATCGTTGCTTCCACTTTACACTATCAGTGTTATGGGTCTAACCATGAATGCAATTCCAGGATTTTTGTTCAAAATATATTAGACTACTATTATTGTACCTCTTGATGGAATTTTGAGGTATTTCAGTCGGCGGAGTCAAATAGGAGGGGACCGACGGGTTCTCTCTGCAATGTTGAACAGCTCGGGTGGTGTCCCAGAATTAAGGTAAGTATCAACGTAACATTTTTGTTTTGACCGTTATTAGGTCGAATAACTAAAACCAACGTTTGTGCAAGAATATTTTTGTTTCCGTACTGCCAAAATTATTTAAATAATTTTTAAACATAATTAATTCTAAAATTGTTTCATTTTAACTTTTAAGAGGCCTGGATCACACTGAAATTTTTAAAATATCTCGAATCAATTTTTTTACTTCATTTATCTACTGGAAGCTACATATATGCTTGCCAGAAGCTGCAATAATCGTTTTCCAAGGTCCTCAAAATTATAATGAATTATGATACAGAAATAAATTGGTAATATTATTACCTACAATTTAAGAATTGTCGATGTTCACTGGCGTATAGGTTGAAACTTAAATATACAGGGCTCATTTTACATAATTACTGATTATTCTTAGCATACATAAATTGCAGAAATATTTCCTCGAAATATGTATCCTACGTACAATTGCCTACAATTTGAAAATTTCAGCATAACCAAAACTATTGCCTACTTGTAGGTAGTGCTGTAATTTGTTCGTTTTGTTTTGTTCTCTTCGGAAATGAACAAAAGTAGAACAATTTGAGTTTTGTTTTGTTCACCGAGTTTTGTTTTGTTTTGTTTTTTGAACAATCCGTACTGTTCAAAAACAATCCATATTGTTTTGTTCTACGGATGTAGAAGATGTTAGAAATTTGTGAAATTGATTGTTGTATATTAGTACTAGAGCATATAGAAGTTGATTGGTGTTTTGGTCCGCGCACAACGGACGTTAAAACCAAAAAAACGGGCTTTAACTAATTTTAGGCGGATATGCTTTACAACTCTTATTTAATACAATCGTTAAACCTTTTGTTGATAGTTTCTAGGAGTGTAAGGCGTAATGTAATTCCATGCATCCACAAGACCTGAAATGGCCGCGTACATAGACATAATATATCTACAAACGATTGTGGTGGGGTTTACCTAGTGCTAACGATACGCATCGTTTTGGCTCGCCCGATGCCTTGATTGAATTAATTACCTGTATTGTTTTTTTTGGATTACTTAGGCCTATTTTATTTCTGTGTCTTCCTGTCAACTCACAGTCAGACTAGTTTCAACATTTTTGGATCAAATCAAGTTTATAATTTAACATCCAAGTCATCCTTCTGCATTTTATTAAAAACAACAAAACAAAATCGAATTTCAGCAGTAGAGGTGACATTTGTCCAACGAAGTACTGGTGTCCAACAGAAATACAATATCCGATGTACCCAAACATTTAATATCAGTACAGGTTATGGGCATAGCAGGTAAC
This sequence comes from Allacma fusca, assembly GCA_947179485.1. NCBI lineage: Eukaryota > Metazoa > Arthropoda > Collembola > Symphypleona > Sminthuridae > Allacma > Allacma fusca. The sequence continues at coordinate 5,544,763 of OX359247.1, read as the reverse complement.
AACTAATTACTCCATTGACCTCAAGTAGGCATTCTAAGTTACACGTTGTTCAATAACTTTGAACTGATTTGTTGACCTTAATTAAGCCCAGTGGATCACACCATAAATGATAGATATACATCATACATGTAAATAAAACAGTGCACTTCAATAGCTCCTAATGGTCATTATGATGTTATTTGAGATTCATTATAGTGTATGTAAGGTCATGGGTCTACTAATAACCCACAAAGGTCAAATTAAGGTCATGGGAATTCTTGTGACCCGTCGAAAAATGAGGTAATGAAAGTCCTTGTAGCCCACTGAGGTCAAATTAAGGTCACGGAATTTCTTGTAGCACACAGGTCAAATTAAGGTCACGGAATTTCTTGTAGCACACAGGTCAAATTAAGGGCATGGAATTTCTTGCATCCCACTGAGGTCAAATCAAGGTCATGGAATTTTTTGTGACCCACTGAGGTCAATTTGAGGTCATGGAACTTGTTGTAACTCACTGAGGTCAATTTGAGGTCATGGAACTTGCTGTAACGTACTGAGGTGAATTTGAGACCATGAAACTTTTTATGACTCACTTAGGTCAATTTGAGGTCATGTTGCTATTTGTGACTCACTCAGGTCAATCTGAGGTCATGTTGCTATTTGTGACTCACTCAGGTCAATCTGAGGTCATGTTGCTATTTGTGACTCACTCAGGTCAATTTGAGGTCATGTTACTTTTGGGCACTTTTTCAAACTCAAAGTTTGAAAAGGTTAATCAGTTCAAAAAACAAGAACTGAACAAAAGAACAAACAAAACGCGAACAATATTACAGCACTACTTGTAGGCATACATGTAAGGTATGCGCCCAGCTTTTAAAATGAACATGGGGACCGTCATAGCTGCCAATACCCAAATTTTTATTTCAACTTCCGATGATTTTGTGTAACGTAACATGCAATATATCTGCACATAGACAATTTCTTAATTGAAGGAAAAGTATATCCAAGTACTCACCGGTTGACGGGGCGGCAGTTTTTGATGCCAATGGTCTGGTCTGATCCAGATTTTATGAAACTGGTCTGGTCCAAAGCTCAGAAGAACCAGACCAGATCAAAGACCATGGTCCGGACCATGGTCCTGAATACCATTGAGAGCAATTAAATAGGCATGTTTTATCCAGTCAAATTCTTTTTTTTATCCCCGGAAATGACATTTTTAATTTGTTCCTTGGGATTTCGTGAACCCATAAATTTTTATTTTGCGTACTTTTGAGACCAATGTCCCGTGGTCTGGTCTGGTCCTGAAGCTGGACCAATTGTATCTGGTCAGGTCCAAGTGTTGGTTCAGACCGGATCAAACCATACAAATCTGGGACCAGACCGGACCAGACCAATAACGGACCATTATAAATGGTCCGAACCAGACCATTGGCATCCCTAGCGACAGTCACAGGAGGAATATCTTCAGTTGTAGGCTTCAGAGCTGCGTTCAAGTTCAAGTATAACTTGAACAGTTCAAGTGCGTATCAAGTTCAAGTCAAGTGCAGGCAATTTTGTAACTTGAAACTTGAACTTCAAGTTCAAGTAAAATTATAATTTTAACTTGAATTTTCAAGTTCAAGTTCAATCAAGTTCAAGTTAATAATTTATTACTTGAATGCAAAATCAAGTCAAGTTCAAGTACACTGAATGGAAGTACTTGAATAAAACTTGAGTATAACTTGAGTTTTTGTCACTGAAAAGCAATGTAAGCATTGCCTAATTAGTGGCATAATCGCATCCCACTAAAAATAATATTAGGCGTCAATCATCATAATAATGGCATCTTTGTGTTTGTTTTTATTCCATCGACATTAAAGTCGCTTCCACGATACCCAATGGTCGAGATCGAGAATAATTCTTGTGCCATTTTTCCATACTTTGAATTGAATAATTAATATTTCCGACTTATTGCTTTATAAGGATGTTCTTGACACTGGGGGTTCTTGTTTTGTTCCATTATAAAAATGAAGTGATTGTCTAGTTCACCTGTTCTGAAGGTAAGAAGTTTAAGAACAATTTATTGTTCCATGTAAGAATAATTTTGGCTGTTATTAAACATGATGGCGCAGATGAACAACTAACAATCTTCTAAATCAATATTTGTTAAGCTGTTAAGCATAATTAACGACTACAAATATTTATGAATAACTGCTGGTTGCACTCACCAGATGAGGGCAACACTAATAACATGCCACTAATATGACTGCTAACCTCTTAATAATGAAAATTAGTAAATTAGATTACAATGTTTACAGTTATTCGATCAAGTATTTTAAGCTTTTTAACAATCTAAAGTCAAGAATATCATCCGCATGCCGTTTAGTTTAGCCTAATTACGACCTAACCATTATCAGCTATAATAATTGTGGACAGAATTTCTAGTATTGTTTATTCATTTATGAAAAATACTTGAATAATCAAGTTCACGTTCAAGTCAAGTTATGTATCCAACTTGAACGTCAAGCTATGATCAAGTTCTATAAAATGAACTTGAAAATTGTGTAATTGAATAAAGTTGCTTGAGAAACTTGATTGATCAAGTGCAAGTGCGGATACCTCGTTTAGACATTTTTTTCAAGTTCAAGTCAAGTCAAGTTCAAGTCAAGTTCAAGTCAAGTTCAAGCCAAGTTCAAGTTCAAGTCAAGTTCAAGTTCAAGTCAAGTTCAAGTCAAGTCGTCTAAAATAACTTGACTTGAACGCAGCTCTGGTAGGCTTGTATGTTGTTGGTGGTTCTGTCGTGTCATCCACCATCATTTCAAATCTTTTAAATTACTGGTTGATAATGCCTGGTTATAAATTATTACAAATAAACTTATTATAAATTGTGGCCCTTACGTGGCAGTTCCGTGAATCATTTTATGGAGCATTTTTGCAACTTTCCGTGGAACAATCCTACAACGTTTCGTGGGACATTGCTGCATCATTCCGTGTAACATTTCGTGGGAAATATTTCATTTAATCCTAAAATGTATGCTAACTCCCCAGGATGTCACGCAAGGACATTTCAATATAAAATTACAGTAAAAATTTCATTGCATACTCACTGTCCGCTAATGATTTCTTCTTGGACATGAATGCCAACCAAAGTCAAGTAATTAAATATATTTATTGTTCGTAATTCGGAATATTTCCTCATGTTTTTATTTGTACGTAATATATATACATATATTCTAATTATTTATACTTTATTTTATCTTTATTGCTTCAGAATAAATTTTTTGGGCAGTTACTTATACCATCGTTATATACAAACAAGACTAGACGCGCTCAAGATCTCTTAGAAGAAGTTCTCTTAAATTAAGCGTATCTTCAAAATAAGGAATTTTCGTGTCCTCAATAGTCATTTTATAAATCGGGAGTCTCAGGCTGTTAAAGATATTTTTGAAGTGAAAAGTAAAATAGGAAAACTCAAATGAAAGTGTTGCGTGGGTTGAGATATTGAGAAGGACGTGCCCATATTATCACTTCCGCATGAAATACATATAAGGTCCCTGTCTTAAGCACATGAGTTGTGAGAATTTCACAACCAGGACAGCCGTCTTGTAAGTACATCCTTAGCAAAATCGGAACAGTGCAGAAGGAAGTAGCAAATGCAGCTTGTCACGGACTGTCCCGGGAACAGTAACAGTTCGGCCAGGGATAGCTCACGGGGAGTCGAAGAAAAAAAACAAAACTACACCATTGGAAAATACACATTTAAGTTTACTCTAATCTACATATGTATAGTAAACGATCCCACTGGGTATTTTGTACAGAAAAGTCGTTTTTTAAAACAAATAATTTTTTATTAAAAATTTGTATTCAAATATCTACGTTATGACATTATTGGCTGAACATTTTAAAGGCTACTCAAAGCACTATGTAAAAGGACACCTCGTTGAAAATTGTTGGTATGGTATAGACAATGAGCAAAATGCAGCCTCGGGAATGAGCCTCAGGAAGTGGAAGATGTAAGTAGGAAGAATATTTCTGACATTGTGATTTTATCATGGAGCCATAATAAAGTATTTTGAAAACGTTGGTGTCATAGCAAATTTCAAGACAATATTATGAGACATTTATTTTATCAATCTAAACAAATGCCCATATGTAACAGTATGTTACAATGTAACAAAAAATTATGGCTGCAGGAGTCAAAAATGTAATGCAGTGTTTTGAATTGTTTGCAAAATATTTACAACTGCTGACAGGAGCGTTTTCAAGCATGCAAACATTGTGCTTCATATTTGACTCCCACAGCCCCAATCTTACGTCATAATCATGAGCAAGAAAACTTATGGTAAACAATAACACAAGAGAGATCCAACTAGAACGAACAGGATATACATACGTACATAATTGCATAAATGCAAGCATAGACAACATAAAATCATCTATAACAATACCCTGCATGTATGTAGATAGTATTCCATATTACCACCGTAAAACATTCAGATACTTATATACTTGAAAGACTTTACACTAATAATTAAAATTCGCTCATATTATATAATATTATTGTAGTACTCAGGTTCAGAAAGGTAGCTACAGTACATTTAAAACATTCAATTAATATGATAGGTCTTCATCAACGTGTGAACGTCCCAATATGACGATGACAGCTTGGGCATTCATGGTCCGCATCTTTGCAAGTGTCAATGCAGTAAGGGATGCAACAGCAACAGTAACACCTTCGAGAGTCAAATTGCATTCACATTTCAATAAAAAAAGAATTTACCCAATAATTATTTAGTCAGTGCTACAGAAAATTCAACGAACCCTAAAAGGCACAATACTAAAGCAGCAATGTGTGTCATCCGACCATCGTGATATTTCGTCTCTGTGGTAATGCTAGATTGACAGTGAGGGCAAGTCAACTGCTGGGGCTCGCTTTGGAAAGACATTGGAAATGCCACCGCTGTGATAATTTATTAAAATTCTTAAATTCAAAATATTCTAGGATTCAAAAATCCTGCATTATAAAATCCCCCTTACGCTATTAGATTATTTTCAGTTAATTCTAAAATGATGCTTTTACTCTTAGAATTTTTTTTTATCCAAATATTAATATCGAGCTAGAAGGAAAATTTTGAAATGATTACTGGAATGCCCATGTATGTCATGTCATAATAATAATCCACACTTATTGATACTTACTGACTTGCGGAGCGACAGTGTTTACGCCCATGGGGGGTGCGGTTGGTTCTTGACCCATTGTAGGTTAGGTTTGTTCTTTCGATTGTCTTTGCTCTCTAAAAAATTATACTTGTAATTAATTATTATTTCCTCGGAAATATTCAAGATCCTACAATATTAAAAAATTTCAGAGCCTTCTTATGTATCTATGTACATATCGACTGTCAATATCTTACTTTTATTAGTTTAATGGATATTGGAACTATCGCAGCGGCTGATTCCAAAGCTCCGAACTACTGAAGTAACCGACACGCTCTGAAGGGAACAAGGAGTTTTGTTTTTTTTTTGTAATTTTTAATCAAGTCCGGGAAGATAGCTGAGAATTACATACATTCGTGTGAGTTATTTGTTCAGGGTGGAGTGGAGTTTTTAGATTTTTTTCAGGCATACTATTGAAGAATTCCCTACATAAATATTTATGTACCATAATACATACACATGTGGCTCATGCAACTTTGAATTTTAGGTTCAATATCTATAGGTGTATAGATAATCATGGAATTCTGGCTGCATGTGGCGAATGTTTGATTGTGTACGTGCAACTTTTTTTTTCGGGTAATTTACGGTACAGTATAATACTCTTGGATAGTTTCCAATCCATAGCTTTGGATACTTTCCAGCCGGAAGAAGTCTCATGTTGATACGCATATGAATATAGGATCCGATCACGCATTCAAAAATTAACTATGAATAAGTAACTTTTTGCCGGAGCTCCACAGCTTTTCCCCATTACCCGAATAATTATGTAAATAGATGTATTATGCTGCCCTGGCATGCCGTCATGCAATCCTCACAATTAACCACAATGTAATTTCCATACAGTGGGTCATCGCATGATCCACAAGAACTTGATGAATATTTACTCGTTCCAATATTTAAACTTTCAGAGGCTCAATCGGAAATCCCTCATGACATCCGTACACCCTCCGACATTATTGGCATGAGTGGATTCAATTTCTTCAAAGTGGATTTGGACCTTGCTCGGGATAATCTCTTAAGTATGGGGTTGTATTAATAGAGACTATACACAACAGAAGCCATGAGGGTTTCCCTCTTGGTAGAACTTTTTCCAAAGCTGTAAGGAAACTCGGGACAAGCCTGGTTTTAAAAGTTGTAATAAGTGTCTTTAGTTATGGCTTTCCGATGTTTCAAGGTAACTCATGAAATCAGCCGATTTGGGAATCGATATTTGAGGCTTGTGGAGGAAACGAGAATGGTTGCTTGCGAGTGGTTTATTTACACGCAAGAATCCTTTTTTTAAATACTAATTTTTTTTCTGCAACCCATTGAACACACGACATGTATCCGGGTTCTTTTATTATTATATTTTGTATGTAGTATGGTAGTACTTATAGTAACAATAGTAATTATTATATTGTTTGACAGCCCATATAGGATTTTAGATGACGTAATTATAAATCAAAATTATTTATGTTTTTCAATACAGAAATATTTGTAAGGTACATATGTACATGTAAGGTTGGCAAGTATTTGTATACACTGCTGAGTTGAGCATCTACGATGTCAACCTCTATTATGTCTATGACTTTAAGTATTTCACTCTAAATACTAGTCTGAGCTGAGGATTTGAAGAGGAAATTATTCAGCTCATGTTCATCATGAACACTTCAAACTATGTAAAAGACAAAACAATAAATGCTAAACTTTGGGGTTAAGGTAGAGAGAGCAAGCTTTATTATTCGTTGACCTGAGCCTCTTTGGGTCCCCTTTTATAACATGGTTGTAAAATTCTGAAGAGCGGAAGCCTCGTTGCTCCCTCTCTCCTTATTTTGGAAGTTCTTGTAGTGGACTAACAGTGACTTTGTGAGATTGAAATAGTATAAGGAAATGTCTTTCTTCAAAATAGGTTTCAGTTTATTACAAATCGAAATCATACCCTGAACATAAAATTACTCAAATAATTTATACTCCTTGGAAGGAATTTGATCAAAAATGTTTGAGAAACCAGCCAGTTAATCTTTTCACTCTTTACCAAAAACCATGAGGAGGGATGTATGGTAACAGGATGCTCATGGTAATGGTATGCTGCACCCATTCCCTTTAAGGGACCTTCACGGCATCCATCAATAAGACAATTTGAAACGGCTTCGTCAGTCAGATCCGTTTATTGTCACTTTGTTTTTAAGTTAATTCAGAGCGACAGTGAATTCTCATATGGAATGTTGGCCATAAAAATAATTATTTCAATTCCTGGAGACGAAACTCTCACCCTATATGGGCAATAAAGATGGTACGATGACAAAATGCATAAGTGGGAAAAGACGTATATACATACATAGCTTCTATTACACCATGGAGCTACACACTACAACTTCATTACCTTTATAAATAAATATATACATTAACCTTTACGATTTATAAAATTCAATCCATTTACGAGCACCCATAAATGCAGCAGGAACATTTGACTCTTAACAAAGTTCTTTTATAGAAATAAAAATTAATATTGAGGTAATCGCAGATAAAATTCTAAGATACGAGTTATGTTGCAATTATTAGAACTGAAGTAAATTCTATTGATATACTTACATTATGAACATTTTAGAAAATATTTTTATTTCTGCAAGATTTTCCATGGAATTATAATCGGGGCTAGTAATTATGTTGTATCCAGGGTTGCAAAAATGAAAATGCCCTGGGTTACATGCCTGCCCACCTGAAAATGCCATGAAAATGCCAAAAATGCCCTGAAAATGCCTTACTTTGAAAATTCCCGGCATTTTGGACATTTTGGGCAGTCATATTTGGCATTTTGGCAAAAACATAAACATTATGACCATTATTGATCCTCTAGCGGAAACATGGGATTTTTTATGACATATTCAAGCCCATCCAGTCTGAGGAAAGTTTTAAGGTTGATTTTCTAAAACAAAATCCAATTGTCCTATAATTCATTACTTATGATCAGCGATTTAAAAAATCAATTAAGAAACGTTTTCAAAAATCCTTAAAATTTATGCAATATTCACTTGCTTTTAAAAGTTGCAAACACTCAACTCCATTATAGAAGTCTTTACGAGGTTTTAAAAGAATGATTTGGCCAGTGCCTGTGAATGTTTCAAATTGTAATGATTGTAACAAATACAACAACAATTTTTTACAAATAGTTTCACTAGTAATGAATTTTTAAGTTTTATAACTGTATTACATAACCTGAGGTTATAAAATATTTCAAAACTTGAAGCTTGTGTAGTCAATTTTTATTTCCCCAAGTAAAATACTAATTTTAGGAGTTCAAAATTTTGAAATTTCAAAAATTTCTTTTTGCTGATGACCAGTGTTTAAACTATGAGATTTTTGTCAGTTTTACATATTTTTGTGTTGCATCTTTACAATAATGTTTGCTCGCGAAGTCTTATAAGTATATACGTCAGCAAAGCAAGCGAACGAGATCTTATAATAATATAAAATAAAAAATAGTAATTTGTTTTTCATTAAATTATCTATTTAAACATACTGTTTTGTGATTTAGTATGCAAAATGAGTAGATATTTAAAGCTCAAATCGAAAAAATCGAGGCGAAAATGCCCAAAATGCCTGCCCTAGGCTGAATATGCCAAAAATGCCCAAAGTGCCAAAAATTCCATAAAATGAAAATGCCCAAAATGCCATGGCATTTTCAATTTTGCAACCCTGGTTGCATCTGATGTTAGAAAGGTAGAAAGTAAAATATTCTAAAGAGGTTGATAAGGATGGATAAATGTCTACTGTACCTATATATTTTCCGCACTTCCCATCTCTCACATCTCCAAATTTTTGTAGGAAGACGGGAAGATTTTTTCCAGGAAAAAAATATTTCTGGCAGGGAAATAACAACGGGAAGGGATTTGTTTTACGAACAGGGATTTTCAAATTCGCTGATCTTTTTTTTGGCAACGATTTTCAAATTTGTTGGTGTTTCAGGAAAATTTGTAATTCAAACAGGGATTTTTAGACTGGTTGACCTAATTTCGCAGCGATTTGACGTCTTGTAGGGAAATTATTTTTGCCAACAGGGAATTTGAAAATCGCCGACCTTTTTTCAGCAGGGATTTTTGAAATCGTTGAGGACCTCCCTGCGGGGACATAATATTCAGCTGGGAAATTCAGAAATGATCTTCCAGAGAGATTTACAAAAATCCGACCCCTGCCAAAAAAGTGGAGGGGGTCAAAATAATTTGATAAAAATTTACAGCCTGTATGTGTATCCACGTATTTTACAAACCAGTTACATGGCTTACATGCGAGCGTGCTAAAAACTGTTCGTAGTTGGCAGTAGTGTATCTACTTAAGCCCATGCGGCTTAAAACGCCCCATGCTGTAGGTATAGGTGACCTTGGGGGAGTGGATTTTTTCCCGATGTGCCCTCTCCCCCAAGGTCACCTATACCTACAGCATGGGGCGTTTTAAGCCGCATGGGCTTAAGTAGATACACTACTGTTGGCTGTGTCTTAGATATACGCATATCCTCGCCACAAAAACTTTTTTCAGATCTAGCGCAAATTATCCGGGATTTTTCTACGGCACTAGTACATATGTACATGGCCATGGTGGAGTCGCATACTCACCAACCGGATAGTAAGCAGCCCAAGGAAGCATGAAAATGTATTTCCTTTGCATTTTCTGTTTTTGCATTTATGCAGGATTTTTGTTAAATGTAAAACATTGGAAACATGTAATGAATAAGTGGAAAGAAGTGATCCCTGCCACATGCACACATTCCCCCGAATCGTCCAAACGAAGATTCCGTGAGAATGAGAACTTACAATAATCGATGCACAAAAATTATTAAACAAATTTTTCAATTGTGCAACCTCCAAAAATTACAGCATTCAAAAATCCAATAATGTTGACCGGTCCTTTACAATATAACTAATAATAGGCCCGCATAATTCATTAACACTTAGTTTTCATCCCACGCTGCTATAATAAGAACTGAAAAGATGTTGAAATTGTTGAAGTCGAGACGGTTACCTTCTGGTGACGTAAGTGGTAATACGGATTGTGAGACTGGCGGCGGGACTACTAGGGACTGGTACACTGGGGATATAGGACTGCGGCTGGAATAATTACAAATACATACAGTGCAACCTGGTACTGACAAAAGTAATGACTGCATTACGCTAATTTCAGCTATCGTTTTTGTATATCCGCTTGTTCCCCTACCTTAGATTTTAATCACCCAGCCACAACTTTTTCACATACATATAACAATATATTTTTACTAGTCCATACTAGCCCCCCTTGAAAATGTTTGCTATGAAAATGTACGTAGTACAATGTATAGTAAATAATCTTTGCGTGCGCACTGATGTTTTCAGTATGATTGCACTATTATGGTTTTCAGTTCAGGTAAAGCCCAATTTTTGGTTCGTAATAAGATCAAAATGCCAGTTATGAAATAAATGAATACCAAAACAATTTTTTACAAAATTTTAGATTTCATCTTTAATTTAGGTTTGAACAAGTTAAATACAACTATGTAACATTTTATATCCAATTAATGTTGAGATTTCCATGATTCAAAGTTTCCTTAAAATGTCAATCGACCAAAGCACATTGGGGAGTGTTTCAATTCCGGGTTCAATCAACCGTGGTATCCGTATCCACCATGTCCCCAACCGTGGCTAATGGGACGGTGCTCGTAAACGTAGCTGTGTCCACCATGACCCCATCCGTGACCACCACCATGTCCCCAACCCCAGCCTTGTCCTGAATTTAAAAGTATTTTTTTAAAATCAGCAATACTTTCATTCCATGACAATATTCCAGTTTTTGTATCGAAATCTCTTTGATTACAAAAAGAGGTAGTAATAGTATCTATATGTAGTTACTAAAACGAATACTCACCTCCGGCTTGGAATCCATATCCAGCTTGGTAGTCCCATCCATTACCATGTCCATGGCCGTATCCACCATGTCCGTGTCCATGTCCACCGTAGATACCTCGCTTGACGATAGCGTGGTCCTCAGCCATAGCAGCGACGGCGAGAGCAACAAGAGCGATGAAAACCTGAGTTGTCAAAACAAATAAGTTAAATGGCTTTGAATGAGATTATGGTAGTGAAAGGGGAAAATTTGTCTAAAATTTTCGGAACTCACAATTTTGTTCATCTTGAGATTTTGAGGTGAGTGGAACTATAAGTAAGCTCAAATGTTAGTTGTTAATTGTAGAAGGGGATGAGACGAGTGTGATTTAAAACTACCATGTGGACGGCTTATATATACATAGGAACACAAATGGTTACCCTCTGCTGGTCAAATGTTGGGGCCAGCATGTCTACCCACTTTCGATTGTTATGCCAGACATTCATCATAAGTGCTAACTACCACACATTATATCTGTATATATGGGCAGACAAAATAGCATGACCATGACGGTTCCTTCATTGCTAACCCTCTGAGCCACATCCATGTCATAAGATGTAGTACTTAAGTAACAACTTAATTTTGTCTTTGCCCTCTACGCACAAGTGTAAATCTCAACAAGGTGGATTTTTTTGGACGTATGTAGAAACTGTACCATTAGTTACAACGAGTGCGTACATACTTCCAACTTCCGTACTCCCCAAATTAGTGCAATTATTAGATTTTTGTTTTTCGAGCCGTTAAAACGACGAATTAAAATGTGTAACTGCTCAGTTGTTTATATTTTTGTATTTTTTTAGCCAAAATTAATGGAACATAACTCCGTAATAACACCAGCACCATACATCACACTACTTTGATCATGTGTGTCAATTTTGTAAGAAGGAACAATTTTATTGCGTTATTAAATCCCAAATTATCAAATTATTGAACAAATACACAACCTTTAGGACACAGTTCAGTTTATAAATTTGCCAAAAATCAGAGGGTCGTTACAAAATATGTAATAATTACATTACGTACTTAGTACAGGGTTATACATTGAACCTGTAAATAGTACAATTGTAGGCATTCCTCAAAACATTATAATTAAATACGGACACCTATGTATATGTATGCATATGCAAACTTGTACATACCTATGTTTCATTCTGTGTGAACACTTGCTTTAACATTACCATTATAACCACTTATATAGAATAGAGATAGTACTTTTGTGTTCGACACCTTATAAGAATAGTTTCTTAAATTTGATTAGGGTTCATATGAAAACAGGAAATATATGTAATAGCAATCATTCGAGTTAATCTGTACAATTCAGGGTGCTCACTGAAAAGGAACTTATTTTAATTGATAAAGATCACATGTAAGTTTTTTTAAAATCACCAATACCATCTCTTCTATATTACAGGTAGCGAAAGTATATCCTCACAATGATAGATCCATAATTGTTGTAAGGTAGATATGCATAAACCCCGTGAATTAATCAAAAAGCAGTAAAGTTGTTCAACATTGTTATTATGATTTACACCCTTTCAAGCTCTGAAGATGATAACATGCTGACGAAAGCTTGCCAGATAAAGCGTTTCAGTAATTAAAACAACGTACCCAATTAATAATCAACATTGACTTTTGTTTTATTATTTAATCATTGAGTGCACATATACATACATATACTGTATGTCCTTATGTTTCAGTTTTGAAGCGTACATAAGTATCATTTATTCAAATGACATGGAACTATGGATATTTAATTGCATAGCGTTACATTCAATGATAAACACTTACAAACGAGATAAAAATTCTGAATGTATCAGTTTCATAGGTTGATTTTAGAAGTCACAGTTTTCGGCTATACACTGAACTGGCCCTGCACTACAGGACTACCACCAGCTTATCAACAGATAGTGAAAGTAATTATTTAGTTTGTCACATAAAAACGTAGACTGGTACACTGACAGTTTGCAAAGAAATCACGAGATTTTGTAGCTCTTGCTCTTGTCACTACTACAGATAACTAAATAGTATAGATATTTACTGTGGTATAAAATTGAGCATCGTAATTCCCATATATGTATAAGTATATTTCATGCACAGAAACATCTCAGAACTACATGAAATGACTGGAGAATCCACAGGTGTATTAGTGTAGTATTGGCTGTGTATGCAACATGTTATACTAACTTGTTATGGAATTTATAATGCATTAACAGACATGTTTATCACAAGGGTAAAACCACATGACAAAGTGCATTTAATAAAACCTATAAAAAATCTCGACAGTTGACAGTAGTTGATCTAAACCGAAGCCACGATGAAGTCTTCCTCCGTAATTACGATATTGGTCACCCTAACGATTTCCTCAAATTTCGTCCTCTCGGAAAACATTCTTGCGGTGTTACCCATTTCCACAAAAAGTCACCGAAATGTCGTGGAGCCCCTTATACAAGCCCTAGCAAAGCGAGGTCACACCCTTACAGTGATCTCCCCCGGAGCCCCTTATTCCAAGCCCGTGCCTAATATCACAGAAATCGTACCCATCAAATATCCTGAAGTGTTCAAAACAATGAAGGATCCTTTCCAGCAACGACGGGAGGGAGGACTTGCCGGTATGGGAAGCATGGATTTCATTTACATAGCGTCAGAAAAGATCCACAAAACTGGGGCTCTGGAACCCTTGTACAAAGAAAAATTTGATTTGATCATTACTACAGCTATGTTCAATCCTGGCTTTGATTGCTTCATGCACAAAATAGACGCACCGGTTATACAGGTGTCTACATTAGCAGCCCCGAGCTTCTTAACGGAGCTTGTTGGGAATTCCTTACCCCCGTCATTTGTCCCACTATTCTTCTTAAAGTACAACGACAACATGAACTTTATAGAACGGTTAATTAATACGTCTTTGGATTTATTCATCCGCATTTTTTCCAAAATAAGCACGAGGCAGATGGATGCATTTAATAGGAAATTATATGGCGAAGACTGTCCCTCTATAGTGGATATCGAAAGGAACGTTAGCTTAATACTGAGCAATGCATTTGTACCCCTGACGACTCCACGCCCTCTGTTACCCAATGTTGTCGAAGTTGGCGGAATGCACTGTCGACCACCTACACCCTTACCTAAGGTAACTTCCAAGTTGGGTTTAGTTATGCATAATTACAATTATTATAGATGGAATTATTTTGGAAGGATATTCTAATGATTTATGGGAAATTTGAAAGGATTTGGACGAATTCTTGTCCGGAGCTGAACACGGTTTTGTATACTTCAGTCTGGGGTCTGTGGTTCAAACTGATCAAATACCCGACAGTGTGAGGCAAAGTTTCGTGAATGTATTTAGCCGCTTGAAGCAACGTGTGATTTGGAAGTGGAATTCTGGCCAAATGGACAATTTGCCACCGAATGTGAGAGTGAGTAAGTGGCTCCCTCAGCAGGACATCCTGGGTAAGTTCCACCAGAAATTGGTATAAAAATAGTAATTTGATGTCGAAAGATACGTGGACTAATGAAAATGACAGGATTGAAAACATCTGAAATTTTTTAAAGGACACCCCAACATCAGAGTTTTCATGACACATGGCGGGCTCCTGAGCACTCAAGAAGCGGCGTACCATGGCGTACCTTTACTGGGAATGCCGGTATTTGTTGATCAAGATTTAAATATGCATCAAGCTGAAGATGGAGGATATGCTCTGACCCTGGAAATTCTGGAAATTACGGAGGAAAAATTAGAATCTTTGCTCCGAGAGTTGATAGACAATCCTAAGTAAGCGTTTTCAAGCGTTTAGTTTCATATGAGTACCTTTTCAAAAATTACACACTTCTGCTAAAATTGCGTCATCCATGGATTCCTTTTTTAGGATTTTCAGTTTTGATTGAATTCTATTCTGATCCGAACAGATACACATCCAAAGCAAAGCAATTGTCTGGGATTTTCCGGAATCAACTTCAGACTCCCCTGGAACGAGCAGTTTTCTGGACGGAGTATGTGATGCGACACAATGGAGCAGTGCATTTAAGGTCTGCGGCAAGGAAACTTAACTACTTCCAATACCGTTCCATGGATGTTATTGGGTTCCTTCTCGCTATTGTATTTGTCGTTTCGTACGTGATATTCGTTTCTTGCAAGTTTTGCTTTAGAAGAATTTTCAGGAGATCAGCTGTCATTGATGCCAACAAGAAGCAAAAATAAAATATCATTCAGTTGAGATGAGTGACCGTAATTTCATGTTTCCTGACATTAATATTCAGCTAGTCAGCTCCCTGCATACCATGTGCATAAGTTGTACTAATAAACACGTAGGAATACCAGTAATACTTTGAGCAATTTATGTGTGTGTTATGGTTGTGGCATTAATTGCAAATGATAGTAAACCATATAGACCACTACCAAATAATACCATGCCATACGGTCAGACCCTTTATGTAACATACGGTAGAGGGAAATAATAACCGAAATTACAATGTGTAAAGGCAAGGAATAATTAAAAGCATCAAAGGAGCTCAACATTATATAAAATGAATTTCTAGTCGTTTAAAAAAATATGGTCTATAACCGATGCGTATAAGGAATGCAAAAGAATTTTTGAGAAAGGAATACTATCTTTAATACGGAATTTAATGCTGCTTCCAACAGTCTGGAACTCTTATTGCATTATTGTTTTTATCAAAAACTGAACATCAATTAATACGATCATTTGGGGAACCAGTTGAATCAACCATGGTATCCGTGTCCACCGTGACCCCAACCGTGTCCTTGTGGGCGGTAAATATAAGCGTAGCTGTGTCCACCATGACCCCATCCGTGACCACCTCCATGTCCCCAACCCCAGCCTTGACCTGTGTTTTAAATATTTGTTTTCAGATTCAGCAATTATTGTATTCCAGCAGAATCTTCTATAGGCTTAATGTGTATTGAAACAGATTTTATTCACACTAAAGAGCTGTCTGGGAAACAAATGCTTACCTCCAGCTTGGAATCCGTATCCAGCCTTGTAGTCCCATCCATTACCATAACCTCCGTGTCCATGACCGTGTCCACCATGTCCATGGCCACCGTAGAGACCACGCTTGACGATAGAGTGATCCTCAGCCATAACAGCCACGGCCACGGCGAGAGCAACAAGTGCGACAAAAACCTGGGTAGTTCAAATCAAATTAGACAGATTAGTACTTTATTAGAACTAATTAACACGGACGCTAATTTCAGCTCACATTTAGAGCGATTTACTGCTATTAAATCCTAGAATACTCACAATTTTGTTCATTTTGAGATTTTTGTGAATAGTTTCACTAAACTGAGGTGTTCTTTATTAGCTGTGGGTGTGTGTTGAGGAGTAGATGAGAGTGATTGAAAATTGGATGGAGTAGCTCTTATATAGTGAGGAACGGTTACATTTGGCTTGTCAAATGCAACCGCGTAGTAATAACAAAATTATCTTCATAAAGCCGGTCCACAGTACCTTAATTGTATTTCTGCATTTTCTGTCAAGAAGTTTTTATTTAATTTGCATTGGCAATCTTGTATAAAATAATAACACAGGTAGTATTTTCACGAAAGTTTAAATCATCTGTTTCAGGTAGTAATAGTAGTTCTTTAAAGGTAGATACCATAATTGGCGTTGGATTTTTGGAGCCTGAGGTAAAAATTATGATATCAAGTTGCAAAATCTATGCCATATATTTCCTTCCTTATACAAAAGTGGTCCATTAATACGCACACTAAAGATATCCATGTTTGTTGTTTTAAAATATAATTTTTCGAAAGAATTCAATACCCCATCCGTGACCACCTCCATATCGCCCTATCCGTACTTGTCCTGTGTAAATAAATAATTTTATTTAATATATAGACAGGAGAATTTGTCCAAAGGGGGGATTCGACAAGGTCACAAATGATTCCTTCTAGGCAAAATAAAATGACATGTCAATAAACTCTTCAAGGTTTACGGGTTTTTCAACAACTCACGGTCAAAATTTTGAAAACACGTATAAAAAATCAAAACTTCATTCATGGTTACATTGGCTATGAAGACGATTCGAAAGAAGTATTCTATGTTAATACGTATGTTCCTATGCTTGGGACTTCTGGAGTGTATCGAATATTGCATTTTTTCTGGAAATTGTAAAGTAGTAGGGAAATCTCTGATTTAAGGTAATGTGGGAAAGTGGAGTCCCCCTCTCCGTGTATATCAGGGTGGACTCATTGCTTTTCCCCATTACAGTATTTTTAGCCTCATAATCGAAAAAGAAGTTCGTAGTAATTGATAAAATCCGAGTTTTGTGTATCTACTTTTTATAATTTTTTGGAAATGATGGCAGTATACGCACTGTAAACGATAATTATTATTGAAGCTTATTTATCAAATTAATTTAATTTAATTGGAACCTTAATGTAGCCTGCAGACTTTTGAGCACCCAAGAAGCCGCATATGAGGGGTACATTGTCTTGGGGGACATCCCTATTTTTGCTGATCACAGACACACAACACGCATCAGACTGATTTGGAGGCCATGCTTTGTTGACTGGAAATTTGAGAAATTACAGGAGTAAGTTGCTGATTCTGAGTATACGGAAATAACCCTGTGACAGTCTTTTTGTGTCCCATATTTTGTCAGACTAGATGCAAAACACATTGAAAATTTAGAAAACACGTATCATGTTGTTTCAGAAAAGAGGTTGGAAATCTCCGGGATTTTTCTATTGAAGGTGTTCACTCTCACGAGATGTCACACAAAAAACAACAGTAGGGTTACTTGTAACAGATTTCGTATGGATTCAAAGTCTCTTTTGTGACGATTGCAGATATAATACTTTTGTCATTATTAACATATTTTCAAACAAAGCCAAGGCATTTTTTAAGATCAATTCAGACTTCAATGGAACCACGGGTTTTCTGGACGGAAATGGAGTACATGATGCGACAAAATGGAACAATGCTTTTTGAATTATACGGCCAGGAAACTTTAATTCCTTCCAGTACCATTCCGTGATTGCTCTGGAATTTCAAATTGTATGTGTAAATTTGACCAGTTTGTACATTCCTGCTCCGAATAATTTCTCTAATTTAAACAATGTCCCAGTTAAAAGAACGCACAGTTCGGCTTTGACGGGACCATGCATGCCCCTGTGTGCACACAGCAGAATTCCCACAAAATTCCATGGAAATTACTAAAATGACCTAAGGATTCCCACATTTTATTTGACGAAAATTACCATAATAGCCTGAGGATGCCAAAATGCCATGAAAATTACCCTAATGTCTATCTGTGCTCTGATACAAAATGTCTGAGGGAATGGCAAAGTTAAACTTTTTTCAAAAACAAATCCTGATATTGTCGTGCTTCTCCTGCCCCTTTGAAAGGTTTGGCACAGCAGCTCAATCGGGCCAAACACTTTCGGAAGAAAATGTACAAAAGGTAGCTTCTTTACCACTTTTGTTCCATGGGATGGTATTGAAACATATTTTATTCACAATAAAGGAATGCACTTGAAACAAATGCAGGAGTATTTCTACGTTGTAAAATATAGCTGTGCATAAAGACTTGACAGATTTTGAGATTTTGTTGAGATCAAATTCATGCTCTGAAGGACAGGGTTTTCTGGGCAGACTACGTGATCCGACACAATGGAGCAATGCATTTGAGGTCTGCGACCAGGAAACTTAAGTTTTTCCAACAGCATTCCTTGGATGTAATTGCATTATCCTCGATATTTTATTTTCAATTTCTTGCATGATATTAGCTTTTCGTAAATATTGGTTGCGAAAGCGAAAGGGATCCACAGGGGGAGTTGTTAACAAGAAGTACAAATAGCTGCACCACTGTCATGTGGTAACGGCTGATATATTTGCTAAAATCACGGTGGAATGAATTAAATATTATTGACATGAAATTCAGAGATGAGGGCGATTGCTGGATTAACGAAAATGTGAAACGAATTAATTTTCTGAAACTTGCATCGTATATTTTATTTTATTTGGCTCTTGCTTGGACAGTTTTAAAATGTTTTATACATTCGAAATGGTTGTTACATTTAAAACGTTCGTTGCACACTCTACTTGACACAGGGTTAGTTCGAGAGTGAGAGTGAATCAGACTGGAGTTCATTGGATTATAGCAGTACCGTAACCACCATGTCCCCAACCGTGGCTAATGGGACGGTGTTCGTAAACGTAGCTGTGTCCACCATGACCCCATCCGTGACCACCTCCATGTCCCCAACCCCAGCCTTGTCCTGTGTTTACAAATGTGTTTTTTGAAGGATTAGTATTTATTAGTTTCAGTAGAACCATCTATTGGTTTAATATGTATTGAATATTAATTTTGATTTAAAATAAAAATAAATGGATAATGAAAACTAATTTTTACCTCCAGCTTGGAATCCGTATCCAGCCTTGTAGTCCCATCCATTACCATAACCTCCGTGTCCATGACCGTGTCCACCATGTCCATGTCCACCGTAGAGACCACGCTTGACGATAGAGTGATCCTCAGCCATAACAGCCACGGCCACGGCTAGAGCAACAAGTGCCACGAAAACCTGGGTATAGTTAAATTCAAATTAGACAGATTAGTACTTTATTAGAGCTAAATAACACGAACGCTAATTTCAGCTCACAGTTAGAGCGATTTTATTGATTAAATCTTAAAATACTCACAATTTTGTTCATTTTGAGATTTTTGAGAATAGTTTCACTAAACTGAGGTGTACGTTATTAGCTGTTGTTTTGTGATTGAGGTGTAGATGGGAGTGATTGAAAATTGGATTGCGAAGTTCTTATATAGTAAGGAACGGTTACATTTGGCTTGCCAAATGCAACCGTTATTACTACCAAATTTATCTTCCGCTGCAAATACCTCTATTGTATTTCCACATTTTCTGTCAAGAAATTGTATTCTGGCAGTTGTGGCCATTGGCAATCTTGTCATGATATCTGCACTACATATATATAATACAGGTAGTACTTTCATGCTAGTTTAAATGTCCTACAAGCGTAGTCGTTTCAGGTAATCATTTAAAAAAAGTAGATGCTCTAATTTAATTACCATCGGGGTTTTACGCTCTCTGTTAAATTTATGATACGAAAATGAAAGCAAAGGTTTGCCATTTATTTCCGTTCTTATGCAAAAATGATCCATTGATACGCACCAGCATAGGTATAAGATATCAATGAATGCACTGTTTACAAAAATTATTTTCCGTTTCGAGGAAGTCAATTACATATAAACAGAGAAACATTTAACAATTTAAGCTTTCAATTTATTTCGTTACCATCATAGATTATCAAATTCAAATTTTCCTCCGTCAAACCTTTAAAGGCCGGTTTTTAGAAAAATAGCTTTCATTCTTGTTACCAATGACTGAAGCCTCTATTTGTCTTCTCAGTCAATGAGCCTTCTATCAAACTTTAAATGACTTCACCTTTCTTGGCCTAAAAAGCTTTCCTTCAATAATGCAAGCTTTCATTCATTGCGCAATTTTATACATGGTATCAAAACATGTATGATTTTTGAAAACGATTTGGTTTTGATTCACATTATGAAGACATAAAGCGATGAATGAAAGCTCATACAAATATGTTGCACAAATGTGCCCTGTATTTCGCACATGAGGCATCATCCGCGCAAAACCTTTAAACCCTCCGGCAGCTAATTCGAACCCGCCCTTTCTTCGTCTACCTGTTTTGATAAATATGAAGCATTATTTCAACCACGGAGAATAAATTTAGATTCCTGACTCCTTCGATATTTTTCATTCAACTGAAAAATCCGCTTCGCCTGGAATGAAGTCTTCTTTGAAGGCTGGATGTCTACTCAGCTCTACTATATAAATAATGCGTGAATGTATGTATGTCTTAAAGATATCCATTGCTCAATGCTAATATGTGCGCAAATGTGGCATTGTCATACAATCTGCATTACCTACAGGAGTTTTTATTCTCTAAGGCGGTAACAAAAATGTGTAGCTATAAAGTTGCCTCAGTGTTATGCTGCCAAAAATATTAACTTTTTCAGCATAGTGTTACATTAAATGATAAACCCTTACGAACGTGATAAAAATACAGATACTACATGTATAAGTTTCACAAGTTGCACCTGTACTACACCACTATTACTGGCTTATCAGCAGATAGCAAAAGTAATTATATAAAGTGTAGTCACAGTCGTAAATTGACAGTTTGCAAAACATCACGAGATTTTGTACCTCTTCTTCTTACTTATATTGTATCTGCAGATAATTAATTATTTTAGATATTTACGTTAATACAAAAATAATTCTCTCAATTCGCATGCATATTTTATGGGCAAAAATAATTTGTAAAACTGCTTGAACAAGTGGAACAATAAGTTAATTGTATATGTAACATGCGATATTTACTTCCTACTACATGAATGTGAATGCTTATCAAAATGATAAAACCGCATGACAAAATGTAATCAGTGCTGAGTGTGTACGTGATCACACCTTGAAAATATTCCCACAGTAATTGGTCTGAGCCGAAGCCACGATGAAGTCTTCCTCCTTAATTACGATATTGGTCACCCTAACGTTTTCCTTAAATTTCGTCCTCTCGGAAAACATTCTTGCAGTGATACCGATTTCCACAAAAAGTCACCGAAATGTCGTGGAGCCCCTTATACAAGCCCTAGCAAAACGAGGTCACACCCTTACAGTGATCTCCCCCGGAGCCCCTTATTCCAAGCCCGTGCCTAATATCACAGAAATCGTTCCCATCAAATATCCTGAAGTGTTCAAAGAAATGAAGGATCCTTTCCAGCAACGACGGGAGGGAGGACTTGCCGGTATGGGAAGCATGGATTTCGTTTACACAGCGTCAGAAAAGATCTACAAATCCGGTCTTCTGGAACCCTTGTACAAAGAAAATTTTGATTTGATCATTACTACAGCCATGTTCAATGGTTGCTTTGATTGCTTCATGCACAAAATAGGGGCTCCGATTATTCAGGTGTCTACATTAGCAGCTCCAAGCTTTGTGACCGAGCTTGTAGGGAATGTCTTACCCCCCTCTTTTGTTCCTATATTCTTCCTAAAGAGTAACGACAACATGGCCTTTAAGGAACGACTAATTAATACGGCTTTGGATTTAATGTTTCGCATATTTGGCCAACTAAGTCTGACGCCAGAGTTGGATGCATTTAATAGAAAATTTTTTGGTGAAGACTGTCCCTCTACAGTTGATGTCGAAAAGAATATCAGCCTAGTATTGAGCAATGCGTTTGTTCCTCTGACGACTCCACGCCCTCTGTTACCCGATGTTGTCGAAGTTGGCGGAATGCACTGTCGACCCCCTACACCCTTACCTAAGGTAACTTCCAAGTTGGGTTTAGTTATGCATAATTACAATTATTATAGATGGAATTATTTTGGAAGGATATTCTAATGATTTGTGGGAAATTTGAAAGGATTTGGACGAATTCTTGTCCGGAGCTGAACACGGTTTTGTCTACTTCAGTCTGGGGTCTGTGGTTCAAACTGATCAAATACCCGACAGTGTGAGGCAAAGTTTCGTGAATGTGTTTAGCCGCTTGAAGCAACGTGTGATTTGGAAGTGGAATTCTGGCCAAATGGACAATTTGCCACCGAATGTGAGAGTGAGTAAGTGGCTCCCTCAGCAGGACATCCTGGGTAAGTTCCACCAGAAATTGGTATAAAAATAGTAATTTGATGTCGAAAGATACGTGGACTAATGAAAATGACAGGATTGAAAACATCTGAAATTTTTTAAAGGACACCTCAACATCAGAGTTTTCATGACACATGGCGGGCTCCTGAGTACTCAAGAAGCGGCGTACCATGGCGTACCTTTACTGGGAATGCCGGTATTTGTTGATCAAGATTTAAACATGCATCAAGCTGAAGATGGAGGATATGCTCTGACCCTGGAAATTCTGGAAATTACGGAGGAAAAATTAGAATCTTTGCTCCGAGAGTTGATTGACAATCCTAAGTAAACATTTTCACGCGTTTAGTTTCATATGAGTACCTTTTCAAAAATTACACGCTTCTGCTAAAATTACGTCATCCATGGATTACTTTTTTAGGATTTTCAGTTTTGATTGAATTCTATTCTGATCCGAACAGATACACATCCAAAGCCAAACAGTTGTCTGGGATTTTCCGGAATCAGCTTCAGACTCCCCTGGAACGAGCGGTTTTCTGGACGGAGTATGTGATGCGACACAATGGAGCAGTGCATTTAAGGTCTGCGGCAAGGAAACTTAACTACTTCCAATACCGTTCCATGGATGTTATTGGGTTCCTTCTCGCTATTGTATTTGTCGTTTCGTACGTGTTTTTCGTTTCTTGCAAGTTTTGCTTTAGAAGAATTTTCAGGAGATCAGCTGTCATTGATGCGATCAAGAAGCAAAAATAAAATGTCTTTCAGTTGAGAATGACAGTAACTTGAGAAATTATTTTTGCATGCTTCAGAGTGTGTAAATGCATGTGGTATATTTACTTGTTTCCTTATCTGCATTTGTAGTCACTTCCTTGCATACTTATATATGTACATACATATATGTACATACATTATGATTACAAACATGTATTATTATTAGTAGATGCTTATAGTAGTATCTATCTATATAATAGGCTAATGCTCGGATGCCAGACCCTTTGTGCAAAATACGATCGAGGGAAATAGCATCCAGAAATGCACTATAATAAGCCTCGTCTGTAATAACTAATAATTGGAAGTGTCAAGCTTAAGATTTGATCAGCTCAAGAAAACAATCTAATTGGACGCAAAAAAGACATGCAACAGCTAAAAGTATGAAATCAATTCAAAATTGGATAATACGAATTTCCTGTGCCATTTGGGAAAATGATTGGATTCAAATGGTCAATAAATCATGTGTGAGATCAATACGAAAGATTTTGTGAGAACCGAAATGGTCTTTAATACGGAATTTAATTCTGCTTCCAACAGTCTAGAACTCCATTGCATTATTGTTTTTGTCAAAACTGAACATCAATTAATACGATCATTTGGGGAACCAGTTGAATCAACCATGGTATCCGTGTCCACCGTGACCCCAACCGTGTCCTTGTGGGCGGTAAATGTAAGCGTAGCTGTGTCCACCATGACCCCATCCGTGACCACCTCCATGTCCCCAACCCCAGCCTTGTCCTGTGTTTCAAATATTTGTTTTCAGATTCAGCAATAATTGTATTCCAGCAGAATCTTCTATTGGCTTAATGTGTATTGAAACATATTTTATTCACACTAAAGAGCTGTCTGGGAAACAAATGCTCACCTCCAGCTTGGAATCCATATCCAGCCTTGTAGTCCCATCCATTACCATAACCTCCGTGTCCGTGACCGTGTCCACCATGTCCATGACCACCGTAGAGACCCCGCTTGACGATAGAGTGATCCTCAGCCATAACAGCGATGGCCACGGCGAGAGCAACAAGTGCGACGAAAACCTGGGTAGTATAATTCAAATTAGACAGATTAGTACATTATTAGAGCTAATTAACACCGACACTAATTCCAGCTCACATTCAGAGCGATTTAAATTTATTAAATTCTAAAATACTCACAATTTTGTTCATTTTGGGATATTTGTGAATAGTTTCACTAAACTGAGGTGTTCTTTATTGGCTGTGGGTATGTGTTGAGGTGTAGATGAGAATGATTGAAAATTGGATTGTGCAGCTCTTATATAGTAAGGAACGGTTACATTTGGCTTGTCAAATGCAACCGTGTAGTAATAACAAGATTATTTTCAAATAGCGGCTGCACTACCTCTACGGTATTTCTACAAATTTCTTTTAGGAATTTTTTATTTCCTGAGCTTTATTGGGAATCTGGTCATCGTAGCTTCACTTCATAACAGGTAGTATTTATTTTCAGACAAGTTTATATCATCTACTGATATAGTGGTTTTAGGTAAGTCATTTTAAAAAGAAAGTACCTAATTTAATCCCTATTTGGATTTTTGAATCCTGGGATAAAAATATGATACGAAATTGAAACCAAATGTTTGCCATTTACAGTATTTCATGCAAAAATGGACGATTGATAAGCACTTGTAAAGATATCCGTACTTAATCTTTTGCAAATACAGTACAGTAATACTACTCTTCGTTTCTACGAAGCCAATTACATACAAAGCGAGAAATATTTCTCCTTCCAATCTTGTAGTTCATTTCCTCAGCGCGTTTTTAAAAATATCAAAGAGCTACTAATTTGTAAGCAAATACAGTTGCGGAAAAAAGTGTTCGTAACGTTGTACTCCAACCCAGTTGAGTTGTCGTAACTTTGGTTCCAACAGTCGCAGAGCCTCCCATGTGATGCTGGTGAACTACAACGACCACATGAATTTTAAGCAACGGTTTGTAAATACGTTGAGGGATATAACTATACATAAGTACACCCGGAATCACATTTACATGATAGAAAAACACAAATTGGGTGACAAAAATTCAGAATATTTTGGAGAAGACGAAAACGAAACATTTTAGTGTCACGCAAGAAAGGTTTATGGGTTTTCCGTCTAACTATCTGATGATAGGTCTCTAGGTTGAGAATTACGGTCACACCCACGCCAAAGTTGTGTTATGAAAAAATTCCATAACAGCTACAAAACAAAATGCCAAAACATTCGTCCTACTTAGGTGACACGGTGTACGTAAATTATCATGGCATTGATCCATGAATTAATTGCAGACTTTGTTGATAAATTATACCAAATATTCTAATGCAACTTCGGTTTGCGTTTTCCTATCAAAAACCATTTGGTCCTTTCCGTTATTAACAATTTTGAATAACATTATTGAAAAACATTTTCCGACCTTGCTAAAAATGTTACCTTTTGATCACACACAGCATCCGATTAGAGATGGGTTCTTTACTACACGTACGACCTTAAATTATGCATTAAATTCACTAGAGGTAGCTAATAATTGCGGGAATTTATTCCCTTCGGGTTCAGTATTAGGATAAAATAATGTTAATTGTCCCTCATGATGCTGAAATAATGCACCGGTAATATTTATTATGCTGGAACCCTCTTGTAGGTAGCTCGTTATAAATGGAATAGTTGTATCATTAATTAAATTTCTACATCAAAAGTGAGACAATTAGACCTTCGAAATGTGGGGGAGAATGAATGTTTTGTGAAAGGAAATGTCGCCTTAAAAATACAACACTGTAAAAATCGTGAATGATAATGTAGCGAAGTTTATCGAAAAGACCCAAATTATATTCTCCAGTAGACAGGAACGTAAGATCTAGTTCAGATGCGTAAGGATATCGAGGGGTACAAAAAAATCTGGATTGTCTAACCTGCGACTTTAATAATTATTACAGGCACCTGAAAACGAAACACAGATTGAAAGGATGAGAGGAAGACTTATCATTAAGGTTCTGCATCGGATCGGATACGGATCGGATAGGATACGGATAGGATAAATTCAGGGATTTAACGATCCGAAACTTATCCGACGGATCGGATACCAATTTTTTATCCGAGGAAAACTGACGGATAGGATAGGAATACAGCATTGCGATTATCCGATCGGATAGGATAAACAGTGTGAATTATTCGGATAATCCGTCTGTTATCCGCGGATATCCGACGCCGGCCATCTTTTGATGCAAATTATTACTAAGACCAAATTTTGTTGTTGCAAGACTTGTGGTTCTGACTAACAATAAGATCCTGATGTATAAATGTGTATTATTGAAACTCAGACGCTTGGTGGGCCAATGAAAATGCACCATACAACCAGATTACGTATGTATTACTACGATGTTTGACACGATGACACGAAAAATACCTCTGATGTACAATATTGTAAATTCTTGTGAAGCGATTTTCGGAAAAATGGAAACCGAAAAGTAAATTTGCATGAAACTATGGAGGTATTTTACCGGCACATGTTCCGGTAAACCAGAATTGAAGAAATTAAAAAGCTAAATATTTGATCACCAAATTTTCCGATAGTATACAGCTAGGATAATTAATTTGTCCTATCCGTGCATAACCTGACACAAAGTTATTTGTTTTTTCGGATAATCGGATATCCGCAGATAGGATCGGATAATGGACGATTTTTATCCGACATTTTCGGATAGCCATTCTATCCGATCCGAAAAGTGTCGGATAAGTTTCGGATAAAATATTTTCTTCATCCGGATCGGATAGGATACTACCAGTAATTATCGTCAAATTTTCGGATAGGATAGGATACGGATAGGATAATGAATTTATCCTATCCGTGCAGAACCTTACTTATCATGAAATCCATTGGAAATGCCAACAACAAGCGTCAAAACAGCAGTTGAAGCTGCAAATGTGGACAAGTGGTATGTTCACTTTCGAATGCATGATTACAAATTGGCATAAAAATTATAGAAGGATTTATGCGTCGAATTTTCTGAGAAATACTTTAATATGAATCTGTAATTTGTAATTTAATATTGCGTCCGAATTCTAGTATAATTCTTTCCCTTGTTTTTATCAAAGGTCTAACATTAATTAGTGAGATCAAGTGGAAATTTAACCAAATTGGATCAACCATGGTATCCTTCAGTCTTCCATCCAAAAAAGCTTTCCTTTTATATTTTAGTAAATTTTATGAAGCCTTCCCTCAAAGCTGTAGACCTTCATCAAGGCCTTTCATGAATGAAAAGCATGGTTGAAAATTTCCTATTCATTCTCTAATCAAATAATTTTGGCAGGTAAAGCTACAAAAAATTATTCCTTCGCTAAACTGAAAAGTAGATGTGAGATCCAATGACTCTACTTTTGGTCACGCTGCAACAATTGACCCTGCTGGTCTACGCTGCTCAATTTTTTCGAAATCAAATTAATGGCAAACACATGCATAAATCTGACTGCATGAATATTTAGGTAATTTCCCCCATTCCAATTTTGATACTTTTACAGCGGTGCTCGTTTAACTCCAATGCAATGTCCTGAAATCTTCCCACACGCCTTTGATAATCTCAGGCTCTGAGTATGAAGACCATGATGACGGTATTACACTCATATTTTCATAATTTTCAACGGATGAAGAGGATGCAACAATGACAATAATTTTCACCGTCGCAGAATCAAGTTTGCAATGTAAATAGAAAAATATAGGATCCATTTTATACAGTAAAGCTTTCATTTAACACAATTTGGTAAAATTTATACCGAAAATGCTTTTTGTCACATTGAAGGAGTTAATTGCGAAAAGCCTGACACAGGAAGAACAGGAAGAATCAATCAAACCGGGTGGCATTCAATTAGAATATTCAACCGTGGTATCCGTAACCACCATGTCCCCAACCGTGGCTAATGGGACGGTATTCGTAAACGTAGCTGTGTCCACCATGACCCCATCCGTGACCACCTCCATGTCCCCAACCCCAGCCTTGTCCTGTGTTTACAAATGTGTTTTTTGAAAGATCAGTAATTATAAGTTTCATTAGAACAATCTAATGGTTCAAAATAAATGGATAATGAAAACTAATTTTTACCTCCAGCTTGGAATCCATATCCAGCCTTGTAGTCCCATCCGTTACCATAACCTCCGTGTCCATGACCGTGTCCACCATGTCCATGGCCACTATAGAGACCACGCTTGACGATAGAGTGATCCTCAGCCATAACAGCCACGGCCACGGCGAGAGCAACAAGTGCGACGAAAACCTGGGTAGTTCAAATCAAATTAGACAGATTAGTACTTTATTAGAGCTAAATAACAAGAACGCTAATTTCAGCTCAAATTCAGAGCGATTTACTACTATTAAATCCCAAAATACTCACAATTTTGTTCATTTTGGGATATTTGTGAATAGTTTCACTAAACTGAGGTGACTTTACTAGCTGCTGGTATGTGTCGAGGTGTAGATGAGAGTGACTGAAAATTATACTGCAAAGCTCTTATATAGTAAGGAACGGTTACATTTGGTTTGTCAAATGCAACCAACAGTTAGTAATAATTACAAACTTATCTTCAAAGCTGCTACACTGCCTCTACTGTGTAGCTGTATTTCCTTTACCTAAACTTTTCATATCTTCATTAAAAATAAATACTACTGTGTAATAGCATTTTAACTCGTAAATTTAGTACCTGTAAATGTTGTAATTTCAAGTGAATCATGTTTACAAGTGCCAAATTAATTTACTAACACTCGCCGTATCATTATTATTTAACTAAAAATATTGTCAGCTCAGATTTAAGCCAAATGGGAGCATACTCATCTGTTACAGTGCATATCATGCATCAACGAACGACGGCTTCGTCGGTGTGTTGGTAATGACCGCATTATAATTTTCTTCTGCCAATCCGTGGATTGTGAAAATATGTCATATTGTGCGATTCGTGAGTAATTACGTAATATCTTTACATGCTGATTGTGAATATAAATACTCCAATTGATTTTGTGAGCCTTGCTTTAAAATTATGTTTAGACTAGCATGAAAGCCATCCACCAAGGTGGATGGGAAAACTGGGATTGCAGTGATTTGTAGATCATAAAAACATTAAACTTCACAATATATAATTAGGTCGTTTTTACATATAAGGCTGTTCTTCGTTTAAATAAATGCAACGGATCCTTCAAACCTCCAACCCGTTTCGATTGGGTAAAATCTGTGACAGAAACCAACTTCGTCGCTTATTAATGGCTTTATATATTTTTTTCATTACTTTCCTTGCAAAAAGCTAAATTAAAAAATTTGTTGTTTTTTTTTAAAAACCTCATTTAAGGGGGTTCAACTCTGGACCGGTCAGGGTAAAAAAAATATCCCTCAGATTCCATGCAGAAATGCTTTTCTATTTATTTGGCTATTTATGTTATTCAAAGTACCCCGTCACTGACCTACATAAGGAATGGCTTGATATTCAGTTTTACCTACATTTCGTAGGTTTTTGAAGTAACTTCAGTTTTATTGACTTTATCTGTAGTCACAAATAAACATCGAATGGAATTGGCAACACACTCTTAAGAAAACTATAAGCATCCTACTTACGTTAGCAACATTGCGACATACTTTGGTCAAAAATAATATTAGGTGTTTTTTAAAAACTGGAGCCTCTCCTTTTACTATTTTAGAATTGTTCTCAAACTTTTGAATAATGTTTGATTATTATACGTGAAACACTCAATCTTGGCTTACAAAAATTGGTTATTTACCCATGGACCAGGATAGGGTCAAATTGTGTTTAATAATCCAGAACGCTGTTAATGCATGATAACTACATCATTTTAATGAATTGTATGTCTGACATGTGTTGGTGGACGAAAAAGTTACTCTTAAATTCTACTTGCTCTTCTACCCAAAGTTAAAATTTAATCGTGGTGGTTAAAAGATGATGACTGATCATATTAGCCAAACTGTACTAATATTCAAAGGCGTACACAATAAGCAAACGGTAGTTTGATTTGAATTAACCACACATATTCCAATATTCAAGATAGTAACTTGTTTAACATTGCGGTATTTCTTTTCTCTCTATTTTAATTTTTTCTTTGTAATCTAAATGGTATTATTTTGTGTTGACTTGAACAGGATTAAGTTGCAGTAACACTTGGTTACCATAACTTTAGCCTGTTAAAGTAAACAAAAAAGAAATGTTTAAAAAAAGAATAGCGGTTCGTATTTATTTCATTCGAGCAAAAATAAATGCTTTAAAATAAAAATCAAAGCATTTTTTAACCGCAATGCTTCAACATGTCACGTACATAAGTGACGACTGCCATCATCATCATCATCATCATCATCATCATCAAGACGACCTCTTTCAAATTAGAATATAGGATAATTTTTGGGGGGAGGGGGATGATTTGATTCTCTAATGATTTCTTGAGACCCTACAACTAAACAGGACAAACTGAAAAGGGCCCAACAACTCTTCTTCAGATAAAAATATGTAAACCGTCGTTTTATCATAAACCGTCTTAATTATTTAATTATATGAATAAATATTTACTGAATCAGAATATATACTTTGTAGCACCTAGGGATACTCTTGTACAGCCATTAATTTTTCAGAGTAGGATAAAATTTTACTATATTCGTCGTTTGTTCAATGCCAAACCCTATGTGCTCTGGTTCAGTCGGCGTTACTATTACTTTGTAGTATTTTCATACTTTGCGTCCAGTCATGTAATGCGGCTTGTATTAATGGTTTGCATATTACGTAATGGCGGTATGGAAGCACTTTTGGGAATCTCAACAATTGTGAGAAGAAAACAATTAAGATCTTCAATATGCCGTAAATGCAAACTCTTCCCTACATCTGAAATGTCTTAATTCGTGTATTTCAGTTCTCTTTACAGTATCTCATTGCCTTCTGTAATTTTGCAGTAATTACTTGTTTAGATTGCAAAGCTTCTAATGTAGCCTTACGTGTAAGATACGTGAAAATAGTACTACTCGATTTAATATTTTTTCCCACAATAATTCAAGCTTTATTAAAACGGGTAAAAGCTGCTATAAAGACATACGTTAGAGAAAACACTTAATCACGGGTCCAAAACACTGTGACCATTGTTCATTCTACAGTTACTGTATAACTTTTATAGAGAAAAATCTGTGAATCAAAAACTCCAACATTGAGAAGCACACAATCATAATTATTGTACAAAATTTCCTGCGGAAATCATGCTCTTACACCCGGAACAAAATTTTATTCTGATCCGAAGCCATCATGAATATTTATTACATTGTGTTTGCGTTATTTGTTGCTACAACATTCCAATTTTTCTTCCTCTAAAATTATCCTCACGTTCTTACCAGTTTGCAACGAAATGTCATCGAGCTGCTCGTACAAGCTTTAGCAAAGCAGGGTCACAATCCGAAGCTGGTTTCCTTAGGAGCACTTTATGAATACCCAGTACCAAATAACAAAGAAATCGTTCCTCTAAATATAATGAGATGACCAACTCCACGTCCACTATTACCTGATGTCATCGAGATCAGGGGAATTGTCGGTCTGCAAGGCCTTTGCCAATGGTAATTACTTTGATGTATGTACAATCAATTCAAAATGGCCAAATTATTGAATAAAAAATTGTTTAAAAATGAAAATTAACGGAAAGACACCTAATTAAAAACAACAAACTATTGCGTTAAGCCCCGTTATTTTAACGACCCGTTTTACTTTAAGTGTCTAAATTCAAATCCGCCAATTTTTGTTTTCATTTCTTGTTCTTTTATCATTCAATAGACTTGAATGAATTTTATTTTCAGGAACTGAACATGGCTTCATTTATTTCAGTTTAGGATCGGTTGTCCAAACTGCTCAAATATCCGTCAGATTTTCTTGAACGTTGTTAGCCTCTTGAAGCAAAGTGTCATTTGGAAGTGAAACTCTGGTCACCTGGACAATTTGCCAGCGAATGTGAGAGGTGAGAGTGAGTAAGAGGCTCCCTCAGCAGGACACCCTTGGTAAGTGCATACTACTATTTACATACAATTAAAATTAAGTATCAAACTGAAAAAAATACTATAGTCTCTTGGGAGACAAATGACAGGTATTTTATAACCAATTTTTAAATTTCAAGTTTTTTGGCCTCATATGGTGGGCTACTATGAGTACACACGAAGCGACGTATATCCTGGTGTACATTTACTTGGAATTTATATTTTTGCTGATCACGATTTTAATATATGTATGTACCTCAACCTAAGTCTGGAGGTTACTCGTTGACCCTAGAAATTTTAGAAATAACTCAAGAGCAACTGAAAACGTTGCTCAGAAAATTAATGGACGATCCTAACTAACTAAACTATGAAAACAGTTCAGCTGCTAGACGTTGTGTTTGTTCTATATTGCATTCCAAGTAAACTTGAACCCGAAGATGCACCTGGAATATTTGTATGTAGTAAAATAAAGCTAGAACAAAAAGTACCAGTAGCTGCACCACTGCAATGTGGTTACGGCTGATATGATATATGTATGCATATTTGCTAAATCGAATAGAATCAATTTCTTATTATCGTCATAAAATTCGATTGCTGGATTAACCAAAATTTGAAACGGATAAATTTTCTGAAACTTGTATCGTAAATTTTATTTTATTTGGCTGTTGCTTGGGCAGTTTTAAAATGTTTTATACATTCGAAATGTTTGTTACATTTAAAACGTTCTTTGCACACCCTGCTTGACACAGGGTTAGTTCGAGAGTGAGAGTGAATTAAACTGGAGTTCATTGGATTATAGCATTCAACCGTGATATCCGTATCCACCATGTCCCCAACCGTGGCTAATGGGACGGTGTTCGTAAACGTAACTGTGTCCACCATGACCCCATCCGTGACCACCTCCATGCCCCCAACCCCAGCCTTGTCCTGTGTTTTAAATATTTTTTTTTTCAGATTCAGGATTAATTGTATTCCAGTATAATCTTCTATTGGCTTAATGTGTATTGAAACATATTTTATTCACACTAAAGAGATGTAACAAAAACTAATTTTTACCTCCAGCTTGGAATCCGTATCCAGCCTTGTAGTCCCATCCATTACCATAACCTCCGTGTCCGTGACCGTGTCCACCATGTCCATGACCACCGTAGAGACCACGCTTGACGATAGAGTGATCCTCAGCCATAACAGCCACGGCCACGGCGAGAGCAACAAGTGCGACAAAAACCTGGGTAGTTCAATTCAAATTAGACAGATTAGTACATTATTAGAGCTAATTAACACCGACACTAATTTCAGCTCACATTTAGAGCGATTTTATGTATTAAATCCTAAAATACTCACAATTTTGTTCATTTTGAGATTTTTGTGAATAGTTTCACTAAAATGAGGTGTACGTTATTAGCTGTTGCTTTGTGTTGAGGTGTAGATGAGAGTGACTGAAAATTGGATTGCGAAGCTCTTATATAGTAAGGAGCGGTTACATTTGACTTGTCAAATGCAACTGTTTAGTAATATCAAAATTATCTTTGAATACCCCCTGCAAATACCTCTATTATGTATATCTGTATTTCTACATTTTCTGTCAGGAAGTTTTATTCTCGCTGCATGGGCAATCTTTTCATGATACCTGCACCGCATACATATATAATACAGGTAGTACTTTAATTCTAGTTTAAATCTCCTGCAAGCGTAGTTGTTTCAGGTAATCCTTTTAAAATACTCCAATTTAATTACCATCGGGGTTTTACGCTCTCATTTAATTTTATGGTACGAAATTGGAAGCAAAGGTTTGCCGTTCATTTCCGTTCGTATGCAAAAATGGTCCATTGATACGCACCTGTACGTATATCAATGAATGCACTGCATAAAAAAAATTATTTTTCGTTTCTAAGAAGCCAATTTACATATGAACAGAGGAATATTTAACAATTTAATCTTTTAATTTATTTCCTTAGCACCAGAGATGATCAAATTCATATTTTTGTCCGTCAAACCTTTAAAGGTCTGTTTTTAGAAAAATTGCTTTCATTCTTGTTACCAATGACTGAAACCTCGATTTGCTTTCTCAGACCTTCTTTTAAACTTTAAATGAATTCACCTTCCTTGGCCAAAAAACTTTCCTTCAATAATACAAATCTTCATTCATTGCACAATTTTATAAATGGTATCAAAACATGCATGAATTTTGAAAACAAAATAGTTTTGATCCAAAGTATTAGACATTCAAAAGCGACGAATAAAAGTTCATACAATTTTTTTTAAATCACAAATTTAATGTACCCCGTATTTTACACACCAGACATCATACATGGGGAGGATTTAAAGCCTCCGACAGCTAAAGCTAATTCGAACCCGCCGTTCATTCGTCTACCTGTTTTGATAAATATGAAGCGTTATGTCAACCACTGCGAATAAATTTAGATTCCTGCGTTCTTCCAGTGCTAGCTGGGTGACTCCTTCGGTATTTCGTCATTCAGCTGAAAAATCCGCTGCCGCCTGATGAAGCCTTCCTTGAAGGCTGGACGTCTACTCAGCTCTACTATATAAAAAATGCGTGTATGTACATATGTCCACCATAACCACATCCTTGACCACCAGCATCTCCCCAACTCTAGCCTTGTCCTGTGTTTTCTTTCTTTTTAAATCAGCAATAATTGTATTCCCGTAGAACCTTCTTAAGCGTCATGTGTATTGAATCATATTTTATTCACACTAAAGAGATGCATGTGAAACAAATACTGAAATATTTCTATGTTGTAAAATAAAGCTGCGCATAAAGAATTGGCAGATTTTGAGATAAGTTGTTCCAACAGCATTCCTTGGATGTGATTGCATTATCCTCGTTGTTTTATTTTAAATTTCTTACATGATATTAGCTTTCCGTAAATATTGGTTGCGAAAACGCAAGTGATCCACAAGGATTGTTGTTAACAAGAAGTACAAATAATGGCTGCACCACTGTAACGTAGTAACGGCTGATGTATTTGCTAAAATCACGATAGAATGTATTAAATATTATTACCATGAAATTCTGAGCGGACGGCGATTGTTGAATTAAGAAAAATTTGAAACGGATATATTTTCTGAAACTTGCATCGTAAATATTTTATTTGGCTGTTGCTTGGACAGTTTTAAAATGTTTTATACATTCGAAATTGTTGTTACATTTAAAACGTTCGTTGCACACACAACTTGACACAGGGTTAGTTCGAGAGTGAGAGTGAATCAAACTGGAGTTCATTGGATTATAGCATTCAACCGTGATATCCGTAACCACCATGTCCCCAACCGTGGCTAATGGGACGGTGTTCGTAAACGTAGCTGTGTCCACCATGACCCCATCCGTGACCACCACCGTGTCCCCAACCCCAGCCTTGTCCTGTGTTTACAAATGTGTTTTTTGAAGGATTAGTAAATTATTATTTTCAACCATCTATTGGTTCAATATATATTGAGTGTTAATTTTGATTTAAAATAAAAATAAATGGATAATGAAAACTAATTTTTACCTCCGGCTTGGAATCCGTACCCAGCTTGGTAATCCCATCCGTTACCATGTCCATGACCGTATCCACCATGTCCGTGTCCATGGCCTCCGTAGATACCACGCTTGACGATAGAGTGGTCCTCAGCCATAGCAGCGACGGCGAGAGCAACAAGAGCGATGAAAACCTGGAAAGTGACAATGCTTTTTATTACAAATCCCTTTATTGGAATAGAAACAGTTTTTAGTAAAAATAATTCTCACAATTTTGTTCATTTTGAGAGTTTGGAGATGGAGTGTAGTGAAAAGCTATGATTTATTAACTTCAGTTGTTGACGAGTTGTTGGATACTGACTCCAAATTGAATGGCGTGGTCTTATATAGTAAGACAAGCAGTTACTCATGGTTGGTCAAATGTACATAATTTGATGTTAAGTAATGATAAAACGGGCAGATGATAGATATTAGATAAAACAACACTTGCACACAGTTTTGCCACGCTTCTTTGCATTTGTGTGCCTTTCAATTTGTATTTAATAAGCAAATACAATATGATTTTTGTAGGTAATACTTTATGTTTACAAAATGAATTGAATTTTTTTTCAAGTTAAATGTGAATTGTAATCTGAAATTTAAGGAAATATTTTCGATGTAGCATGAAAAGTACCATTTCCTGATCATTACAACTGCTTTTTAATAATTGGAATCCCGCGAATCGCCCACAGACAATTTCAGACACTAAATGTTCAAAACTTTTGTTTTTTTCATTTACAAGTTTTTTTCTTGAGATTTTTATGCAATTTTTCAGAGCTAAAAATTAATTTTGTATCAAAGTAGTTTTGAGTAAAAATATTTCACAATGGCAAAATTCAACCATATGATTCGTGTCTCTGATTTATTAGTCAAAATTGTAGAATCTTACATTAGTTGGGTACTCATTTAGCGTACGGAATTTATGCACAAATACTTTTCCTGAATTTGTGTCCGCAAAAATGGAAATTCCTTCTTGATTTACTATGCATACTGATTATAGGGAATGTGAACTTATATAGTAGCATTGATAGTTGAATAAACTATTTGATCTCATCTTTGTGAACTGTCATCAAAAAATCTATGAATTATTTTCATTTAAATTATGGGCTTAAAGGAGTCTTTTGTTATAAACACACGGGGATAAACAAAAATGTTTTGTTCAATTTCCATTCTCAGTATTCCAACTTCCCAGTGCACATTCCTTTAGGAAAAATGAAACAATATGTGTACATGTAACGTTAGCGTTAGCATGGCTACGGTTCATTCTTGTTTAACACCATTCCGGTCTTTGGTTGAGCTTTGAATTTTGTTGTTTTGATTCTAATGGCTTGACAGCCCGGAACGTTTTTTAATCAATTGTTTGCATGTAAGCTTGTCTTCAAGCTTGAATTCAATCTGACGTTACATTATTTATTACATAAATAGCTTTTTAAAAAATAACATATTATTAACATATAATTTTGTGCTGACAACTCAGTCATTACGACATTTTCCCTATAAGCGACCCCCTCGTAAGAGCATTGCCCACATTAGAAAACACATATTTACACACATTCCTATTTAATCGAATGTTTTTAGGGAAACGAGGTCTTTACAATATTTTAGGAAACAGCTTATGATTAGATGTAACTTCCGTGTAATTTTACGGGGTAATAACTGACACCGCCCAATTTGCTTCTTTATGAGAGTTCGGAAAATTTGGGCCATACTGCCATATTTCCCGCCCAATACATACATACATGCGTTGTTCCATGAAATAATAGCGGATAAATTAATTATCAGCCAGTCCGGTGAAACATTTTAAAGGTCCAGAGTTGTACAATTGAAATGACCTTCTCTTCGAGCCTTCGAAGGTCAATTTAAAAAAAATACCTTCCTTCTTCCTACTAATGAAAGAAGACTTTAAAATTATTTGCCTTCCCTAAGCCTTCCTTCATTTTTTAAGTGAATTCAGTCTTCCTTCAGTCTTCCACCCAAAAAAAGCTTTCCTTTTATATTTTCATAAAATTTATGTAGCCCTCCATCAAAGCTGAAGACCTTCACCAAGGCCTTTCATGGATGAAAAGCATGATTGAAAATTTCCGTGGGTGAGATTCATTCTCTAACCAAATAATTTTGGCAGGTAAACCTACAACAATAAATTATTTCTTCGCTAAACTGAAAATTAGACGTCCCATGGCTCTACTTTTCGTCACGCTGCAACAATTGACACTTCTGGTCTAAGCTGCTCAATTGTTTCGAAAACAAAGGAATTACAAATACAAATCTGGCTGTTCTATATGAATATTTAGGTAATTTCCCCTATACAGCAATATTAATTTTTTCTGCGGATAAGGCATTTAAATCATGAGTTCAATTTTGGTACTTTCACCGCGGTGCTCATTTAACTCCACTAAACTGTCCTGAAATCTTCCCACACGCTTTTTATAATCTCAAACTCGGAGTATGAAGACCATGATGACGCTATTACACTTATATTTTCATAATTTGCAACGGATGAAGGATGCAACAATGACAATAATTTTGACCGTCGCAGAATCAACCCAGCTAGCACTGAACGTCATAATGATATCATTATTAATGCTTGAAATTCATAATCAGTTCATGTCCTTTTGATGAGGAGATTATGACTTCCAATGGACATCTTATCAATGAGAAATTTCTGACACGGTTCTGAAATAGTACATAAAATATTACAGATTCTGGGGTTCTTCATAATGATTTCAGTATGTCAGGGTCAGATTGAACTGCGTTCATAATCTTGTCATTTTCCGTAAAAATTATGAAATGACTTTTCGCGCAGGCTTACTGGGAGGGCGCGAGACCAGTGCAGGAATAAACTGTTAACCAATTCCTAGTTGGTTTATTAGTGGTGTGCTTTCATCGTTCCTAATTCACTTAAACGTGAAATAAATTTTATTATCTTAATATGTCAATTTATTTGACCAGATTGTGAATGAGGTACAGTGGATTTAAATTTATTATACATCACGAATTCAGTGTTCCCTGGTTTTCTAGACTAAATTGTAGGCTTAGATAATTAGTGAAGTGAATTGAGTTAAGCATATGCAAATGCAGATAATGTATACATACTTACACCTTACACGCTTAATAAGAGCATTCAACATATAATATTTTTGTTCAAATATTTCATCAGTGCAATCAGCAAAAATTCATTGTGTTTCCTCTGATCGAATCAAGCCTCGCATTTATACAGTTGCAATACCCTGTCTTGAGTGTAATTTCTTTTTATAATTTAAAATGAGGGTGTTTTACACTTGATCATAGTCAATATTTTTTCTGGAAGGGAATTGGTGTGTAAATGGACGAAGTGTTTTATTGGAAATATTTAATAAAAAAATATTTATTTCCAATCGTTATATTTATTGTGACTTTGTTTTCATTTTATATGCATATAGTTGTAACTTATTGTTAGTTTGTAATGTCTAATTACTATAGAATTTGTATATGCCGTACACGAAGTAGTAGTAGCAAGGGAATTCATGCATTGATTACTGTTAGAGGGAAGCACTGTTGCCTCATAATCTGGTCATAATTTCCATCCACGCACGAAATATATTTGATATCATTACGACAGCTTAATGAGCCGAATAAGCGGACATTTCAGGATCATAGTGGCATCGTTTTGATTTCATTATGAAAAAGTGCTGTTGTCATTATGAATAGTACCCTACAGTGCCACTGAAATCATTCTGAAATCATTATGTTCTTCCAGTGCTAGCTGGGAAGTTTGCATTATAAATAGAAAAATATAGGATCCATTTTATATAGTAAAGCTTTCATTTAATACAGTTTGGTACAATTTATACCGAAAGTGCTTTTTGTCACATTGAAGGAGTTAATTGCGAAAAGCATGACACAGGAAGATCAGGAAGAATCAATCCAACCGGGTAGCATTCAATTATAATATTCAACCGTGGTGTCCGTAACCACCGTGTCCCCAACCATGGCTAATGGGACGGTGCTCGTAAACGTAGCTGTGTCCACCATGACCCCATCCGTGACCACCTCCATGACCCCAACCCCAGCCTTGTCCTGTGATTTTAAAAAAATATTAATACTTCCCGATTCCTTCAAAGTCTTGCATGAGTTCAATATTTTGAGTAGAATTTTTACAAAAAAAACTATAATAAAGAAAAAAAAAATTTACCACCGGCTTGGAATGCGTAACCAGTTTTGTAATCCCATCCATTACCATGACCTCCAGCCATGACAGCGACGGCAGCGGCGAGGACGACAAGAGCGATGAAAACCTGGATAATTAAAAATAAACTTACAATCATTAATAATCAAAATCAACTATTCTACTACCCACTGGAACTGCATTTCAAAATATTTCAAAATGGAATTAAAAATACTAATTATTGTAAATACTCACGATTTTGTTCATTTTGATAGTTTTGAGTTTATACACTGAAGTGTTAATGTGGTAATTGATGAAGTAGTTGAAACTTGATACTGAATTGAAACGGAAAACAGGCAAGCTTATATAGTAGACTATAGGGAATGTTATTCTTGACCGATCATCTACAACTATCGCCTTTTCAATTACCACTACATAACATGACCTGTGGATTACTCTTTCGATATGCTCATTGACATTTTCTTCATTTAATTATTTCTTTGAAATTGGAAAAAAAAACTAATCACGGCTTCCATCTTGATTTTTCATACGGGGTATTATTTGTATGACATAGTTTGGGCCGTTCTGTTGTTTTGCAAAAAATAATAATTCCTGCAAAAATTAATGAAGTCATGCATGATATTAGCATTTATATGCATTTCACACAGTTGAGAAATCATACGGATAATATAGTAATTTACACCCACAAGCTGTGTCGCTAGGATGCAAAATAATTGTACCTTACGGTACAAGGTACAGAGTTTAATTCAAACTGCGGATGCATCTTATGCCCTCAAATAAATGCTTCAGGCATAGGTAGTAATTAGGTAAGTTGCTATATGTAATCTTCTGAGTATGTACTAATAATTAGGTATATTTCTATGTGTACTCAGTGAATAGAGCATATACTTACTCCTTCATTTTGATGCATCAATCACACTGAGACACTGGACATCAGACCAAAAAGTAATAATGTTCAAGTACTGTGAATTATGGATTAAGTAATTATGTGTACTACGATTCGACTATTTTTAGAGGCGAAAGAAAAGCGAAAGTTCCTATTTGGATTTACTCAAGTCACATTAACGCTGTTTTTTCTTCTTATCTACTGCAACAGCACTTCCCCTCCTACATACTTTTCTGTAAACAAGCTTCACCAAAACGATCAGTATTGTAAGGACTGCAATTAACACGGTCAACATGAAAGCAATAACATCGATGGAATGATATTGAATGGTATTCAATTTCCTGGCTGCAGATCTCAAATGAACAGCTCCGTTATGCCTCATCACGTACTCTGACCAAAACACGGCTCGTTCCAAAGGCGTCTCCGATTGGTCCCGGATCACTGCAGAGAGTTCTTTGGCTCGCTTATAAAATCTGTAAATCAAAATAAAAGACATTTAGTAACTTAACATTATGACATGTATTCCTTCATATCAACCCCAAGTATGTACCACTTACTTGGGATCACTTATAAGTTGGTTAATTTTGGTTTCTATCTCTTCTTCGGATAAATCTAAAATCTCCAAACTCAAGGCATAACCACTTGTAACTGCTTGTTGAGCATTTAAATCTTGATCAGCAAAAACAGGAATGGCAAGCAATGGAACACCATGATATGCTGCTTCTTGTGTACTTAGTAATCCTCCATGAGTAATGAAAATTTTTACGTTAGGATGACCTGTAATAA
Source organism: Allacma fusca (assembly GCA_947179485.1). Lineage (NCBI taxonomy): Eukaryota > Metazoa > Arthropoda > Collembola > Symphypleona > Sminthuridae > Allacma > Allacma fusca. The sequence continues at coordinate 5,502,940 of OX359247.1, read as the reverse complement.
TTGAAAATAATATTTTTTGATCCATTCCTATATGATATTTGAGGATTGTAGAATTCTGTAATCATTTTTTTTCTTAAGCCAAAACCCTCAAATCAACATTACCAAGAATGTCTTGTTGGGGAAGCCAGCTGCTCAGTTTAACATTGGACGGTATATTATCCATTTGACCCGAGTTCCACTTCCAGATGACACGTTGCTTCAATCGGGAAAATACTTTCAGGAAATTCTGTCTCATCGCTTCAGGCATTTGATCTGTTTGAAGAACGGTCCCCATACTGAAGTAGATGAAACCATGCTCAGCCCCGGTCAAGAAATCGTTCAAGTCCTGTGTTAATTCATAGAAATTACATGCTAAACTGTAAATCGCTTATCAAGCTGTTCAAGGAATGTTCAAAAATAATTACTGTTTTACTGATAAACTTTTCGTGATACCTTTGGGAGAGGTTCAGCAGGTCGACAGTGCATCCCTCCAATTTCAACAATGTCCGGCAAAAGAGGTCGTGGATATGTAAGTGGGAAGTAGGAATTGCTGAAGATCATACTAACATTCCCCTCAATTTCTCTATACCCAGGGAGATCCTCACCCAAATATTTACGGTAAATGTCTTCTTGTCTACGAGTCACGGGTGAGAATGATTGCAGACTTAAAAAGAGCATGCCCATGCAAAAGTTTAAAAGACGTTGACCAAAGTTCATGTCATCACTTAGCCCCGAAACACTCTGAATCGGGACAAAGCTCATTGGTAACCGATTCCCTACAAGTTCCGCAATATAGCTTGGTGTAGCCATACTCGTAACCATGATGAAGGGTACTCCAATTTTGTAAACAAATCCAGCAAAACAATCATTGACGAAACCGTTGAGGAATACCAAGTCCCACTTTTCATTGAGCAGTCCCATGAATTCTTGATTTTCGTAAGTTCTGATGCATGGTCCAGTGATTAAATCCCATGCTGCGAAGGTTGCTAATTGACCTATTAATGTCTTCTTCCTTTCTTCAAATGGATCAAAAGCTCCGAAGATGTCCTTGAGGGGAACTGGAACGATTTCTCGGATATTTTTCGATGTTTTGGACGGTTTGACGGGAGACACAACCGTTACTTCATGACCTTTGGCAGCCAAAGCCTTGTACAACGGTTCAAAGACATTCTTATGGCTCTTCGTTGCAATGGGAAGAACGAAAAGGATTCTTTCTGAAGACACCGGGGTCAGAAAGATATTCAAAAGCAGGGACGCCAGAGCACATTTTAAGAGAAACATGTTGACGAGGATTATTTTAAACAGTTTCCTATACAGGTTGACTACAGACAATCTACCTCATTCAGTGTCAACATCTGTACTGGAGCTATCGGACCAATATTTGAATTTAAATTGTTAAATATGAGATATGATTCAGATACCATAAATTGTGAAAGCAAACAATACATGAATATTCATTCCTGGTCCCGTGCCTTGGAACTTGTGACAAGACTTTTTCCCAAAGTCCAGCCCTGTACTTGAGATTACATTACATTAAATAGCATCATGGGTTTGGTCAACATGAGCACATAAACAATATAGGGACACTCGTATCTTTGTGCTTAATGTTACATGTTTGATGTAAGTATACCAGATCATTCCATGAGAAAATATGAAGTATGCACAATCATCAAATGTTATCCAAACACTTACCAGCACCAAATACTGATTGACCTTTCGAGTTACTTTGATGAGCTAAAAGTGACAAACCAAATTAAAAACAACACCAATCTACATAAGGAACAGCGGCACAATGTGTGCCAGTATATGTTGGTTATAGTCAAAAGACAAGATAAGGGAGATAAGATATTTACTTTAATGGAATCAATGCAACTTCACAGCTACCGGCTTTTTCACGCGGTCCGGTTCCGACCACAACGTTCTTCCCAAAAATTTTGGAGCATATTTTGTATGCAAAGGTATTTATGCATATGTAATAATAATAATAGTAGTAACTAACAACAGTACAAGTCATCGGTTGGTGAGATTTCAAGGCAATTTGGGATTAGAATAAATATCCTGAAAATTATATACACTTAAAAGTATAAACTCTTACATATACGTATGTATGTATGTATATTAAACCCAACACACCTATAACTACACTCCACTATAGTCAGATCAGATGATCATTCGATAGAAGTGGTTTGTCATGAAGATTTTGACTCTTATTTTTTAGGCAATTTTATTCCCATTTTAAAACAACCATATATTTTTGAAATTCTTAAAAAATCCGACTGTGTTTTACGGAGATTCGAAATGTGGCTGCAAATGTTGGAGTTATAGGCCATGAAAAGGTCATTTGTTCAGTTTCCAAATTAATCAATGATTATTATACAATGATAATTATCAAGTTAAACTTGATACTAATTCGGTTGAAAATTGCATTATTTTTTAACCATGTCGTTTATGAATACGGGGACGTTTACGAACGTTCTCATCAGCAACCGATTGGTTTGATTCCTGCTGCAGTGATAACCATATCACAAACGGAGGCCAATTTGTAACGGTCATTGACACAACCGTTGAGGATTGTTAGTTCGAATATGTCATAATTTTCAGAGGAAACAAACACATAGTTTTTTAAAATATATTTTTTACTACAAATTTTAGTCCTTTCGCATGTTTATTGCAGGTCATTTCCTAATTTTAGAATTTATAGTACCTTAATGGCTGTATATCAATCCGAATAAATTGTAAATTATATTCTAAAAGTGGCTAATATATTCGTGGAAACTATAACTAAAGGTTGGAATGAGTAAACATTTTAAAACACAGCAGGACTGAGAAAAACGAAGGCCAGGGTATTTTAAATCCCATCTCAAATTGATGACTTCCGCCCAACCAGTAAACTACTGCTTTTTAACCTTCTGATCACCTGTTTTGCGTCCTAGCTTACTAGCTATTTTTTTGAATATGAATTTAAGTAAAATGACTAGAACCGTGACAACTGCAATTAACACAGTAGCAATGAATGCGTAAACATCAATGGAATGGTACTGAATCGTATTTAACTTCCTTGCTGCCGATCTTAAGTGCACAGCACCTCCGTGTCTCATAACGTACTCGGTCCAAAATAAAGCTCTTTCTAAAGGTGTCTCCATTTGATCGCGAATTACCGCGGATAGGTCCTTAGCTTTTTTGGAGTATCTATACAAAAAAAAATATTCCAATTATATAAAGTATTATTCAATCACGCGCTCCAGATTAGTCCAGCAGTTGATCAATTAAGTTCGAGTCCAACTTGTTATTTACCAACTGATATATTACTTCCTTCGGAATGTCCAAACAATTTGATAAATACAATTGAAACAAATTCCCATTGACTTTATGTGTTCATTATACAGGTTAAAACAATACTAGCATTAATTATCAGCCAAAATCAATTGTCAAATCGTCGATATATATCTATCTTTTTCGAATTTAGTTGATAGCCTTGAATGATGTCATCCTTCTATCAACCCAATTGCTACTTACTTCGGTTCATTTAAAAGTTGGTTAAGTAAATCCTCCAGTATTTCTTCCGATAGTTCCAAAATCTCTAAACTCAGAGCATAACCACTTGTAACTGCCTGTTTTGCATTTAAATCTTGATCAGCAAACATCGGAATCGCAAGCAATGGAACACCGTGATATACTGCTTCTTGTGTACTTAGTAACCCTCCATGAGTCATGAAAATTCTCACATTAGGATGTCCTGTAATAATTAAAAATTATATTCTTTGATCCATTCCTGTATGATATTTGAGGATTGCAGAATTCTGTAATCATTTCTTTCTTCATCTTTCTATCAAACAATAAAATCAACATTACCAAGAATGTCTTGTTGGGGAAGCCAGCTGCTCAGTTTAACATTGGACGGTATATTATCCATTTGACCCGAGTTCCACTTCCAGATGACACGTTGCTTCAATCGGGAAAATACATTTAAGAATTTCTGCCGCATATCATCTGGCATTTGATCTGTCTCCAAAACACTCCCCATACTAAAGTAGATCACACCATGCTCAGCTCCAGTTAGGAAATCGTCCAAATCCTGTGAGGAATTAATGACTTTACTCAACTCCAAACAATATTTAAAAATTACTGTGTTACTTCAAAAATCATGTACCTTCGGAAGAGGCTTTGCAGGTCGACAGTGCATCCCTCCAACTTCAACAATGTCCGGCAAGAGAGGTCGGGGGTACGTCAACGGAAAGTAGGAATTGCTAAAGATCATGCTAACGTTACCCTCAATTTCTCTAAATTCGGGCAAGTCCTCACCCAAAGCCTTCCTGTACACCGCCGCTTCTTTACCGGAAACGGCTCTCATAATATGGAACATCTGAGTGATCAAAAAGTTCAAAGTACGTTGGCCAAAAGTCATGTCATCGCTTATCCCAGGAACTATTTGGAGGGGTACAAAACTTGTGGGTAACCTGTTCCCAACCAACTCTGCAATGAAGGATGGCGTTGCCCCGGTCGTTACGATGATAAAGGGTGCCCCGATCTTATAAACGAATCCCGCAAAGCAGTCATTGAAGGCGTTGAGAAAAACCAAGTCGAACTTTTCTTTTAGCAATCCTATAAATTCCTCATTCTGATAAGTTTTAGTGCAGGGGCCCGTAACGAAATCCTTTTTGGACATACTTGAGAAGCGCTGCAAGAAGGTTTTACCCCTGTCTTCAAATGCATTTAGCTGACCAAATATTTCTTGCACAGAAATTGGCACAATTTCTCGAATGTTCGCCTTCGGCTTGGAAGGTTTCACTGAGGAAACGACGGTTATGTCATGACCCTTGGCGGCTAGCGCAGTGTACAATGGCTCAAATACATTCTTATGGCTCTTCGTGGCAATGGGAAGAACGAAGAGGATTCTTTCAGAAGACACTTGTAATAACAAAAAATTGGAAAGGAAGATGACGAAAAATAATTTGAAAAATTCCATTATGACAGATTTGAGTTTTAACAAGTTGTGGTAATAATAATTTATTATTGGTATTAAGGAAATGTTAGCAATTATTTTTTCAAGGCCATTCAAATGTGAGATTTAAACTCACCAACTTGCTGACGGGTTATAATTTTATTGCTCTTCTGATTTAAAAATGTTTATCTCTGATTATTAAAAAATTATCTCTGAACAAGCACTTCTGATAATGTGATGTGCACGTAGACATTATCAATTATATTCAGGCACTCCGGAATAATGGGGGACAGGGATGATATTTCCCCCTCCCCCCAAAATAGGTCAGGGAGGGGCAGGCTATGCAACGGCCTTCCTGACTTTTCATTAATTAATCAAATTAGACTTCTCCTGACTTTTTACAGTCAAAATTGCAATAAAGCTTCACTTTTTTAAAGAATCCCGTACAAATTGCTATTGATTCTATTTTTAAAATTTGAAGCAATCAATTTCTTCTATAATAAACATATTTACACCGCGTTACAAAATATTCTTCTCATCCTAGCTCATACAAGCATGAATTGATAGTACAAGCATACTTGTGATCAGTTCATATATATAAGTAACTCAAAATTATCTTGGTAGCAGATCCGCATGCTAAATTAAATATTTAATAAAAACTATTCAATCCGCTCGAGAGGCAGAAGAGCACAAAATTACGAAATTGATGAGAATTTTTGAATGGGTTCCTATGTTCGAAAACCAAAATTGGAATCGAGCATTGAGATTAACAATTTCACGAAAAGGACAAAATTGGCTTACATGTCGTACATACGACAGTCCAGAATATATATTTTTAATGCGACTCTTGATATTGATTTTATGTCAGCAAGTATGTATTGCTATAAACTTTCAGGGTTAAAACTGTGTGATAGGGTGATAATTTACATAGTACCACTAAACTAAAAATCAAAGAACAGACGGAACCACTCCCAGAACAAGTTCACAATCAGTGCAATGATTCTTTGATATCTCTATTTCAAATCCATAAAATGTATGCATTTCGGCCACATAACGGAGAGAGTCCTGACTACTGACAATAACATAGTAAAGTAAGAGAAGTTAATTTTTATACTCTCTTCAATGCACTGGGTACAGAACATCTATACAGGAATGTAAATTTCCTAATGGAGTGTACAAACGTTTAGCAAACTTTGCTAGTATTTAGTATTTGTTGTAATAAAAAAAAATCTAAAATATGAGATTCAGTTGCTGTCTTTTGTGAAAGCTTGATTTATAAAATTTACACGGAAATTTTTGAAAAATGGGAAGAACTATACCTCACATGTTTATGTACATGAGCTAGGTATACGTAAGTAACTAAAATTAATTAAAAAATTTTGCCCCCCCCCCTAAATTTAATGACGTTCCGCAGTACCTGATTATATTGTTAGTAGCATCTACAACTTGCCTAACTTGGAAATCAATAATAAATCATGTCAAGAGTCTGGAGTCTGGACCATAACACCTATTGGAGAGCAAAATAGCGTAATTTGTGTATCCTTGTAACAGCACATGACCAAATCACAGGCAATGAAGTAACTAAAATATCATCTTGAAACCTTCAAGCTCAACATTAGTAAAGTAAGAGAAAAAACCAAAGGTACTAATTGTATGAGCAGCGTTCCATTGCAAATGTGTCATAACAAAATGTGTTACATCAAATGCAAGGACTTTATGCTATACAGATATCGAATTGCCTATCTCACACTGTCACGAAAAGGATTGACTTCCCTACTCAAGGTCAGGAAGATTTCACATGAAAGTGCATGCAAAGGAGCTGTTTTCAATAGTGACGCTCTTGCGTATGTATGTACATAATGAAAACGTACATAATACTCCAAGCGTAGAAAACATTCGTGTGAATTTTAATAACTTTACACTCCTATTGTCCAATCATTTTCAGTGTTTATTTCTCAGATGTACAGCAGGCGTTTAATACAATGCCAGACAGTCATTTAATCAGTAATTTATTATTGTTTTGTCACATACACATCTTGCATCTCCTTTTTAAAAAATCTATGGAAATCAAATAAGCTGTCTGCTATTGAGACCCTCAAAAATGCATACGAAAACGTAAACATAGATTTTAAGGTCGATATGGGATACATCATACAGATAATTGATTTATTAAAGTTTATCGGAAAAACCCGTGAGGTTTTGATTGAATAAATTACACTCATGTACTGATCGGGACAGGTGTCAGATAAGACATTTATTGAACTGACACTTTTCACTTTTGCTTTTTGTCACTTGTCACTTTTCCCTTTTTCCCACACACCTTACGAATACATACTTTACACAAAACGACAGACGTTGCTATCAAAGTAATTAAAATTGCTAATACAAAGGCATAAACGTCCAGGGAATGATACTGAAAGAAATTTAGCTTCCTAGCGGCGGATCTTAAATGAGGGGCACCCTTGTGTCGAATAAGATACTCCGTCCAGAATACTGCACGGTCCAGGGGCGTTTGAGGCTGGTCTTTTATTATTGATGATAAATGCTTGGCTTTCAAAGTGAACCTGGATTGATGATTCATATAACCATTAGGTATATATTGTTATTTTTTATACAATTAATTCTTAACAGAGCAATTTATACTCATTGTGATTGTTTTATTGAGAAGGACTACGCATAGATGAAGTATGGAAGGAATACTCACCGAGGGTCATTCAAAATTGTATTTAAGCGATCCTCCAGAAGTTCTTCAGTTAAATCCAGGATCTCCAGCATGACTGCATAGCCATGAGTGGCGGCCTGCTTGACATTTAGATCTTGGTCACCAAACATTGGGATGCCAAGAACAGGAACGCCATGGTACGCTGCCTCTTGGGTGCTAAGCAGTCCTCCATGTGATATGAACAATTTAATATTTGGGTGACCTGCGAAATATAAATTAGAAATTACATCGGGGTAACTACAACTTTGTCGAGTAATTATATGTAAAGATAATTATTGCTCAAATTCCAATTATTGTAGAATACCAAAGTTACCTAAAATATCTTGTTGAGGGAGCCATTTACTCAATTTAACGTTGGAGGGGAGATTGTCCATATGACCAGAATTCCACTTCCAAATGACACGTTGCTTCATTCGTGAGAACACTTTCAAAAAGGTTTTTCGCATTTCCTCTGGCATTTGATCCGTCTTGAGAATAGAACCCATGCTGAAGTAAATGAATCCATGCTCTGCTCCAGAAAGGAATTCTTCCAAGTCCTTAAGAAAAAAAGATTATTTTTGTCCGGTAACCATTATGTACATATGTGTATAAATATGTAATCTTCTGTATTTATGTAAAAAATAATTATGCCTATTACCGTACTGTAAATAATACAAAACGTTAATCAAATAGATATATTCTGAGAAATACCTTTGGAAGCGGTTTAGACGGGCCACAATGCATCCCTCCAATTTCAACAATGTCCGGCATGAGCGGTCGAGGGAAGTTAAGAGGGAAGTAGGAGTTGCTGAAAATCATACTAACGTTCCCTTTAATTGCCGGAATTCCTGGAACATCCTCTCCTAAAAACTTCCGGTAAGTAGCTTCCATTGCGGGATTATTCCTCGTCATAAAAAACCTCATAAAATGTTCCATAAATGTGTTAGTCAGTCTCTCTCGGAAATTCATCTCATCCGTGTTGCTCGTCAGTATCCCCGGAACAAATGAAGGGGGCAAACGAACGCCAGTGCTTTCCGCTACGACAGAGGGCGTCGCAAGCGTTGTCAGCATCGCAAATGGGGCTCCAATTTTATAAATCAGTCCAGTAAAGCAGTCATTGACAATACCATTGAGGAACACCAAGTCAAATTGCTTCTGCTGTAATGATATGAACTCTTCATTCAGATGAGCTTTTTCACACGATTCTATCAGGAGCGTAAAATTCAGTCTGGACCCTAATTTGTTTCGCCTCTCTTCGAATGGATCCGCCGCTTGCTGGAATAACTCTTCTAAGGGAATAGGAACTATTTCGTGAATGTTGGGGTGTGGTTTTGTTGGGGCTACCGGCGAAGCCACTGTGATTTTGTGGCCTTTATTCGCCAAAGCTTTGATTAGTGGGTCAAACACATTTTTGTGGCTTTTGGATGCAATCGGGAGAAGGAAAAGAATATTCTCAGCTAGAGATCCAACTATGAACAAGCAGAAAACTGCTAGTCCGATGCTGTGTTGTAGTTTCATACTGATTTTCTATAGTTTGTGGCAAATTTTGGCTTTCTTTTAGAAATATGCGTTTGCTAAAAAAGAGAAATGAGCCTATTGACTCAGCCTTCCCACTCGATGAGTGTTGGACTCAGCCGCAGTGAAAATCTGATGTTGTAGTGGCAAAAACTCTGATGATACGGATGTAGGGTTGAAGCCACAATGCTAATAATCACTCCAAACTTTATGTCCTTGGGGAATTGCTAGCTGTCTTTTGTACGGATTGATAAGCTGTGCTTATGTACAGGTACCATAATTTACGCAGGGCTGAAACTTTAACACGTCAGTATTGAATACATACGCCGAGCTATTCATTGTCAGATTGTTTTCAGCCAGAAATCCAAGTAATATGACGGACAGTCCGTTTGCACGTATGTACATGTATCTATGTTTGTATGTGTAAGTAATTAGGTGACTCTTTAAATGCGCTAGAGAGGCTCTGGACCTGTGCTTAATTATAATGACACAGTATGTTGTAAAGGTGTGATGAGTTACATCATTTGTTTAAGCATGATGTAGACACATTAGCCCTTCTTCATGTTCCTAAGCAAATACAATTGCAAATGATGCTTAAAGGAAGATCCAGACAGAGGTAAGAAAGTAGAGCCGGCCCCACCGGAATAAATTCAAGCGGTTAAAGATATACTGTATATGTACATATAATTATATGTATTTACGCAACAAATAATCCTTGTTTTTGCAACTCAGTCTTTTTTCGAACTGTATTGTGAAACCTTCATAGTTCAATGTATATTTGCATATCAGTGTGTACATTATTCTTAATACGACAGTATTTGTAAGTGTATATTTTTCTTTGTTTAACTAAAGTTAGGACTGTTACGGGCTGGTCAGATCCACGCTTAAGGAACAAAACAAATGATTTGTTCGAATACTGCATATATAATGCATAAATTGATCCGAGATCCGACAATATGATCCGGTCTGGTCCTTATACAGGAAGGTTCCTACTTTTTATGTTCTGTGATCTGCTCCAAAAATCTGGTATGGATTCATTGACCCGGTATAAAATTTAAAGATTTTAAATGGTTCAAACTTTGGGCTAGACCAAAGACCAGATGGAAACAGATGAAAATGCTTATTCAACACTGAACCAGCCCCAGTACTATACTTCATACAGTATACGTAAGTACATATATTAGTTGCATGCTTAATATTGCTTAATATAACTATGTCCAAGGAATAAGGAAATAGATTCTTAAGAAACTAAAGAATAAGGAATGGAGACTGGTATATAAAACTATAGTGTTGAGCAATACATAATTGATTCCTGTTTTGTGTTGTTTTTCTCAGGTTATATTACTGCCCCAACTTTAGTGCCCCCTTTCCACTCCCACACACCCTTCGAATACACATTTTACAAAGAATTCCAAATAAAAGAACAGACCCGAATAAAAATCCCATAATATCCAGTGAGTGGTATTGAAAGAAATTTAATTCCCTTGCAACAGACCTCAGATCAGAGCTGTTTTCAAGTCCATGTCTGTCTTGGCTCATTCAAGTCAAGTCCCAAGTCCAAGTCATGTTCGTGCAAACGAAAATGTTGACTTGAAGTTTCAAGTAGAGGATCAATTCCGTAACGAAATTTGAACACGAACTCATGTTCAAGTCTATTCAAGTCCATGTTCTTCTAAAAGACTTGACAACCAAGTCTATTTCATGTTCAAGTTAAACGACATGACCTGACTTGAGAAATGACTTGGCTCCTCAAGTTCAATTCCCATGTCTAAACGAGCAGTTGACGTTTACTCCAGTGTTGCAAATTCCTACAGAAGTCGCACTCTCTACCGTTACTGTCGTGGAAGTTATGGTTGCACATGTTTTAAACCTCACCCAACCTGAGAAACATTGACTAAGATTCGCAGGAACTATCAAGGAGCCCTAAGCCTTTGAGAAAGCGTTTTTTATTAGAGGTTTGTCTGTCGTTACAAGTGTAGTGTTAGGATGGGCAAACATTAATGGGCTATTTAAGTGTGTCTTCAACTGGAATTCCAATGAAATTTTTAATTATTTTCAATGGGAACCGGTCTTTTAACCCAAAAAAGACTGTCAATGATGGATGAAACTATTCAGCTGTGCATGTGTTTAAAGGCATGACTAAGATTAAAATCCAATTTGCAGAATTTTGATCAAGTTCGAGCTGAAGCTGTCGATAAAAAGTTTTAGGAGAAACGGTTGACTGAATTGCATAATATTTTTTAATACTCGTTGATATATTTAAACGTTATTTGTTACTTTAGTCATTTAATGATTAATAACATGAGTCCCATGTTCATGTCATGATCAAGTCACGTCATTTGACACCACACATTCCAAGTCCTATTCACGTCCAAGTCATGCAATAAATGACGTGAAGGAGTCTGATTTGAAAATTCATGTTCAAGTCTCAAGTCAAAATATCAAGTCCAGGTTGAACATACTTTTGGACGTGATATTCAATTCCAAGTCAAGTCCATGGTCGGGTCAGCGTAAAGACATGACTTGAAAACAGCTCTGCCTCAGATGATGAGCTCCTTTATGTCGAATGACGTACTCCGTCCAAAACACTGCACGTTCTAAGGGTGGTTTTAACTGATCTTTTACTATGGACGACAAGAGTTTGGCTTTAGTTGTATACCTGTATTTGAAAAAATGTTTTAAAGGCAAATTCACTCTGTTGTTCCACTGATAATCCATAAATTAAACACTTTTTATCTAGCGAACCCCTCAAGAAAGCAATATTTGACTCGTATTTTTTTATGAAATGTGAGGAAACGTAATACAACGATGTCGAAAAATGTGTTAAAGATGGTTTTATATCTTTTGGGGGATACCCTCTGAAGGAGGATTTCTTACCACGAGAGAATGTAGACGGTATTTTTTAACACTACTTACGTTACTTTCTTATCATGGCTAGGGAGAGAAAAAGGATAAGGAATACATACACTGACCTGTAAATATTAACTAAATCATTTCATAAAAATGGAAAGGAACACTCACCGAGAGTCATTCAAAATCGTTAGCAAACGATCCTCCAGCAGTTCGACAGATAAATCAAGGATTTCAAGTTCCAGCACGTAACCGTGTCGAGATGCTTGGTTAACATTATGGTCATGATCCCCAAACATCGGCATTGCAAGCATACATAGGCACACCATGATACGCTGCTTCTTGAATACTTAGCAACCCTCCATGTATTATGAGTAATTTTATATTTGAATGACCTACAATCCATTGTATTCACAATACATTTTTTTAAATCTTCTATTTCTCATTATTTACTGACAAGACCTTTTACTCAAACGAAAAATTCACTGTAGTAAGAAATTTTACCTAGAATATCTTGCTGAGGAAACCATTTATTCAATTTTACATTTGGAGGGAGATTGTCCATGTGACCCGAGTTCCACTTCCAAAGGACTTGCTGCTTCATTCGAGAGAACACTTCCAAATAGGTTTTTCGCATTTCCTCTAGCATTATGCTCCTATTGTCCAATCATTTTCAGTGTTAATTTCTCACATGTACATCAGGTGTTTAATACAATGCCGGACAGTCATTTAAACAGTAATTTATTATTGTTTTATCACATACACATCTTGCATCTCCTTTTTAAAAAATCTATGGAAATCAAATAAGCTGTCTGCTATTGAGACCCTCAAAAATGCATACGGAAACTTAATCATATATTTTAAGGTCGATATGGGATACATCATACAGATAATTGATTTATTAAAATTTAACGGAAAACCCCGTGAGGTTTTGATTGAATAAATTACACTCATGTACTGATCGTGACAGGTGTCAGATAAGACATTTATTGAACTGACACTTTCACTTTTGCTTTTTGTCACTTGTCACTTTTCCCTTTTTCCCACACACCTTACGAATACATACTTTACACAAAACCACAGATGCTGCTATCAAAGTAATTAAAATTGCTAATACAAAGGCATAAACGTCCAGGGAATGATACTGAAAGAAATTTAGCTTCCTAGCGGCGGATCTTAAATGAGGAGCACCCTTGTGTCGAATAAGATACTCCGTCCAAAATACTGCACGGTCCAGGGGCGTTTGAGGCTGGTCTTTTATTATTGACGATAAATGCTTGGCTTTCAAAGTGAACCTGGATTGATGATTCATATAACCATTAGATACAATTATATTGTAATTTTTATACAATTAATTCTTAACAGAGCAATTTATACTCATTCTGATTGTTTTGTTGAGATGAAGTATGGAAGGAATACTCACCGAGGGTCATTCAAAATTGTATTTAAGCGATCCTCCAGAAGTTCTTCAGTTAAATCCAGGATCTCCAGCATGACTGCATAGCCATGAGTGGCGGCCTGCTTGACATTTAGATCTTGGTCACCAAACATTGGGATTCCAAGAACAGGCACGCCATGGTACGCTGCCTCTTGGGTGCTAAGCAGTCCTCCATGTGATATGAACAATTTAATATTTGGGTGACCTGCGAAATATAAATTAGAAATTACATCGGGGTAACTACAACTTTGTCTAGTAATTATATATTAAGTTAATTATTTCTTAAATTTCAGTTATTGTAGAATACCAAAATTACCTAAAATATCTTGTTGAGGGAGCCATTTACTCAATTTAACGTTGGAGGGGAGATTGTCCATATGACCAGAATTCCACTTCCAAATGACAAGTTGCTTCATTCGTGAGAACACTTCCAAAAAGGTTTTTCGCATTTCCTCTGGCATTTGATCCGTCTTGAGAATAGAACCCATGCTAAAGTAAATGAATCCATGTTCTGCTCCAGAAATATGATAGTTCAAATCCTAGAAAATGAATTTTAAACAACAAACCATTTTCTATGGCGTCTGTATATTCCTGGAAACGACAGATACTTTGAGGGACTGGTATAATTATGTAAACTGGGGTACAGTTTATTGTGACTTCCGTAAAAATCATCTGGGTCATTAATTAATCAAGGGGTTGTTATTTACATTGCTCTTTAAAAACAAATCTGGTTTTTTTTGGGGCTGTAAATAATTCCTGAATCGAATTGGCGTGGTTGTTGATACGACAGAAGAAATTCATTACAATTTTGACAGTGTTTGACATAACTTTTGTCTTCGAACTTAAGTCTTTGAATGAACTTTGAAATACCTTTGGAAGAGGTTTTGCCGGTCTACAATGCATACCTCCAACTTCAATAATGTCCGGCAAAAGTGGACGTGGGTAGTTGAGGGCAAAGAAGGAGTTGCTAAAAATCATGCTAACGTTCCCTTTAATTTCTTCGACTCCCGGTAAAGTCTCCCCTAAATTGTCCCTATAAATTGATTCCATGATGGGAGAACTCCACAACATAAAGCCCTGTCCAGCAATGTCCACAAATAAATTCAACATCCGTTCCCAGAAATCCATCTCATCAGAGAAGCTAAAGATGGGGGAAGGAACGAACGACGCGGGAAAGCGATCTCCAACGTTCCTGGCCACCAGAGATGGTACTGGCACAGTCGTGAGCATTATAAATGGCGCACCGATTAAGTGTACCAGTCCCAGAAAACAATCATTTCCATAACCACTGAGGAAAACTAAATCAAAGTGATCATGTTGCAATTCCCTCAGGTCTTTGCTTAGGTAAGCTTTGTCACACCCTTGTAGCATCTTCGATATGCTCAGCATAGCACTGATTTTATTTTTTCGCCTCAGTTCGAAGGGATCTGGGAACTGCTGGAACAGCACTTCAAAAGTGACTGGGATTATTTCACGCACGTTTGGATAAGGCTTTGTTGGAGGTATTGGGGAAGCCACTGTCACTTTATGCCCTTTATCAGCCAAAGCATTAATTAAAGGCTCGAATACGTTTTTATGACTTTTGGCAGCGATTGGAAGGAGAAAAAGAATTTTGTCCGGTGTTGACTCGGTTATCAATGAGCAAAAAACTGCTAGTGTGAAACAATGTATTAAAATCATGGTGATGGCACTGTACTGTACATATGTATAAATACTATTCGTATACTAATAATTGTGCTATAATCTTTGAAGATCGATTAGAAGAAATGCTCTTAACTTACAGTTAGAATTGTTGAAGTCTTGAGCTTCTAATTCTACTGATAATTATTAACCAAACATAAGATACGCAATTTATAGTATTGAGCCTAAATACAAACTAGAGATTGAATAAACTCGCTCCCAGTATGAAACTACATTATCTATTCAGATACTGTACACCTCACTGAGAAATGCTCACAAAAACTAAATAAACTTACAATCAGTTGTGAACTTTCTTATCGAGCAGTGAACTGTTACCAAAAGTCCTCCAAAGGAAACTTTGCTCACGAAAATGTTTACTCAGGGAGTATACATATAAACCTAACGTCATAACTGTTTTGTTGGGATGAATAAAAACATACATGACATGACATACGATTGCTAAAAAATTTTAAAAATGATTTAGTTTGCTGTTAGTAACGTGTGCATGAATGGACGTGTTGAATGAATGTACTCTAATATAGCAATTATTTCGATTATACTGAAGACCTCGTCCTGGGCACTTAAGGTTACACGACTCCTGTATGTCATTATGACGAATTGATGAAAGGAGCGGAGCTTACATTTTGTACAGTACACAATACCCACTCTTTTATTTGTTGACATTTTTCTCACACATTTTTGAAAGGTTGAGCATTTACAGCTGGTAGAGTCGTCATGAACAAATAAAGTATCCCCTACTTAGTACAAAAATCATTAGGCCTCAGAAGAAAGTGGTAGCAATCACAATGCAGAAGATATTGAACAAAAATGGCTTGGTAATTGCAAGATGCACGTTTGGACTTTGCATCTAATTGTGTGTATTTTGAAAAAAAAAACCTTCCAGGAAAAAGCTGACCCGAGTCTAGATCTTTATCCTTCATAATAGAGAAATAGTTCACAGTTTGGTTGGACCAATGCCTTTTCCATTTTCTTTTTTCTGAGTGTATGGTTTACCACAGTGCTGGTGCATTACTGTGACACTGCACCCTCAGTCCCCTCTTGCGTCACTTCGATTCGATTTTTGTCCAGGAATTCCTTGAACTGAAGTGGTACAGATTTATAAAATAGAGTCCCCCCACAGCGTTCTAGTATCCTTGCTGATTCCTTGTCCACACCAATTTCTAGGAATTTGCTCTCCCCAGTTGAAGTCCATCCTTCCTTCTCCAACTTATCCTTGTTCCACCATATCCATTGCTCTGTATTAAGTTCTAGTACCTGGTTCAGCTTTTGTAGGCGTGACTTGAAGTCTTCCCAGTCCAACTGCACCTTTGACTTAATACTCACTGCGTATGTTATTGTCTGCCCACTCGGTACATGACGGGGTTCCCAGCCTTTAAAGTCCCTCGGGGTGGGGAAATCCGGTGATGTCCATTTCATTGTTCCTACCTTCTCCCTGATGAAATTTGCCGTTTCTGCATTTTCACAGACAATCGTAACTCTGTTGTCTACGAGTTTAGTACCCATGATGACATAGGATTGACCCTGAATCCAACATTCATCCAGGAGATCGTCTAATTGATCTATCAATTGCTCTAAGGCTTCCTTTTTCAGCCTTTCCAGTGGATCATCTGCCAGTGTCACAATTACCAAGTGTTCCTCGACTATGTCCCAAGTTAATTCCTCTACTTCCTCTTGTTTTTGTTTCATCACAGGTTTCCTTGGAGTTATCCCGGATATGGTCCCTTCGCTTCCCTTTTTATCCACCCGAGCATCTCCCTCCTTCCCTCCGGGTTCCTTCTTTTTGACAGCATTATCTTCCGTCCTTTCTACCTTAGACTTTCTTCTTGCAGCGAAACATTTTTTATACAAAACGACAATCGTTGTAATTACAATAATTAAAATTGTTAATCCAAAATCTTTTGCAGCCACAGATCCAACTAAGAAGAAGCAATAAACTGCTAGTCCGACGCCGTGTAGTAGTTTCATACTGATTTCTTAAAATATGTAGCAAAATCTTGACTATCAAATTCTAGGAATACGCGCTTGCTGCAACAGGGAAATGAGCCTATTGACTCAGCCTGGCCTTGCCACTGGATGAGTGATGGACTCAGCCGGAGTGCAAATCTGATGTAGTAGTGGCAAAAACTTTGATGATACTGGCTGAAGAGATATTGCATAGAATTACACGTACGTACAGGGTTTTTAGTATGTACACTTTTTGTCTCCCCCCATATCTCACATGCAGGAATATTCGATTCAGGAATTCTTTTACAGAGTTCCTATAAACTTCTTATAAATTGCATTGACCTCGGGTAATTTTGCAGTCACCGGGGTTACGAACATGAACTAAAGTTGGAATTTAAAAAAAACTTCAGAAGCCCTACGATGAGAGGTGTGACCCGTGAGAAGAGAGAGTACGATTCCGGAAATTTAGCATTCGGAGCGAAAGTGACAGAGATGAGGGGAAAAATGAACCGCTGGAGTTCATAAAAATATTTAAGATGGTGCAATTATTGTAGCATTATTGTGTTTCATGGGAATTCCGTTGAATCTAGCATGATATTCCAATGTCAAAACGTTTGGTCTCAGGACCTTAAACTATGTTCAAGACTGAAATAACAAAATGTATTTTTATTAAAGCTCTTTAAAATAATTCATCAACTTGAATATAAGAATATTGCTTGACAGAGTTTCAACTATGAACAAGCTTAATGCTTCCCAAACTGTGTAATACATAGTTTCATCTTGAATTCCCATAGTTTATTAAAAACTACAGTATGTACTCTAAATTTTAGAAATATGTACATGTTTGCTGAAAATTGGAAAATGAGACTATTGACACAACCTTGCCAATTGATGAATGATAAATTAAGCCGAAGTATAAATCTGTTGTGGTATTGGCGAAAATTTGATGATAAGGATTTAGGGTTGAAGGTTACCAAAACTAATAGTCACTCTCATAATAGTGAGACTCTGGATCTATAACTGATTCTAATAATTTACAGTATGTACATTGCTGATGTACTTACGTTAAGTTACGTCAATTATTTAAGCATGATGTAGCAAAGCTACTCCTCATGTTCCAAAGGACGTACAACTAGTAAAATTGCAATAACGCCATGTAAAAGAAGATCCAGAATACACAACGGCATAGGAGAATGGGGTAAGTACCGTCAAACTAATTGTAAGTTCGAGTGGCTGTAGAGATACTGTGGACTGCTGGTATATATATACATATATGTAATAATTATGCACACCAAATTATTCCTTTGGATACATACAAGTTGGACACATTAGCAGTAGCAGTGAATCATTTTAATCAGACATTTGCCTTTTGATATTCTGATAAAATACTGTCAGATTGAACTAAACACTACATTGTTTAACGTTCTTTCAACGTTTTTGGGGTTCGTTTCAGAAGAATCCGAATGCAAACACTCATCAAGATTATGATATGATAGGATCAGATGGTCTGGTCTTTGTACAGGAACATTTCTGATGATATTTTTCAAAAAATTGGGGTAGATTCATTGTTACGGCATAACATTTAGAGCATACCATTTCAACTGGGCTAAACTTTGGGGTAAACCAAAGACCAAACAGGAACAGTCCAAAATATTTGGTACAGTCTCGGTATATATAATTATTATTATATACAGATGACAAGAAATAATTGTCTCGTCTCTAGTCCACATAAGGGATAACGGTAACAAAAAATCGTTTCCCCATGATTTAGCAAATCGTTTTCCAGATTTTTTAAAATTTGTTTCATCAAGCTAGCTCAGAAACTCTGGATACAGCGATCCAGGAAGTGGAGCGAAGTCAGGTTTTTGTTAAGAGAAACTGAAACTTTCAAAGTTAAAACTTGTTTATTGCTGCCTAAAATTTGTTTAAAAACTATTTGTGACAGTTCTTCGGAGAAACTTTCATTGGCTTTCATAAGAGCTCCCACACAGGTCTCTACGTCGAGAATTGTGGGCATGACCCTTAAGAACAGATAGTGTGGATGGGAAAATTCGTCTTTGGGAACAAAGATGCGGAAAAGGAGAGTTTCTGAACTTACGATTTTTTCATACTATATACTGTTGTTTATAGAAATATTTGGAAGCGCTGTGTTTCTAGCAAATTTCCTGGGGTCTCATTTGAATCGAATATGGCTTGTCCAAGTTAAACATTACGGTGTCAGAAGCTCATAATGCGAGACAAGATTAAAACAAACAATTAAATATTAATTTATGAAATCAAATCATAAACCTTTCCTCACATTATTATTTCTATCCGCGATTTTCAAAGTAGAGACTTTGGTGATAGCTCTTCTGAATGCCAATAAATGTTTCTACAAATTAACGCCACAAATTATTTCTAATAAAATAATGCAGACGAAAATAAGCAGTTTTCCAAACAAATCGTGACATTGCTCCACTTACCTGAACGCTGAATCCCGAGTTTTTGAGTTACAAACATAAATTTATTTTTAAATAAATGGAAGCTAAATTTCCAGATTTCTAAAAAATCTGGAAAATTGGTTTTATTTACTTTTCTGTTCAACAGGTCCCCTAGTTGAGAACTGTATAGTTATTAATATTGAAATGATTTTTTGAATTAATATTTAATGTGATTGTCTTCACTTAAGTATAACAACACAATGGCACCTTTCAAAGCTCATCAAAGTGTTAAAATATTTCCAGAATAGCAACAAAGCATAACGGATGCGCAAAATTATCAAAAAGGTAGTTTTTGCTCAAAATACCGGAACTGTCTTTATTTTCAGTTGAGTCTAACAAGAATAGGTAAAATACACAGGGAAGTTTCCATAACTGATTAAATATAAATTATAAGATATTTTAGATTTATTACGATATAGTTCGTGTTTATTGTGAGACCATATAAGCTTTCAAATGTGTAAAACTGCTCAATAATTCTTCAGTTCTCAACTTCAGTCTCGCAAAAACGCTTCAATAACTTGAATAAATTTGGCTGTACAGTCTAAATGTATACTGTGCCCAGCGTCAGGAAAATAGCGGAGTCTTAAAAAAGACATTTCTCATAATACAATTGTGTGCAATTAATTATACACAATTAGGTAAATACAACTATTTATGATATTAAACTCACTTCGCATCTTTTATGGATTGTCGAATGGTCAGAGGCTGCCATGATTCCACAAATGGATCGAGTTTGCCATGCAGTATCAAGGTCGGGCAATTTATATACTGCAACCGGTCCTTGAAACTCTTGACACCCTTTTTCCTGCAAACTTTTGTGTATTCTATCATATCATTCATGAGCTTAATGATGTAATCCCTCTCAAAATGTTGTAATACTTTATCCAACTTTGCTTTAGGCCATCGATCCAGATTTGAAATACCTGTAATAAATGAGATTAGGTATTATTGATTATTATGGTAATTAATGAATAATAATGGAATTTTGCTCCACAAAGTAGTTGAACAGTTACCCCTGTAAACCATATCAAAAGACTCTGAGTCAGAAAAAAATGCTCCCCAGACCACTAGCTTTTTAATACGATCAGGGTAACTGGAAGTCAGAAGTATGCCAAACAAGGAGCCTTGGCTATAACCAGCCACAGAATAGCTCTTGAATCCTAAATTCTGTAAATAGAAATACACCCCATCAGTTATTTATTTACTAATTTTGTTAAGATATAACATGAAATTTTATACCATTAAAAATTATAATTATATATTAAAACCTAAATAATCGAAAAAATTGCGAAGACTTATTTCCAAACCTCCATCAACTGAGCCGCATAATTGGCGCAACGTTCGCACATTTCGTCATCCACCTGGCGATCCTGCGGGCGGCTTTTTCCGTAACCTGGAGGATCCCAGCAGACCCAGCGAAAGTCAGTTTTGTTTAGCAAAGGAATGACATCTCCGAAATCCAAGTCAATCGTCCCTTACAGATATAAATATAAACAGAAAATATATTATGAACGAATCTGGGAGGGGGAAATAAAAAAGAACTTTAAGACAAGTCTTGAAGACACGAATCTTCAGATTACCTAAAATTCCTGGGAGTAGAAGAACTGTGTGAGATCCCTCTCCAGTAATTTTATAATAAATATGCTGATCACCTATAATAATTTCTGGCATTTTGAAACAAAATATTTCCTGAAAACTACCCGTAAACAGTAATCAGACAGGAATGAAAGGAGGTTTTGAAATAGCTCTAGAATTTTCTTGGCGCTGTCTGTTAGTAATAAATTTTGAAGTTAAAATTACAAGCCTTTTTACGATGTATAATTTTTTCAAGAATTTAAGCTGAATTGTTTATGGTCTTTTGTTAGAATTACTTAAGCGTTCGTAGTATTAGAATGATGAATAGAATTATTATTTGCAATATAACTCGAATGTATTTAAACCTGCTAATGTGTTACTGCAGTGTGCCAATTTTTCTCTGGTGTCTCTGCTGGGGTCGAATTGAACGAATTATTTAGGAGAATTGAAATATGGAGAGGAACTTGGAACTGTTTTCATGATGAGGAATGAAATCAATTGTCCCTTGTAGTTAAAGCAAGATACCCATTTAGCATCAAATTGTGAAGAAAGTAACAGTACTTTGTGATTTAAGGGACTTTTAATTTTCTTTTACTTTCTTGTAATTGCTTGTAATTGTAATATTCTAATGACAATTCTGATTTTATACGCGAACCTTCAGTCGTTTAGGGATAAATATGGTAGGTAGTGTATGGTAAATATAAATAGTATGGAAACGCTTTAAATACGTATATTTCATACGGGAAAAACGGATTTTGTTTACCTTTTTAATAAAAGATACTTTCTTATACATCCATACAATCCGTCCGGGCACAATAATTTTGTCACCTCCGTACCTCGGGATCGGAAATACTCAACGCAATGGTACTAGTATCAAAATATTTCGTCTATGACAGTTTACTAAGACAGTTTATAAAGGAGTACTATATACGTTGACAATTCCAAGATTTTAGTTTAAAGATTTCGGCATGGTTTGATCCTTCATTGCAGGTTTCAAATAATGTGCAAACTAGCAGTACTGACTATTACAGGATTCACAAGGACATGAACTTTTTATATTTTTTCATGGCTGTAATTTTTACTATGTAGATACAACACGCTGGCTTATTTAGCAGGTCATACAAATTTGTGTGTGAAATTTTAAGAAGAAACACGCTCATGTTCAAATTCAATCAGCGCTCTAGGAATTCTTCGACAAGTTTCAGAAACTCAGCCGTATGTTTCAGATGTATGTCGTGGCCTGCTTGAGGAAAGTATTGAATTCTATTAAATAAAACAAAATAAAAAAATATCAGGAAATACAATAGTAACATATATATCGTCGACCTCAATTTGACTTCCAGCAACAGCGAGCCAAACACTCGGAATGCACATACATACCTTGAATTTGGTATAGCTGACTTCCAGGCTAAAGGTTGCAACTCATCTGCAAGGTTATCTTTCTGACCATGTAAGATCAAAGTAGGACATGTCAAAGATGGCAGTTCACCTAAATATTTCCCTCGTTTTTCTTCAAACGTCTTCCTTACTAGAACAGCCATGTCTTGCAGGTGCTGTTGGAGGTACTCTTTGTCGAAGCATATGAGTTTCTCATCCAGCTTGTCCTTAGACCACAAATCCAAACAAGCCGAACCTTTAGGAAAAAATGTTATTTTTTTCATTTACAAGTTTAAGAAAATTCCAAGAAATCTGATTAAAAACAAATATGTGTGCATTACGTTCATGGAAAAATAGACTTCGCTTCGTTCCAAATGCAAAGGTTCCCCAAATTACCAGCTTAAGCACATTCTCAGGATAATGTTCTGCTAATCTGACACCATAAGCTCCACCTTGACTCCAGCCAGCAATTGAATACTTCTCGAATCCTAGTTTCTGTATGGAAGTGCATATTTTGTAAACAAAAATTTGTCTTTAGATAGCGCAGTGAGTTAACTGTAGCAATAATTAATTAGATGTAACTATTTGCGATTGTCATTTCTTGCAAGAAATACAGATTGTCAAGTATACAGTTAATTACATATGTAGTTTCATAAAGATCCTTTGCGAAATTTAAATTGGCAGCATTTAAAACCTGCACTATACGTACATATATATACACTTGCAACTCAAATTAAACTATTTTACAATTTCAGAGCATAATTCCCTCGGTGGAAAAATCGCATCAGGTAATTCATTTGGACGAAAGTGTCTTCCCTGTACTCTTTTATTCCCTAACTTTTTCCTACGCAGTATAGAGTGATGAGTTCACCATTCGAAATATTTACATAGAATTAAAAATATAAACGGAGAATATTAACCTGCATCAATTTTGCTATCAAAATACCGCATCGTTCGTACAACTGTAGATCAACAACTGCATCCTTTGGACGACTTCGTCCATAACCAGGCGGATCCAGGCATATCCACCGGAACTTCGTTTTATTCAGTGCGGGAAATATCTGTGCAAAATCTGATAGGATAGTTCCTTTTGTTTCGGTAATAATAAATAAATACGTATGTTATTACACATCCATAATTTTATAATTAATTACAGTACAATATTATAAACTAATACTCCGAGTCATGGTCACTTTCTATTATTTATAATTAGTTAGGAATTTAATGAGTATCCTCAAAGGTATTTCTGAATTACCTATAAACCCTGGAATGAGGACTACAGTATGAGGTCCTTCTCCAACCACCTCATAGTAAATCTGCTGGTCCTCAACGTCAATTTCTGGCATTTTATGTAATTCCCAAGCTTTGAATCGTAAATTGTCTTGGTCCACCTCTAATAGTTTCCTTTTCTAAAAATTTATTAAAGAATCGATCAAGACATCAGAACTCATAGATTAAATGTAAAAATTACCAACCCTACAGAAAGGTAAGCCACACATGATTTACGAATCCGACGAAAAGGGCTTAATTCCGTCATTTTTTTTCTAAAACTGCTTTCTCTAACACAACAGTACTCCCTCTTCTGTCACATCAAAATGAGAGCTTGTGAGAGAAGTACATATGTATGTGTTTACAAGATATAGCAAATAGTCCCAGAACGACACAAAATATTGAAGTAAAAAGCTGGTGGGGTGCCTTTATAGGGAGTCAATTGAGCCTTTAGTAATTAAAACGAAAATCAATGCCATATATTTACTGGATGACCTTTCCTTGACCTAAAATATTAAAACGGGAAATTCCTGTGCCGTTCAGAGTATTAGCAAAACCTTTCCGTGGAATGTGGGTAGTACATACATATTCTTCAGCCAACAGAAATAAAATAATGCAGTTTTTAAGCCTGAAAAAATTAAAATAAATGAAAGGACAAATCAAATCAGAATTGGAAAAGAACTCTCTAACCTTTGTAAAAATTACAATGCTGTGTGTGTTCAAAGGGTGCTCAGTTACTGCGTTGGGAAGGTACTAAAATACGGGCTGACTGTGAGCATCTCAATTGCAAGTTTACTCGCAACTCGCAGGTTAACACAAATATAATATTTTGTTGGCGTGAGAAAAGTTGATCTAAGAACTCCCAACAGTATATGTATGTATTTATGTACATACCTATAACTATGTACTAATTAAAAACACTGTTTCAGGCTTTTAATTTTGGTATCCTTCCAGCTCAAATTTACATAGTCCAAAGAGATCATTATATTTCGTATAAGAGGAATAGGACAGGTTGAGTAACAATATCAAATGTAATAATTATGTATATAGATAAAGAATTAGTAAATGCATTTCTATGATCCTATTTCCCACTGCCTGTATATCCAGGAGCTTTTCTGAAAAAATACTACTTTGGAATACAAATTTGTCCTACTTAATTTAAAAATCTAAGATTAATAAATGCAATGGAATGGAAGAAAAAAACAAAGAACTATTTAAATGCAGCCAAAATTGTATGCCATATTTCAAAATGCCTTAGCGTCAGAGCGAGTGCTTATTATTTTTGGAGTCGTCTCAATAATTGTAGGAGTTAATTCCCGATCGGTACAATTTGATTGAATATTCGAAGGAAAGCGGATTGCGTACTTAACTGGGACTATTATGAAAATGAAGATTATAGTGAAGTATTGGAAACCTGTTAATTGGGGGCAGAATGATTGATTTATTCTGGTGTATACACTATAATACCATCACAATATTTTTAGCAAACTTAAGAACTTTGGTTATACATGTATAAGCATGACAAATATAAATGTCAACGCTCTATTAACCCTATTTAAGGAAAATCGAAATTTGGTTCCCATCTTAAACGTCAAAGTCTCTCCTTAGGAGTTTTAAACTGTTTGCTGGGTCAGAAACTCTTCCACAATCTGAACAAACTTGGAAGTGTAGACGAGATGTAAATCGTGACCGCCTTCCGGGAAGTACACAATTCTATGAAACCACAAATAAATACATTTTAACAACAAAAATTATTTCGCAGGCATGACAGTCCTTAATTTATTAATATTATAATATTAAATAAGAAATATATAATTTATTATTACTGAAATTACCTGGAATTAGTAAATGCTTCTTTCAATTTCAAGGGCTGGTCATCATCAACAATGTTATCCTTTTTGCCATGAATGATCAAGCAGGGACAATTCAGTGACGGTACAGTCTCTCCAAAATATCGGCCGCCATTCTGCATCGCCCGTTTCACCAGTTTCACCATACCCTCACATTCATAACGAAGGTTGTCTTCTTCAAAGTACAAAAGCTTCTCATCCAGCTTTTCAGGGGACCAAAGTTCCAATTTTGCACATACTATAAATGGATGGGAACATGAAGTCATTTTAAATGGAATAAATGTCTTTCATAGCAAACTTAATGATCTCGCAATGTCGCAATCAGTAACGCACAATGATATGCCAATATTGTATTATCGTACGATGCTGTTGCTTCATACGGATTTGTTTGTTAACCTTGGTGAAACGTTTGCAATTTCTTGGTGCAGTACGCAAAAGTTCCCCAGATTGCCAAACTGATCACTCTTTCAGGGTAGTTGTTGGCAAGAATCACAGCAAAGGAGCCTCCCTGGCTCCAACCGACTACAGAAAATCGTTTGTAGCCCAATGTCTACAATAACAAGGTCGGATTGTACTCCTCATAAATCCAGCTATGGTTTTTTAAAGAAATAATTACAAAATTGAGACATCAAAATGATAATTCCAAAACCTCCATTAGTTTGGCAGCAAGATCTGCACATCTCGGGTACAGCCCATCATCATGCTCCCGATGTGGAGGATAACTCCTTCCGTAGCCCGGAGGATCCCAACAGATCCAGCGGAATTTCGTTTTATTCAAAGCAGGGAATATTTTTGAAAAGTCGGATTTTATTACACCTGAAAAACAAACAAGGAAATATTTTTATTTTGACTCGTAGCAATACATTAGTCTTGCCTTTTTACACACATGAGTTCTACAGCTAGTGTTATTACGACAGAATTAACCGTATTTTTATAATTATCTGACCCAAAAATCCAGGAAGGAGCAAAACTGGATGCGGTCCATTCCCAACTCCTTCATAATAAATCTTCCAACCGTCAATCTCTTTTTCCGGCATCCTCAGTCAAAATTTCAGCTATTCAAAGGACCCGTCCAAACTGCTCTTAGATTCAATAGCAACTGGCAGAACGCTTTCTAAATGACTGGCAATGTCAAAAATATATTACTTGAGTACATACAGTGCATAAATGTTATGCATTTGATGATGCGAGGAACCTCACAAAATGAGACTCAATTGTGGTTTGGAAACTCAACAAGTTGCTTCCTAATTTTTTAGAGGCATGTAGAGCTCTCTTGACAATTAATTGTAAGTTGGTTAGAAATTTCTGGATATAATTCCCAGAGAATTACTCATTTATTCTCACCATCAGTCTTTATGGCACAATTAGTAGTTCAATCCGCCCCTGGCTGATACTTAAGCTAACATATCTAGGAACATATATGTACATAGATAATTAAAATCCCTGTGGCAAAATCGAGGGGTAAGCTCAGGAAAGGAGCAGGTCATATCATCCTACAAATCTTCCAATAAACATTTCTGCCATCGCTTCGGCGGAAATGCAACATAATTAAACTAATTGTGAGAACATCTCACCAAGCTTCATTCCTTTCATCTTTTACATCGCTACAGTAATTTTTTGACATTTGTGCAGTTACGTATAGAGTATGAAATAAATAAAGTATAATTACCTATATATCCGTCAGTGTGCAGCTACAAATATATTGTATTTAAGAGGCACAATGGAACATATTGTTTCTTGATATGGTGTAGCGGATGCTCAGTTTTAACAATTTTAAAATCACCCATTCTATTTGAAACAATAGCAGGAAAAGTTTAATGTTGCTTCTTAACTATCGAAATGAATGTAGTTACCCATTTTTCATGTGTGGGATTATTTGATGAGCATGATTTAACATACGCGTCAAAGGCAGGCAAAGCCTTATGATTAACAGGTAGCAAAAATCGAAACTTATCTATATATGTACATATACCTGAGCAGTTGTATATTGTGCCATGTATAATGTGGAAGACAAAATAAGACCATAAAATGGAAACTTGTTATTGTAATTATTTATACTAAATGAAAAACAAGCGATTGCCACATGTAGTCGTGAGAGCTTCGGGTGAAGAAAAACATTAATTTCTTTTCTTCTCTCCTCCGGCTGATCGACCATTGTCGCTCTTCCTCAAAGAAATGCATTTGACTACTTTGATGACTCCAATGAGGAACAATAAGATCAGTAGTACGGAAATTGACCAAAGGAATAACATCACATCGAACATCCGATGCTGGAAGAGGCTTAAGTTATTCAGAGGCTTCAGACTTTCAGTACTCTCATGACGAAGGGCAAACTCAGTCCAATACACTGCTGTTTTTATTGGGTCCATCGGACGATCCCGGAACATCTTCGATGCTCTCTTCATATTTACTGTGTATCTGCACAAACAAGGAATACATTACATACTTGAGTAATACAAAAAGGTTACACATTCATATCAAGACACTGAACTCACTCCTTATTTGTGAGGATTTCATGTACGGCGTTCTCCATCATTTGAGGTGTGAGGTATTGACCCTCCAGTCTTAATCCAATCCTTTTTGCTTCCACGACATAACCATTGTAGTCCTGGTCTCCGAAGAGAGGCATGAGAACCACGGGGACGCCGTAGTACATGGCTTCAGTCAAGCTGTTGGATCCAGCGTGAGAAATGAACGCCTTTATGTTCGGATGTGCTATAATAATTGACAATTGTAATTTATTATTGAATACAGGAGCATACACGGTTGAAGTGAATTTATCTTTGAAAGAAACTGACGTTCATATACTTACCAAGAATTTCAAATTGGGGGAGCCACTTCGATGCTTTGATATTTTTTGGTGCATCCGCAGGCAGTAGTCCCTCCCATTTGAAAATGAACCGAATGTGGGGGAATTTGGCGAACAGGTTGAACATAGTCTCCTTGAAATAATCTGGAACAGTATTGAGGTCAATTGAGGAACCAAAGGTTAGCAAAATAGCCCCATCTTTTGCTCCATCCAAAAAATCTTGGAAGTCCTAGACATTCGTAAAATTTGTATTAATCATAGAACGTCATTAAAACAATATTGCCGCAGTAAAGCAGTCTCAACAATAATGTGCATATACAGATAGTGCAATAATGGCTACCTGTATTATAGTAAAATATTTATTAAATTGAAATACGTTTCAGGGGAGAGAAAAATTCCCTGGAAATTTGTGCAATCCAAAGAAAAAAATTCAACTTCGAAAGTTTTCGAACGACTCACCTTTGGTAATGATTTTTTGGGTAGAAAGCATTGCATCCCACCAATTTCGATCAAGAAAGGTGGAAAAGACCTGGCAAAGTCCGTAGTTCCGTAATGATTGTTAATGAAGATCAAACTAGCATTTCTCTCAAGTTCCTTGATAGAGGGAGCTGTGTCATCCAAGTTATATGTTTTCCTTAACATCTCGTCAAATGCGGGATACCAGAGAGAATCTCTCAAATGGTTCATGTAAAATGGTATCAAGTAATTTTGAAGTCGTTGGAAAAAACTCATGGGGTAGTAATAGAGGGCAACGACCTCTGGGACCAGGGAAGGCTCTGGCGGAAACCCGAACAAATCATAATACCACGGCATCATGAAGCTCGACTTTGACAGGATTAATTTAGCCTTGTATCTGTAATTTAAAATCAGTCCGCAGTCTCCAAATACCACATTATTGATGACCAAATCGAAGTTAGCTTCGTGAACCAGGTAGTGCAAATCAGGGTCATTGTCGGGATTGCTCAGAATGAGATTGCAGATGGCATGAGTGATGGGGAATGTGGTGGACCAGAATTCCTGGGCACGGCCCTCCCTCCGAATGGCGAGACGATCTGCTTTGTAGGCATCTGCCATAAATAATTTCAGAGATTTTGGAACTATATTATGGACATTTTGGGCTTCGGAGGGTAACTTCGGGTACGGGGAGACGTAGGTAATGTTGTGTCCATTCTCCGCCAGAGATGTCACTAATGGCCAGATCCCCACTTTGTGACTGTACGTTCCTCCAATGAAGAAAAACAAAATGTTTGCACTCTCTGCAGTCTTCCAGGTCAAAATATTTACGAGTAGTGTCAGTGTAGCAAGCTTAACAATTGTATTGTTTTTCATTTCTAGAATTTAAATAATAAAGACGGGCTAATTTGTATTTGAAGTGCTTTGCCTTTGGAGTAGCTTAAATATTAATGAGATCAACTCTGTTGTGAGCTTGTGAGTATGAACATCTGGTTGAGTAAATAAATAATTACTCATGTGACGGTGCTTAGCGACTGTACAAATGGAATTGTAAGATTTTTCGGGTTAGTCACTGTATCTCTCAAGGGTGCATGACTGATAGTATAAAGCCAAGGGTAACAAACAATGAGTAAATACAGACTGCATTAATAATCAAGTACTCTGTGAGCCGAAGGGAATCATATAAAGTCTAATAAAATACATCAAAACCCTAATTTTACCTCTTTTTCTGTCACAGGACTTACTAATTCTCCAGAATATTAAGGAATTTGTGTACGTACGTTTTTACACATAATTTAACAAATAACCTGTAATGTAATAATAAGATCTGACACTTGATTTTATCTTCACACTTTTCGTTATTTATGTGAACTTATTTCACATTTATTCTCTGCATTTACATTTATGTACCTCTCGTGTTTGTTGTTCGGTAGAGTGGTTGGTCAAAGTCAAACACTGGAATATGGAATGAGACAGTCTTGTCGGTGTGATAATAGTGAGCAGTCTCATGACAGGACAGTCATGGGGTCTCCCTTATCAAGTCGGAGTGGAATTATCTGTAAAAGCATACTCTGTCCTTTGTCAAGTAGCAAATGAGTCATAATCCTAATGAACCCCTCTTGTTCCTCAAAGTTTATACACTAAAAGCTCTAGTTTCAAAATAGTTCACAGTACTACAGAAATGGTGGAATGTATCCAATTAACTGCACATACATGTGACACTCCTTTGCTCTCGAAAACGCAAAATTGAACAAGAGAGAAAACTTTTGAAAGAATTTGCAGAAATGAAAGAATAAGTACCCCACTTGTGTGAGCGTAGTTTTGTTAATTTGGTACATAATCATTCTTTCTATCAAAAATTACTTGCAAATTAGCGTAATTGTTTCTGATCTGAAGACAGAATGCTCAGGGTTTTCCAATTGAAAATGTCAAGGCATTTTGAACAATTTCAATCCTTGGAATTTCGGGCATTTATGACATTTGGGGAATTTATAACATTGGATATGTACCACTTTTATGAAAATTGGGCTAGACATTCAACATTATTATTAATTATATAACATGATTTTTAATTGCTGGTGTGATGTCCAGGAAAAATACCTGTCCAAAATGCTCAAAATACCTTGCCGAAAATGTGGGGAATTTTCAATGGGGCGCAAAAAGAGGACAAGTTGGGCAGTTTCAATTGGACAGGCAAACATCAAAGGGCATTCTCAATCGACCAACCCTGACAATCCTTCATGCATATGGGTTTTAAATGTAAAATAGTCCAACTTCGCTTTAGGTGTTTGATTAGATGCGTATCTTATTTATGGCTACGTTCCAATTAAAACAAATTGTATGATTTTTAGCTTTATCTGTTTCTACGTTCTTCTGTAGGTACAATCTACATTGACTTTATTTTCATTTAAAAAACAACAGTTTACGACCACCATTGTTCCAAGCATGTTTGTAAAGTAGTTGATTGTAAGTATCAAAACGGAGTAATAATAGTTTTTCGTACGACTTTTATTTCTATTTCTATTGACAGGATTCCAAAATCGATTTAGAACCTTGAAAATCATAGCACACAATCAGGATATTTGAATGAGTAGGAAAAATTTGTCGTAATTGCAAATTTGCACGTTCTGATGTTCCTTGAAGTTTTCCATAAAATATGAGTTATATTACCACGATATCAATTTTGGATTTATTTGTATAATGTAATTTAGATAAGCAAATGCCCTGAAGGGTAGGTCTAAGGATAGAAAATGCAAGGTTGGAATACTGTTGATTAGAGTAAGGATTTTACTGAGCATGAGAAATGGTATCAGGTATTAAGAAGCCAGTAGAAAGATGACAAGTTGGAAGTAGCACAAGGCATTAAGATGACACTCAAGCTGGAGCTGAAACGTGAGCTTCAATGGGATTTGGGAGACAGAGCTCGTAGAAATAGTAATATAATTGAGTTATTATGCCAACGTAACAGATAGTACAATAATAATAATTATTATTATTATTCAACTATTCCCTACATAACCAGGCAGTTAAATAAACTAGAAAAAAGTCAACCTTAATTCTGGAAACAAAGAGTAAGTTTGTTTATGCTGTACAATAACAGAATAAATTATCAAATTCAAACAATCACTCTATTCTTTAATACTAGTTACTTAATTGTGTGTATCACAAATCAATGGTATTGCAGTAGTGTTGGGAATGCATAAAAGCTCAAAAATCATTAGTAGTATTTTTTCAAAATATTCAGGATTTCGATCAGTATTAGTCAAAAAAGGAGCAGATGTAAAAAAAAATGTTTGTACATATATGTGTTGAAAATTAACTCAGGAAAAAGATTATATTAATTCATAAAACAGAAAAACACTCCTGTATGAGAAAACGAGAGTGTAGTAAAAGGAATTCCAAACAATATTTATTTTATAAAATTTTTACATGACCTAGGTCTAGTTCATTGGCACGGAAAAATATTGTTATGAATTCCATTTTATAAACTAGGTAATGTCTGTATAACTGCAGCTGGTGATTGCAAGAAAGCCTCCACTTTGGATAC
Organism: Allacma fusca; assembly: GCA_947179485.1. NCBI lineage: Eukaryota > Metazoa > Arthropoda > Collembola > Symphypleona > Sminthuridae > Allacma > Allacma fusca. Next base: position 5,470,510 of record OX359247.1, on the reverse strand, counting down.
AAATTCTTCCGTATGAGTCACCTGTGCATCATGATTTGCTCCCGCAATTATATGCACTCTGGAAAAAAATATATCAAAGGTGAAATGTTTACATTTAGAAAAAATACAAATGAGCGTAGATTTTGAGGAGGAAAAATTAATTACGCTGAATTTTTAATCCTAGCTTGGAAGTAGAAAGCGTGAAGGTAGGGGCTGGAAGTATCCACCTTCCCATTCATGACTAGAGTTGGACACAATACTTTGTCTAAACTGTCCTTAAGGTAGTGTCCATTATTCCCAGACTCAATAGTAGTTTTCACAAAATTCAAGAGTCCAGCTCCCAAATCCTCGAGATAACTTCGTTCATAGAGTTCAAGAGCATCCTCCAGCTTGTCTTGAGACCAATTCCTTAAATTGATCCTACCTGAAATCATATATTGGATTCGTTGAAGCAATGACAAGCAGAAATAAATAAATCAAATAAATTATACTCAAGTATGACTTGCGTTCAAAAGTGGGCAAATCCGATCCTCTAAACATGTACCTCGTCCCCAGGGTGACCAGAGAAATAACATTGTGAGGAAAGAATGCGGCCATGTGAATCCCCGTAGCCCCTCCATGACTCCATCCCAGGACTGAGTACTTGTCATGACCTAATTTCTGAAGAATTTCCCCAGGAATAGGATTATTATTAAATCATATAAAAATCTTATCAAAATTACTTGGGGACAAGCCCACTTGTAATCTCATCAAAATTACAATAAATTCACAATCAAGCCGAGAAAGCATTCTCCGTACTTTCATCAACTCCCCTGCCTTTCGAGCATCCTCTTGAAGAAAATCCCTTGTGAAAACCCGATTTGGTGGCCGACTCTTTCCGTAGCCAGGAGGATCCCAGCATACTAACCGGAATATTGTTTTATCCATCTGGTCCACTACTTTCCCAAAACTGGTCTCAATTGTTCCTGAAATATTCAAAAACCAAATTTGATGTATCTACAAATTAACAATTTAAACACATTTTAAAAAATCCACACAGTTCAAAAACAAATTCAATCCCTACACAAACGATATGTAACAATTGTTCTCAGCATTTGAGAAGACTTTTGTAATCTGGAATAAATAAGGCATTAATTTTCTTACCAAGGTAGCCCGGCAAAAGAAGAAGAACATGTTCACCATCCCCCACTTCCTCATAGTTCAAATTGCACCCTTGAATTTCCGCCAGAGGCATGATGACTGATATTTCAAAATCAAGAATAATTCCTTCAAAAATGTTTCTTCCGAGGTTTCTACACACCGTCCTGCTAAATTTCGTAATCGAGCGGAAAGGCCCACACTCAAACCGGCACTATAATAATAAAAGGGGAAAAAATTCCAGAACTTTCTCACTCAGAATAAACTAAACCCTCATTTCTTCAGTATTGACAACCCATTGTTAGTTCAACAAAAAATAATTGCCTGTATCTACGCATGGAGAGAAATATTCATAAATCTATTTTCCTATAGAATGCACGAATGATTTGATCAATTTAAGTGATGTGGGAAAATAAAGTCACATTTTCTCCCCTTTATTATCCTGTTCATAGTTTCATGTTAAATGAAACAATCAGAGAATCAGATCCTATAGTTTTATGCCTCCTATAATTTTATGTACAAATGGAACCGTAATTATTACATACAATAGTGGAATCTGTTTCTGAGTTCATGGAGCAGAGCGATGGGGGAGAGAGTCACGAAAGTTTATATTTAATTATTCTCACACGATTTCCAAAAAATTAAAGTCGAAGCCTGTAATATAAGCAAGTATGAAATTATGGAATTAAAATACAATTATGCCACGTAAATGACGATAAAGATGTATTGTAATAACTAGCTATTTTTCAAAATTAAAGAATAACACGATGCATATGTACTAGAATGACATCAAAACATTTATTACAATATGCACTCATAAATTAAATAAAATAAAAATCATGCATGGAAAGCTTATTATTCGTTACTCCCAGGAGCTCAGATGAGTTTTGTATATACATTATAATATTGCCTTTGAGCCTGGAAATGTATTCCTTAATTTGATCTTCCCAGGGTATTTGATGCTTAAATATAATAATTATAATGTATGGAGAGTTCAGAAGTTTGAAACATTTGTATATATTTTGCATGTAGCCCCTTTTGAGGGATGAGTATATATAGTATAGCTGCTCTAATAATGTTTGGCTACTGAATATTAAAATAGCTTATTATTTCGTTCGTATCTTATTTATATTGTGTCTCTATGCATGCACAGGTTTGACTTGGGCTAATGGGAAAAAAACTTTTTCAAAAAATCTCTTATCCTGTGTGCGGTGCTTATAATTATTTTTACTCTGCACATATTTACATAATATTTTTTAGGCATATATACTCAATAAGCCCTTGGGAGTCTGTTTGTACTTCCCGTCTTTCATCCTTTTCTGAACCTTTGCCTTGGCACAATTTAAAAAGCTAATGATAGTCTGTATAGTTGGAGGTTGGAGGGGGGAAGCGTATGTGTAAATATAGGCCTCCGGACGGGCCAAATCCAGCGAGGATCTAATCTGCCTCAGGTTCTTCCAGTAGTGGAAGTTCTTTGAGAAACTGAGATGTATTATCCTCATATACTGTTCCCTATAGATAAGTGAATTTATAATGTATGTACAAGTCTTTACTATTGTGGTGGGCTCATCATTAGATTTTTGTTCAGTCCCCCAAATAACCAGCATCTTCTTCCTCCAAGTATGTACGTACATTACACATGTCCAGGCGTTCTTAGAACTACAAGGAAATTCATTAATTTGAAAGCTTAATTTCTGGAAGCAATTATGCTCAGGCTTTGTTCCTACACTCGCATCATTACATCTACATACGTAGGCTTTCACTCTCAAAGGATAAGAAAAGCTGGAGGGGGGTGGGGGGAAATATTCACAAAAATATATTCACTTTCCCAGGAAGACTCAGAGACCGAGAGAAAGGGAAAACATTCTAAAGAAAGTCTCCGCCGTCTTCATAATAGCTTTTATGTGTTTATAGTGCAACAAATAAACTCAGATTTTAAGTATCGATGGTGTTCCGTGACGTCCGGACTTGTGTACACACAATGGGAACATCCATTTTTGATCCATATCTGAGAATTTATGAGGGGAGCATGAAAACCTGAAGCGAAGGAGTAAAAGCGTATAATTTCCTGGTGTAATATTTACTCTGGGGTGAGATAAAGGGCAAGAGACAGTTTCCAAATGAAATGCAACTTCCATGAAAAGCCCATTGGGACAATAAAAAGGAAACAAAATCCTGATCAAAAACCAACCCCTAAAATTATTCAAGCCCGTTCTATAACTATATGTATGCCCGACTTTTTGGAGCATATAAATGACAAACCATAAATAATGCTTTCCAAGGAACAATCTCCGCCCGAACTCCCGCCTGTAATACAGGGTATAAGGAACAGGGAAAAAAGATATGGGCTAAGACGAGCTAATAAATACAGGAATGTCCTCAAGCTGAACATTTATAGCCATTGTCGAACAAAAGCAAAATAAAACATTGACAAGATTGTTAAACGGGGGAAGCATATGCACAGCCCTTATCTCACGCAAACTAATGTCTCGTCCTGGTGTATTTCCGAATGTACCCCCAAAGTAAGATTTTTCTCGGGTAGTGGTCAACAAAACCTGCCTATTTTTATTCTCTACTTTATTTCCCCTCCAAATGTTGTAGTCACTGCATGGCGTGTTTTTTTTCTATGTATCTCTGCTCAATTCAGTATAGGATATCAGTACTGTGCTAACAATAAGTAAAAAATATTTTGTACTTGTCTTTTAGGCATGCGTACCTGTAGATACTACTCTGATACCTTATTGCTATAACATTCCCGTTCGTATTCCATTAAATCCATTACGACAAATGGAGTTATTTACTGTTCTTTCCTCATGTGGGATTTTCGTTCGTAGGACTTTGAGTCAACTGATTTGAACATAAATACTGGAAACATGAACCAAGAGCATTAATCTTTCCCTGTCATTTTGAGCCTGTCTTGCACAAATGGGACAGATGCAGTTTGGATTTGGAATGGAAACAAAGCCAACGTCCAATAATTTAGACCCACATATGTATATACTCTGTAATTAGGTTTTTTCTACTAGCATTTATCTCCATGTGGTTTATACGGAGTGAATTATTAAGGGAAAAAATTCGCCAAGCAACTGACAGCTAATTATCCTAATCAAGACTTATTTCAGAAAGTAACCCAGGTTTTGTAAGATTGCCTCAAACTGTATTTTATAAGATTTAAATAGGACCCGTATGGTAATTCACGTATGGTGTAGGTATCATTATTTGTATCTATGGTTATGTATGGAGTAGTATCTACGGGTAGTGGTGGTGGTGGGGAAAGTAAGAGAAAATCGGATCTGCGCTCTAGCTTAAATTAGATTTGCCATGCGAACATTGCTATCTCCTCACATTCTTCTATGTGAGTTTCCAATGCAATAAGCAATGACTAAGCTTGCGTCTGCTTTCCCCCTTTGGAACAAGCTGCGGCGAGCAAACCCGGGCTTTCAACTTGAAAGAGTCAACGGAGCCAAAAACACGTTCTTCAGTACTACAAAAGCCTCCGAGAAGACTGCACGCATTAGTCCTCGTCGTCTTGTGGAGTTCTCTTTATGTTAACCCTGTCATCCGTAACCGGCTTAAAGGAGACTGGGTGCAAATAGTAATACGAGTAAGATAATAACCCCCAGAATTTTTACGGGAATTCCTTTAGGTCTCTCGAGGGAAAAGTTTCAGCACTTTTGTGTAACTCCCACTGCTAATTCGAGTGTACTAGTATAGGAGAGGATTAGCATTCTAATCCGGAATCTTTGGTAACTATCAGGTGGCTTTCGTGGTGAGATGTGAGGAAAAGATATTTCTTTTGGAATTCCATCTCCTCCGTAAGAACATTACAAATGGTTGGGGCTCCTAGTAAAAACTACAGATTAGACTCATTTGAACTGTCATAATGCGACAAGAGGAGAAGTTCCAGGAGCTCCAAGCCAACTCCGGTGACTCCACTGACCGTGACTCTGAACGTGAAACTCAAGGAGTTAATTCTGAGAAAGTGACCAACATTTTATCTTGTGCAAATACAAATAATTACCCCATCAAGTCTCGTCGAGAGTATTCGATAACATTTTTCATCAGTTGCGGAAACCTGCGGAAATAATGCGACATGTAATTTATACTTGCAGGCAAAGTTCTGGAAGATCAACAACTTTAGTAGCCCTCGTCGCACCGAAGGGTATCAAGACTTTCAACTACTAAAGTAATTATTTTTTTTTCCTGGGAGGGTGGTCGGAGGAGATCCACCTCGAGTTCATTTTTTCTCATCAGAGGAACCCACGAGTTAGTTTTGGGTGAGGATTGACACCAGTACTACTAGTTTCTTGCTGAGGAGGAAAGGTAGGATGAGTGACAGCGGAGAGGGTTTCCAGAAAAAGGCCATGGTTGTGCATCACCATAATCATCATCATGAAGTGGAGTCTACGACAAGGACCACACTCCAAGGGAGCAATTGCACTGGACGGGAGAAAGCACTCACTTTGTGTGTCGTCCTTCTGGCGATCTTTTCCTTTGGTCTTCTTGCTTTCATTGTTGTGTCATGGCCTTTGTCATCACTCATTGCGCCGGTGAGTTTGTCGGATAATTTATAGCATTGCATATAATTATTTATAATTAACTTTTACCTATCTATATTAATCTGTTAATTCATCTGTAGTTACATACGTGCTTTGAAGTAAATAGAGAACTAAACTCAAAGTCTGCGACACATTAAGCAAAATTTCTCCCTACAAATATGACAGTCCCAATATACTTCAATTACCACTACCATTTTAAGGGTTTACTCAAACAACTTAGAATACATTCCTGAACTTCTCTCCTGAATTTCAAAATTTACTAAAGTCATTATTGTAGAGTACTTTGATAATTTAATGAAGATTCTGAAAGAATTTTGACAGCACTAAAAGTAAATAGGATGGAACTTAAAACCGTCATCAAAAACTTTGACGGAAATCTCATATCCATTCCCAAGACAGTATTTTAATCCTTTGAGGTATTTAAATAGATCCTCTGAGACAGGAACTACAAATGACAACAGATACGTTGAGGAATGGTAGCTTCAAATAGTGAAGCATTGATGGAGTGTGTAGATATGCATCCACGTTTAGTGCGGAACGCCTCACCTTGATATTGAATGTAGGATGAAAGGCCGGATGATTAATGGGGATTGATACGTCTGTGTATGTAGGACTGGAGTGAAGATATTAATCTATTGGGCTCGGGTGTGTGCGACTCGAAGGAGTGCGTGGAGATTTCCTATCGAGCAATTCAAGCTGGAGATTTCCGAGCGGATCCATGTGACGATTTTTATCATTTTGCTTGTTCAAGATGGCAAGCAGCGAATCCCATCACGACTGAACAATTTTTTCATGCTGCCAATATTAATCTCATCAAAGATCGCGTGGATGCCCACATCAAACGTAAGTGAGCCACTTGAAGCAATAACTCTATCATCATTTCCTTCCCCCATAAGCTGATTCCCTTGGGAAAGTGTTCTTTTTTTTTTAAGGAAACTCTTATACCTCTTTGTCAATCTCTACTTCCCCAAAATGTACCTCCATTATAAATACAAGCTCTCCCTTCATTTCACAACATTACTTTCCAAATTAACTCAAATGAAGACGTTAGTTTTCCTATGAATTCCCCTCCCTCTGGAAAAAGACCGTCCATGGATGGAACTTCCCGAATGCAAATTGACTGACCCAGTTTGGGTGACAGGAGTTGTATCATTTGAGATGATTTGCCAGCTTTGGAATAGCAAGTTATAATGTTAATTCTGCAGAGCTTCTGGAAGTGCCAAACGTAGCGGATGAAGTAGATAAGCAAGGACGGAAGAAATTCAGGATAGAAAAAAACGTCAAAGCTTTTTATCATAGTTGTCTTAACTTTGTCAATCCCGACGAGAATCTTCTGAGTAAGTGTATTTTTTCCCATTCTTGTACTAGCCATAAGTAAATATATCTATAGATAGATACTACATGTGCTTTCATACCCTGGACTCCACATTGACTACACATAGTAGTATAAGTAATAACGCATCCCAAATGTTGTTGCCTTCAATCTCGGAGTAAGCTCCGCTCCTACATTTTTTTTCTACTTTATACTTGGACCCCATACGTTCTGTCCTAAAAAGTGTCTACATATTGGCAGTTAACAGGAATAACATAAAAAACTCTGTCTTACATAAGAATGAGAAGAAAGTAGAAAGTTAAAATGGGGAAACTTACAGTCTCAAGTGAGACACCCACATACATATATTGCACTCACAGTCCCTCTCCTGTACTTCCAGGGAGAACCTCTCTCTCTCTCTCTCATAGTATCTATATTTACCTCTTTTTCGTGCCCTCCGTGCCCTCCTCTTGAAATTAATAAGTTTATCTAAAGTTTTGCCCGTAAAAAGATTGGCCAAGATCACGGATGCGTCGTCTAACTACACAAAAGTAATTAATGTAGAGAGTAGTAATGTTGGGAGCATCCTCCCTCATCTTTACACAATTCTCGAGGAAACTTTAACGGATGAGATGGTCGCACTTAAGTTAACTAGGTCACGCCATGACACTATTTACAAATTAGGACGTTCCAGTAACAGCCCCAGATTTACTCTGTTTACATTTTAATCCCTGACACTTCAAGTCCTCGGAGATGAAAGACTTGGTGTTTCCCTTCCATCAAAAAAACTCATTGCAGACTTGCACTTTGAGAGTAATATATATTTCGAATTCCGTGGAAAGGAATAAACAGAGGAGGGTGTGATTTTTTTTTTGGGACTGTCAAAAAGTTTCATCACGTGTGGGTTCTTTTTCAGTAGAGAAAAAGATTCTGACAGGTTCGAGAGACGTGAAAATACTACTCATAAGTACAATCTTAAAGTTACGAGCCACTGACAGCCTTTGTTTTTTTTCTGTATGAAAACCCGATTGAGATTGGGGCATGCATGGGTATGTGTACGGTTGTTTCTCTGCAACTGTGCACATTTTGGACGTGGTGGAAATTATTATTCTTTTGTTGGAGGAGACTTCCTTTCCTCCAGGTTACACTCCCTCCTCTTTTCTTACTATTTTGCTCTTGAGGCGAGGAAAACTTGGCAAGTCTTTCTTCTCTGTAGAGCCGTTACTGCCTATGTGAAGGCATTTATGTCCCTGTGTCTATCTACAGATACGGAGATATGTTCACATCCATGTCCCTGTAAGTTCGGATTTTATACCGGGCTTCTACAATACATATCGTAATAGGTATTTGTACAGATATAGATTGTCTTGTGGAACTGTAGAGAGCCATGTGATTTTTTTTTTCATATGTAATTACATGGAGAAGGAGTCTCTACCATAGATATATGGAATTTATCTCAGTGAGTGTGAGAACATCTAGAATTGAAAACTTAAATGGAGCCTGTTACTTGGATGTGATTTAGTTGCGGATTTATTGAACTCGGTGGGAGGCTATCAGTGGAGTGATACGTGGTCCGAAGGACAATTTGATTTGACCAATGCGACGCTGAAATTCCTCTGGCTCAGTGCGGCCCCTCTCTTTGATGTCATGTTGGATATTGATGCGAAGAACCGGTCCAGATTCGCACTCATTGTTGATCTACCTAGACCCACGAGCCTGGTCCCGAGTTTGTTTCACTCCACCACGGCTCCCGATCAGGACTACCTATTTGTATGCTAATTCCCTCAAACTCATTTACTCTCTCTATGCGAAGATTCACACATGCACCAGATATATATAATTATACATACATGCCCGTACATATTTACATACATAGATACTAGATCTCTCCGTTCATGGTTTTGCTAAAACCCATAAAACTATAGCTGGAGACAAAAATTACTTTTTATAGTAGATCATTACCTTCTAGTATCTTTTTTTTCTAAAGGACAGATCAGTTTTTCCACCACATTTAGCTGTCAGCTCAGGCTCAGTATTTTAAATATATAGATCCGTCTTAATTGTGCTGGAATTGGCAGAAGTGCAGAACTGGAAGATTTAAAGAAGATTTTAAGTACCTAGTCAAATGTGCATATATTCATGAAAGTGAGATGCTCTCATTGTCAGTAGCACATTCGAAGAAGTGCAGCCGGGAAGAGTATTTAGTTATAAAAGAATATCATGTTCACTATTGGGTTGCTCTTTATTATTTGAACGACTGCTACTATTGACATTTATTACATGTCTTCAGTTTCGTATCTTAAGGGATTATTTTTAGATACTCACTTATTGTTTTTGTTCGGAAGTTTCTCCCGTATTTATTTTTCCTTTGTTTTTACAAGTCCACACAGAGTTTGTTTTTCGGAGCGTAGCCAACAGCATGAGCATGCCTGACTAAATCAGATCTAGAATTTTGTTTAAAGTTTTAATGGAAAAACGAATTGCTTGACAACAACGTGCGGGTGAATACGGGGACAAAATGTCATTTTTCTCAGATTCAGTTTCCTTTTTTACTTTTGGCTGGTTCATTTCCCCTTATTCATTTCCATGTGGATGCCCAGCAGTTCAGCTCCATAGTTATGGTCGAATGTATTGTTCCAGTTACATTTTTAAAAATTATTACATTGAATAATTAGGCTAAATGATAAAGTTTGACGCTTTGAAAAGTTTGAGGGAAATATTCTCCTGAAGGAGACCCTACACATATTCCGGATATAATAAATTATGAGGGGACTTATAATTTCTAAAAGTTCTTCTCCCTGATGTGTAGCACTATGAAAGCATCCTTAACCGGCCGAAAGTCCATGATGACGGGGACCCGACCCATTTCAAATTCAGTAATAACCAAGGAAACAGTAATGGGAGCAATGGGAAATCCGTCGTAGACCGCCACACTCTCTACAAAATGATTACGGTAAGAGCTTTATTATCAACTTAACTCTGGAATGTTCTCAAAAGTATGGTCCTCACAGAGTGTCATCCCAGAACTGCTTTCATCTCCCTAACTAAAGCTCTTTGGACTTATGCTGTACTCATGCAGTCACATATGTACATATGGACATGAGCATGTAGTATGAAGGATGAAAGTATTTTTTATGCTCACTTCCATCTTGTCATATACTTATATTTTAGATATCTTATTTTGAAGGAGCTAAGCCTGCGGCACGTAAAAACCCAGTGTCTCACCCATCCACTAAAATATGAATAGTCCAAGAATACACACCAGCCTCTTTAAACTTACATGTATGAAAACCAGTATGAACTTTGTTTGAGCATGAATTTTTAAAATGTATGGAAGTACATATATCCATCTATATATGAAACATTTGTAAGTATTTCCAAACAGGCGACTCTTATCCAGTGACTGATGCGTTCATAATAAAAATAACACCTCCGTTTATTTACAGTGGGCTAGAAAAAAAAAACCTGTAAAAAATTCGCTTGTACTTTAGCGACGATAAAATATAAAACTGGATAATATACTGGAGTGCTGGTAGCATGTGAGTATTTATAGGTATGGAGGATATATTTGCACTCATGTACAGAGGAAAAGTAAATACAGGGAAATTGTTCTTCCCTAATAAATAATTCATAGCAAGTAAGCAGAAAGAATGGGAGCAAACTGCACCTTTTTTTTGTTATCAGCCTGTCCTTCTTATCATACTCTACAAATATACCAGAGGCATAATTCGAGGAAGAAAACTCTGCTCTATCTATCTATGTATGTAGGATGAGCATTGCGTACGTATGCATATGAATAGTATGGATTGACTATAAGATCTCACATGTCACAAGTGCTTTAAGATCTTGCCAGGAACTGATACACGTAGTGTAGTTTCAAAGTTACTACTAATAAAAATGATGATGTTAACTTTTGGGAATGTTCCTTGTCTAGGATAACATTGAAGTGAAGAAGATGCACCAACTCAAGAACTTAATACGGAAAGTGTGCTTGATGATGAACGCGACAGAGGAGGAATGTCATGCGGACATTAATGCCATCACCCTGATTGTCACACAAATTCAAAAGGCAGGTACTCCCCTTTGAAAACTCTGACTTTGGTAGGGCCTTTTTTCTCACCTCTTTCTAATCCAAGTAAATCCCACATAGAGAATTTCCCACCCATTTACTTCCCTCCTGAAAATTCCTCACCAAATTTAAATTCAATTACTATCAACAAGTCAAAAGTATTTTGCGGGATGAGGAAGAACATCCTTCGCCCCAAAAAGGAAGCAAATTAGCTCTTGTTCATTCCTTGCACAATCCTCAACTCTCACACTCAATTTCAACTTCAATCCATGACCAGGGCCTGGCTCGTCGGGGGCACGGAAAAGTTTTGATTAAGATCCCGTCCTAGGAGCTGAGTGTGTGCTCATACACTTGATGTGAGACCCCGAAATCCATTTTCATTATCAATAACGACGACGAGTGTTTACTTTGGCTGCCGCACCTCTCCTCATCAAATTAATTGTAGGAGCCTGCTCATCCAAAATTATGAGCTTACCCCCGGATTTCCTTAACTTACTGCCGGGCCTGGCGGGCGCACTACAAAGACTTATCTTATCCTCAGGGACGATCTAGCTTTTCGGGAAACTATACTCATTTGATGCTTCCTTTCCCACCGAACCCACGTTAATATTGTGCATGCTCATTGGCCCTGTGTAAGCACACATGGGTGTAGTGTTGTCTTTCTCAAAGGCACATACATATGTAACTACTTAATGAGACTAGTAGTACAGGCTAGATCGAATTAGATATATCTATAGATACCTATCCACATGTAATACGCATGAATGAGGCTGTCTACATATACAGAGCCCCACAACTTTCCTATGTTTCTTAATGGGATGGCTTAACTCAATCCCAAGTTTTGCAATAGATTTCCTTTCCAAATAACCCTACAACAGGCGTTCTTCCTGCGTGATTAAGTTTGTAAATGTACTCCTTTACATTTCCTTCCAGATGTTTTGTCGGCTGGGAAGTCAACGTGAGTATCTATCAAATTTGAGTGTTCCATATGAAGTCATGGTCATAAAGATTTAGTCAAGACCAATGCTGTACAAGAGAATAAATCAAGTCATAAACTTTTGATACTGGGAAATCTTTCATCATAACTGTTGCTTTTAGCATTTAATCTCTGTCTCTTAAATGGCATTGTCATTCCTGCTTGGGAGCATGCTGACATTTCCCCCTAAGTATGTACATACGTACAAAAATATGAATAGCAGTTAATACTAAAAGTCAATGTTCCCCAGTGACTTAGTTATAGATCTAAAGTAAATACTTGCGGGACAATCCCAAATCCACTTGACTAGGATTTTCCTGTAAAATTAGAAACAAGTAATAGGTTTAAGTTAGAATAGTTTATACGGAACTGCTGTGTATTGCATGGAGTTGAGTAGGGTCTGAACATAATGACATGTAAAGAGACATATGTTTCATGTCAAATGAGAAAGGGAACCCGTCAGAAGCCAAGAGGTCCTTCTAGAATATGTGTATGTGGAAGGGAGGGTGTAAAAATTTAATTATAGCGTGAAAAGGTGATATCAGAGAGAGAGAGAAGAGAGAGACAGAGACAGAAGAGAAAAGAGACAGAGAAGAGAGTGAAGAGAGAGAGAGAGAGAGAGAGAGAGAGAGAGAGAGAGAGAGAGAGAGAGAGAGAGCCGAAAGCTCTCAAAGTTTGCAGTTCAAATAATTATATGATTCGATTGGATGGGATTTTCCTTTACGTGGACTCAAGTGGTGCTACAATTGTGAATGTGACGTTGCAGTTGCTGCCAAGTCAACGGACCCGTAAATTCTGGAAGCAGCAGAATCTCGTTTACAATAAATACACAATCGATACTTTGGAGTCTCAGGTTGGGGGAATTGATTGGAGGCACTTGCTCGGGAGCCTTGTTAGGGGCAGCAGTGGTGATGGATCTGGAGGAGGGAGTCGGGGCCCAGTAAATTGGAACGATTTGGCCGGCACTGTTTATGTTCCTTATCCTGATTACCTCCGAAGACTCTTCACCTACATTCAATTCACCAACAAAAGGTACGTACTTCCGTCCCAGCTCTTCAACTTTCTTGAAATAACAGCCCTATATCGTTCCCGCTCATCCCGAGGCTTCCCATTCCAAGCTGATGTTTTTGTCCATTTACCCAATAATTTATTAAGATAGCTTCTGCCTCACCAAAATTATTTATTACAGTACATGCGTCCATGTATGTACATATGTACATGGCACAGGGCTTTTCCCCCTGTATTTATTGAATATCAGATTAACTCACGGGATTTATGGGACAGGAGACGCTAAACACGTTTTTCTAAATTAAATACCACCCATGTGCGTCGTCAGGGTAAGAGCACTCTCACAATCAGTCAGCCTCATCTGGAATTAAAATGCATTCTAACCTTATGCTTACCTTCATGTGAGAGTGCTACTTTCACTAGAGCCGGTTTCCGAAAAGTAACTAAGCATTTTTACATATGTATACGTAAGTATCTACTTTTACATACTATGTACGTACCTACCGGTGAAAGTATAGCTTGTACAACTGTATTCTCAAAATCGATTCAGACCCACACACAAAAATTCATCCCCGTAGTTACAGTGTACAGGAAGTTTATAGCCCTTTTATACAGATCCTTGGAGTCATTTGACTTGTATGTACTGGCAGGTAATCACAAACAAAAGCTTTAAATGTAGTAAGGTCCTACATGGAAGTAATTCCTTGGAAGAGCTGATCTCCTCACAGTGTACTGTATTCCCTACAAAGGTTTTAGGAGGAGGCGTGCTCAAAGACAAGCCTTGTTGGAAGCAAACCTCCACGTACATACATCTCAGTATAAGAGCTTAAGGTCCCATTCCATTTATCTATCCTTACCAAGGGATACCTTCACTATGTATATCAGTAGTACAGTAGTCAGTCTCCTCACATATAAATAACACAGGGATATATTCTATAGACGGGACTCGGAAGGAACAAAGGTAAGCTCTAAAAACCGGGAAAATGGAAAAGTGCTGATGTGAGAGATTTGGTCGTGTTGACGTTGACACAACGGCCACTCAAGCACGTCGAACCGTCTCCCTCATCCTAATACAGATGGATAAGTATCTCAAATGGAGTCTCCCAGTCACAATATACTCCTTTCACTCTTCCCCAACCCTCCTTTCATTTATTAGTGTTGCTCACATGTCTTCGTCAAGGCACTTTCTCCCGCCCTCATCAAGCCTGTACAAGTGGTTTCTATATAGAGAGCTGACCAGCAATTCAATTCTCCGCCAAGCCCCTCTATATAATTACATACATACATTGCTCTGGAGCTTTGTTCTTTCCGAGATACGTGTCTTTCTATTAGCTTGATTTTTTAAGGTACAAGTCCACATATGTATACAGATAGGAGATAATTATCCCCACATCTGCACTTTACCCTTATACAGAAGTCTAGGTGACAATGGGGTAAGAGTAGGTATGTACATTAGTATAAGTAAGTACAAGGAACTCTCTCCTAGACCGCCTCTAAAAGGAGATAAATTTGACTCGCATAATCGCTGGCTCTCATGAGGTGAAAAATTATCATTGCGGTGAGCGGGAATGCCTTCAAATTTATTTACTACTACAGAGAAGCTACTCCACTCCTGTAATGGGGTGTCTTATGGGGAGAGTACATACATTCGTTGTGTAGTTATGTAAGTACACGTAAGAATCGTATAGGAATCTGCACTTGATGGGGAAAAAAACGTCTTAGATATCACTGGAGTAGAGAGTCCATGTCGTTTTTTTAAAATTTAGCCTATACTCTACGGCAGGAGTGGCAGACAAGGGGGGATTAAATAATTCACAATTTTCCTTTCTTTTCTGGTGTGTACAGACTTCTTTACAACTCCATGCTAATGGTGTACGTGAGAGACATGCTGAATGATTTAATGGACAAAGGGAAGGAGAGCACGACTTCGTCATCTCCGTCAGCATCGTCTTCGTCGACCGGAAAGCCACCGGAGAAAGATGAGGAGCCCAGGTGGAAATTTTGTGTTCATGCCACGAAATCTGTTTTTGCAATGGAACTGTCGAGCTTGTACCTCCGCTCTTTTGATCCCAAATATCTGAAGCGTGTTCGAACTGACGTGAGTGACTCCTCTCATAAAACTTGCTTTCCCCCCCCATACACACACACATACACACACACATACTCATACATTTCATCAAGATCCATTATTTTTCCTACTGAAACGAAACACAACCTGCTCGCCATGAAAAACTTCCCAAACCACTTTCTCTTTGCAAGTTGTTAGGAAACGCGTGTCCTCTTATGAGGCATTGCCAAAACAACCGTAGTAATTGTATTCTTCGGGGTTGGGCTTCAAACTACAATGCATTGCATAAACATGAAGCTTATCAAGGAGCCTTTCCACTTAAACATACTCCATCCTGTTTCCTAATACCTTTTGATATGTCAATCAAAAGTGGGAGCCAGTTGGTTCCTTTGTCTTCCTCTAACTGGGATATGAAATTAAAACAGAATCTATATTACCCTCCTCGTCCATTAAGACAGGAACTGCATAGGGAGTGATAAATACTCCCTATGTATAGATACATATCGTAATGAACGGAGAGTAGTAGTTTACTATGTATGTAATTATATTTATACGTCCTATGAATGGTGAACTCTTAAAGTATTCCAGTCTTGACTAGAGCCCTTCGCTTTTGTCGTGGAAAAACCTGTTCATGCAAAAGAGGCACGTAAACGTGAAATGTGGTTGGCCATTGAGACATTTCCTCCTTCCAGTGATACAGTGTGTGTGTGCCTTAAAAATGAGTTGTCATTTATTTGAGGGTTTCTTTGAGTTGCCTCATTTTATTCACGTCATGTCATGTCATGATGGAAGTCAGGCCCCGTATTTTTTGTCGATTCACTGCTGAAACATGTACGTTATACAGATATAGTATATGCCTGTTCTATTCAAATATCTACATTAAATTTTCTCCATATCGTCTTATGGGAAAAGAGCAGAGCGATCAGATAATTTTTTCCCATTAGTTCCCCAAACATTTCCCCCCTGTAGTCTTTCCTTCATTTTATGTATTTCCAAATAATTCCATAAGAGTTTCTAAAACATTGTATGTATTTCGTACGGGGAAACTATGAGCTTGACTGAACATGAGTACAGTATGCACATATACTTGGATGAACTTGTCCTTGCAAAATTGTATTGTCTCTCCGGCGGGAATTAGAATTAATGGGAGCTGCAGTTGTCACACATATGTGGATATACCTGGGGGCACGTATCCCTCCTAAATTTTACAATCTCACGCTATATATACATTTTTTTTTGGAACCAAAACTATCTGAATAAGTTAAGGAGAAATAAGAGTTCTTCAAGGGAATTTTATGCAATTGAGGTCTTGCAAGAGCATGTCTCAACTTTGCCAGTATCATAACTCATCCGGTTCACCCGTGCGGATCGTATGTTTCCCTTTTTGGAGTATGTACCTTCCCATTTGGGGTTCCCTCAATTCCGACAGAGGAGAAAGTCCCTTTTAATTTAGGAATATGTCCCGGCGTATCTCCTCTATAGAGATAGATGGAATTTATTCCCGAGGTTATTTTACTATCCTTGCATTTTTCCATTTTATTTATGCATCCACACCCATCCCACTCCTACTGCTCTGTTACTCCCTGGGTTAAGATGCAAAATAAACTACCAGCAGGGATTTGTTCCTCCCTCAGTGATTACCAAGAATATTTTCCAGATTTGACCTGGATTTTGGGTCCGTAAATACGGGGTGGGTGTAGATATGTACATATGAAGGGAATGCATTTTGACTGTAAGACTTTGCAAAATAGGTTTAGTGGATGGAGTCCTTAGTTGGAGTAGCCTTTCTTTGGGATTTCTTAAATCCATAGTTTTTTCCCCCTTATACCCAGTGACCCGAGATTGTGTCAGATGTGAGTTACTACTACGAAACTTTTTTGATTTTCTAATATGTAGTCCAGAGGGTTCATGTTTAGGGAACATTAGAGCTCCAAAAGCTACTCCTACGAGTCCCGGGGTCTGAGGGACAAAGTAAATAACGTCAAGTGTGATTTAATTCTTCCAGCAAAAATTTACTTCATATTTCTTCTAAAATTCCATTACTCAGTGTCCTAGCATGGTGTATCTAGGGCTTTCAACGTGTACGTTCTATGAAGACCGTGTGTTGCTCTGTAGTGTCCTTATTTAGCTCGCTACCTTTTTATGCTAAGCTCATTTCCCTGGGTGCCTTAATGAATTTCCTGTTGAGTACTGGCTGGATGAGGGTATGAATAATAATGATTTAGTATACAGTTTCAAGTTACCAGCTCAGAGATATGCCGACATACATAGTATAGTAGTGCATCCTTCCACTTGCAAGTACATAAGGATAGATATAATTATAGTTACATAGATACATACATACAGGGTTGTTTGTTACGTTAAGGTATTAAATAAATCTAGACTTCATGATTCCAAGGTTTATTAAATCCACCCATCTCCGAACCCATTGAGCTACCTACCCGTTCAGGAGGAAGCGAACCCACAGTTGTTCATTTGAACTCCGAACAATGTAATTTAGGAGGGTGGAAGAGAAAGTCCAAGGTTACGACTCCTACAGAGAGTCATATACGCCACGGCCCCACTAATGGGTTATGTTTCTCTAGAGTTCACTCTTGTTTTATACTTTTTTCTTTTCATCACCTCTCCCGCTCCCCTCTGCTCCCACAAAAGAAAACTATTTGGTCAAATTTATATTTTCCTCTGTGAATTAAGTGAGTAAGGAGAGTTTACGCTCTGCTGCAATCAGCTTAATAAAGTGAGAAGTAGAGGGGGAAAAAGTTCACTCGGTACTTATTAAAGTAAAGTCTTGTATGTATATTAGACGAGTGTGAAAGTTTCGATGGGGTTAAAAAATAAAAGTAGAATAAGAGCGTACGTACAATTGTATGTTATGTAGGTAGGGGTTATTGTAGTAAAAATAATACTTTTAAAAATATTAAAGGGATATTTCCCTATATATGTAATTAGGTTATCACTAGAGAGATTCTAGAGTCTCAAATAGGATAAAAACAGTTTGGTGCATTTGAATTTTTTCCCTGAGTTTTGCTTGGGGATCATGGGAAATACTGACTGTATGTAATGTACATGGAAGGGAAAGGAAGACTCGTTAGCTTTCCCTTTCGTCGGGCCTATTTTCTCTACGTATTTCCACTGTTTATTTCCACGGGATGGAGAGTTGAAATTTGAGGAGTTGTGTGTGGCTTCTGCTCTCGCTCAGAGATCATTCCCTACAAGCAAATAGATTCTGAGTGCATTGAAGGAGTATAAAATATTCGGAAAGTAGCTCTAAACTGATGGGAAGAAAACTGAGACGTGTTCTTTTGTCTCGTATTTTATTTGAATTGGGATCAAGTAGAAAATATACTCGTGTAAAATCCAATGCTAATAATGTTGATGTGGTCGGTCGGAGTAGCTCTGTCTAGTATACTTATATAATCCAGTTGTGTGTGCACATGTAGATGCATGTGTGTGTCTATGCTGAGAATTATATGTACAGTACAAATAGGCATTGTTACAGTGGAGTACCTTATAAATGGAAACAATTTCCAATCCATGCTTGCCATACATACATCTGCACTTACATTTTATGCCGCTTCGCTATCCAAAAATAAGGGCCAGATATGGGAGTGCCACATGGGCCTCGTAGTCAAAAACATTGTGCTTCCAGGGAACCCTACAAATTTTCCCTTTGCTGTAAGAGGAACAGCCAACAGTGTGTTAGATAAATATTTCCGTTCAACTAGATTCGCTGGATATTTTTGTTGGGATTTAAAAAAAAACTTATTTTGAATTCATTTTCCCTTTCCTTATTTTTATTCAATAGTCTATGTTTAAGGTCAGGTCAGGATTGTTTATTATTGTGACAGTTGTATGTATGTATGTATTTTGTGTACATAACATAAATTATGATAGGAGACCTGTGCATTGTACCGTATTCAACTATCCGGATTCAAATTTAATTAATTTATTATGTACTAGTTGATTGATGGATGGAAACAATTATGGGTTAAATTCCGATATTTATTTGATATCTACTATTGCACTATTTCAACCTTTATATTTTCCTTCGTTGAAGTTGGTGGGTGGGAAGGGATGAGGGAGGTAAAAATGTTTCCTGAGACTCTGTACACACATTTTCTTTTGTACTAGACACAAGACCAAGGAGCTTTAGATGTTATTATTGTTGTCATAGAGTGAGAATAAATGGCATAGTTTTCTTAAAGTAAAGTAATAATGGGATTTTCTCTCTCTCATGTATACACTCGAATTTTCAAGGTGGAGGAAATATTTGTGAACGTGAAGGAGTCTCTGAAGTCGTTTCTGAATCGATCGACCTGGCTGGAAAAAATTTCCCGAATGAATGCTATTCGGAAAATAGAGACGCTAAAAGGGAATTTCCTGGCTCCTTCCTTCTACTTCCGAGAGGATTACTTGGACGACTCAATCAAAGGAGTAAGTATTTATATAAGTACATGAGAATTTTTTTCCATCACTGAAATCTCCAACTAGCAACATCAACCCCTCAAATATAACGAACCAGTTGTCATCCCTCCTTCCTTCCGTCAGGAATTCCGCCTCACGTTCCTCCCAACAAAGGCCTTTCCGTAGTTGGAATAATTATCTCAAAAGTCTTTTTAATATTCTCCCAGACCCCTTTTCCCTCTCATTCTTCCAATAATAATTATTTTCCTCGTCGGAGTCTCCGTACCATTCCTTCAGGAATCCATCTTCAGGGTTTCTCTCCTATAGGCCCCTGAGGGAGCACTTCCCAAGGATACACGCGTGTCTGATAATGCAAAAGTAATTAAATTTAAATTAGGAGGATGGTAGTAAATCTTTTAGGAATTAGCACAGGGCTGTCGGCTTAGATAATTTATTACAGTAATTTCACTCACTTGCTTGTAAGTAATTGCTACAGGGCTTTTACTTTTTCCTTCAATTCAGCTGATTAGTTCCCCTTGGAAAAGCTATAGGATTTACAATATCTGGGGCAGAGTAGGTAGTCCGGGGTTGTCGTATATTCATCTCCGATCGGGCCACCATAGCTCCAGCTTATTTTTACGGAGGCTCATCTGAATCCTCCCAAAGTCCTGGGTCAGTTGTTTATGTGACAATAAAAATAATTGTATTTTACAGATACAAATCCATCCCACCGACTTTCTCTCGAATGTTCGCGTGGTTTACAAGACCTTCCGGCAGCAGCTGTACCGAATATTCAGATCTGAAGTTAATGAGGACCGAGCGACGTGAGTGGGAATTTCCCAGTTTTATTGGGTCTCTTTATAGTGAGCATGAAGAATATCGGCGGGGTCCGATAGGGTCATAATTACAATATGCTTACACGGCATTGCACATACATACTGTCAAGAGGCAGGGCTACAAAATCCTTCTGTAACACCCCAACCCCAAGGAACGGGCAACACATTACAGGGGTTAATGTGCTGAAAGGAATTAAGCGCTTGTAAAATTTATGATGGTGAAATGCAATGGGTCGACAATTTATGTGTTGTTTCATCCCATCGTCCTATAAACTACCCAGCATTGAGAATCGAGGATGAAAGTATGTTTGGGGAAAGGGATTTGAATTCGGGAAAACAATTCAGTGTCAGAGCAAACCGAGTGGAACCAGTTCTTTTTTTAGTGAGGATGTATACAATCATGGTCAAATGATCACCTCGTACTTTTTTTATACTATGTTGATATCCATAAACACATATGTGCTTGCTTTATGTCAAGCTTGCATTATAGCTTTCTTGCCTTTACAAAGGATATAATTTTTAACGCTACTTTTATTTCATATGGATATAGATATATGTGTATAACGTATATAGCAAAAGAAGAAAGCAATAGAGGAGAGCTTTAAATTTATTGCTAGTAATACTAAAGAGGAACTAATGGCCAGGTCCTTGTTTTAATGGGCACGGGTGTAATAGCAAACCTGTTGTGTTTCTCTTGACTCCCGTAGGTGGGCTTTTGTAACCTTCCCATTTATTGTGAATGCCTTTTACATCCAGCAGTTCAACAGTATTGGTAAGTACCGGCTATCGTCTCAATTCCCTCCTCCCGTCCGGTAACTTTCACTCTTTTATTGGACAAAGTCCTCGAGGCCTTACTGGCAATTTACAAAATAATCTCGGATTTATGGGAGGCTGAATTGAATCCTAAAAATTACTATTCTGGAAATTGTTCTTTTTTTTTTGTTGATGTTATAGTGATCCCTTTAGCTTTTCTGACGCCTCCACAGTACACGTGGGGTGCCCCGAAGTACATCAACTATGCGACAGTAGCTTTGACAATAGCTCATGAAGCTCTGCATGCCCTCGATGGCTCAGGTAGGGCATAACTTGTCACAGTATTCTCTCAGATGTTGTTGTGTGTGTTGCGTATGTCCCTTTCTCAAATCTATTTTTACAATTGCTCTGTGTGGGAGTATTTTTCTGTCCGGATTTTGAAATGACATTTTTATTTTGTATCAATATATTTTCCCGGGACGACGTGTATATTGTATGAAAAGAATGCAATTGATCCCTCAAAGTGACAGGATACTTCCGACTTGATTTGAAGTTTAAGAGAAAATTGGATTTCTAAATAAATATGGTGACTTGAACCGTACTTCCCTTATAGTCTCACTATTGGAGACTTGATGTGCATATGTGCATATATAAGTCCCATTATTTTTTTCAGGGTATAGATTTAAAGGTCAGGATTGGTTTAGCATATGTTGAAGGGAGACTGGGTGTGTGAGGAATGTGTTAAAAATGTATGCCGTCCATTGTTTGATGTTTGGAACGTAGGAAGTGACTTTGATGCGGACGGGAAATTGCAAGAATGGGTGTCGGACTCAAGAGGTTTCTTACGTGAGAAGAGTTCGTGCGTGGCAAAACAGTATTCGGAAAATTTCCATAAACTTATCCCATTCTACCAGACACATGTTCCGATCCAGGTACTGTCCAGTTTATAAAAATTTCTCACGGAACCTTTTCATGGGGTTATCTTTCAAATTGCTACTTTCATGCTTTCATACTGGAAATAAATGGGAGGAGGTTCCCTGTAGGGAGTTGCTGGTGGCAACTAAAGGCAATTTTTGAGTAGGAACTAGTGGATGGAAAGGAATGATTAGTTTAGGGTAATTGAGCCTTAATTAACAGCTGTAATATGATATCACACTTGAAGGGAATTATCGTGAGAGAGTACATTTTGACTTGGTAGTTTTCAGCTGTGATTCAATTACAACCAACTTTGATCTGGTCCTTTCTTTTCCGGCATGGGGTCTGGGTACAATAATTATCTCGTTCCGAGAAATGTAGCTTAGATTCCTTTATGAGATTATATTCATGCTCTACCTTCCAGCCTTGACTGTCACAGTCGTACAACATCCAAACCAGGTTTTGAGGTTACTGTAACAAAGCCGGGGTAATATTTGCTGGATCATTTTAAAACAAAAGCCTCCAAAGCTGCCCGTAAGTAAACGCAAATACACATGGACAGAGGCTTATGTTACCATCATAATAATCAATTCTAAGTAGCATGAAATTGGTAGACAGGAACAGGCACGAGCTTTTTGTTTTTCAAGTTCCCCTAATGGAACAATTCCCTAATGGCCTAGTACCAGTTACAGATGTTCATGTAAACCCACCTAATGATCCCATAAGTGCAGGTATCCTTTTCGGATATGGAGTTCGTATATGTCAAGGAGAGAAAATAAACTTTCAAACGAACTAATTGCTATGAAATTAGATATTCATTTTATTTTTCAGACGTACCGACAGATATACAATAGCACGTGCGTGTATGTATATCTATCTACATATATACATACTAATATGAACGTAATAATATATTTTCTCCAAATGTTGCCAAATACATACAGAAGATACACATGTGCTTCGGGCCAAAATGTATGGGCACACATGGTTAATATTGTGCGGTGCGCATTTTACTTCCTCCTATTAAATGCCATATATTTTGTAGGTTGATGGTAACCTAACCCAGAACGAGAACATGGCAGACATAGCTGGACTTCAAGTAGCTTTTAATGCCTACATCAACTACAGGACCTCTTTGAGTAAAGAGGAATTACGAGAGGCGGAATTGAAATTGCCTGGTTTTAACTCCACATTGGAGCAAGTCTTTTTCCTCACGGTTGCTCAGGTAAGGGATTTCTGGTTGATTTACTCCTACCCAATGACTCCTGAGATACAAAGAGAGTCCCTAATGGTATTTCCCGGGCTTGTTATCTGCTGAGTTTTCATTTGCCCGAATTAATGTAAGTATTGATTTGTATGGGAGTCCATGAGGTGGACACGAGTCATGTATGATCCAGTATTATTTTGAATTTCGCATGGGGGACTTATGTATCTACATCTTGTTTGAGCTAATGACTCTGGGGAAACGTCATAACGAATAATGGGACTTCGGTGTGGAATTTTCCCTCCTGCTCTCTCTCTCTTTCTCTCTCTCCCTCGTTAACACTGCCACGTAAATTAATGCAATTGTGGTTTCGGACATGTAGGCTTACTGTGCTAACATTTCACCCATGGGATACGTTTTCCTCCTGGAAATGGATGAGCACACGCCGCATCCAGAAAGGTTTGTTTCAACAGTTTCTTGACGCTATTTACATTTACGGAAGCAGTAATGAACGGCGAGAGATGCAATTTCTCATTAGAAGCCTTCCAAAACTTTAGGACACTGCCCTGAGGAAACAGTATTTCGAAAATCAATTGCTATGATTAAAGTTTAACTTGTTTATAAGAACGTATAAGATGTAGGCGTCCATATGTATGTGTGGCTATGCAATATATACAACATACATCAGTACTTTGTTCAGAGGGTACTTTTGTTTTAAGTATTAATGCAATCGCACACGAAGCTATTACGAATGTAGGTAAATGTACCCAAAGCTATTAGAGGCATATGTATCCCCGTACATGTGTAAACTCACACATTAGATTTTGTAAATTTGAGGGCGTATCTGGATGATTGTGGCCCCTTACTCATTTCCAACTCATTGTTGATGGGGCCCAAAGTTTTTT
Source organism: Allacma fusca (assembly GCA_947179485.1). Classification (NCBI taxonomy): domain Eukaryota; kingdom Metazoa; phylum Arthropoda; class Collembola; order Symphypleona; family Sminthuridae; genus Allacma; species Allacma fusca. The sequence continues at coordinate 5,446,385 of OX359247.1, read as the reverse complement.
GTTCGGAAAGTTGAAGTTGAGCTGGTGAACGGAAACCTCCTGTGTGATCGTAGTATTATTTTATACCTGGAAACTTTCCACTTTGAAAACTTTCTCCTCCTCTCTCTCTCTCTCCCCGTAATAACGAACAATAAGCTTGGAAAGAGTTGTTGCTATATTTCCAACCGTGAGGCAATACAAGCATCTCCTACATTACCCCCAATCTATCATGTAGTAATTATAAAAGCAGGCATGTCGTACATGAGATGCTGTAGAATCAGGAAGAGGAACTAAAACTACTATTTTTGAATGACAGGATCAATGGGATGCTGATGAACATACCGGAGTTTTCAAGAACATTTCATTGTCCTGTGGGAAGTCCCATGAATCCAGTACAAAAGTGCTCTTTATGGTGAAGATACTTTTATTATTTGTTCAATTTTTACTCTACATAACCGTTGTTCAAAAAACCACTTGCTTGTTATGTGATCTTATCCTGGAGATAAGGTTTCGCTGTAGCAATAATAATCTCTATCTCTAGTACCTTTAAGTACGCATATATGTATGTACTCTACGTATTGTATGTAGGTAACTGTATGAAATGAACACCTATCCCCACTAGTATGGTTGATAGACTTCACCACTCACTCCCCTCACATTTATTGATACAAAAAACAAGTAGCTACTAGTATTTAGTTCTGCCACTTTCAGTTATGTGTGTAGTAAGCTCATGGAAACTAACTGGTTTTCACCTTTCATCAACTTTCCCCACATGGGAAAGTTAGTCCCTGGATAAATTAGGAAGCTTGCTTACACTTGTATGAGCACATCTGTATTCTGAAAATAATCATTTTTACACGCAGATTAAGTCCACATACAACCATTACAAACAGACCCATCTTTGGAGCTTGAGATGAAAGTTCGGTTGACACTTCTCACAAAAAAAAAGTACATGTTTTCCTCTGCTGAACGCAAACATGAAACGTTTCTAAAACTCAAATCAAATACAACATCATTCAGGACATTTTCTTAAACCCTGTACTTTGCATTCAATCCAAAATATATGTTCACAGTTTAACCTCCATTTTCAACTCTTACATTTTTTAGATGTTCAAAACTTGTATCTACACTTCAAAACTAGTTAAATCTGTACATATGATACGGTCACATATCATATTAATGTAATTCTATAAGATAATTCTAGGGTGACTGATGACTTTGAGAAACCTTTTTCAGAAGCTGTGAGTAATAGAATAATTCTATACAAATTATTATTATTTGCACTTAATATCAAATGATCAACTCGACTGTGAGATATAGAATTGTGAGCTAGTTTACTTGCGTATTGTCAAGTATGTACCTTTCTTTCCGAAAGAGTTTAAAGTGTGCTATGCGTAATTTTCATGTTTGATCCCAACGAAACAGCATATGGTAAGTCTCCCGAAAAAAAAGTGCATGTAAGCTAACTCCGTTTACTGTCTTGATAATTGTAATGTAATTACTTAATGTTTGTAGATTTATTTATGTTCATCTAAATCTTTGTATGGAAAGTGACTTGAAAAGTTGTAATAAAAATGATAAAAACCAATGTTGGATTTATGAAGATTGATCATGTTGCAAGGCTAAGGGTATACACTTAGATGGTAAGTAAGTACTGTGAATATTTTACGAAATTACGCCACACGTGATCTGAGTAAGAGATACCCAGAAGGAGGCCGGACGCTCCCATTTAGTTATTGTCAAGGATGCTGCTCAAGAATGGAAATAGTCGTAGGTCATAGTTAAGGGAACCATATAGACATGTTTATCATTGTAGTTATACTGTTTGCATATATGATAATGATATGGTTCAAGTTCCAAGAGGATGCCTATATGACTGATGAAGGAAAGAATAAGACAAGAGAAGTACATTTTCTGAATTTTTTATTATTACCCAAGTATAGAGGCAATGACACCGAGCAACTGACTCACATTGACCTGACTCTAAATTACAGAAACATTTACGTTTATCCTTGACCTCTCACGTGTACATTGAAGCGTTACAATAATAATTACTATATTGAAATTGTTAGTATGTTTGATGTAAGTAAGCATTTATAAGTTATGAGCTATTATATTAGTTGTAGTACTATTCTAAACAGTTTGTTATTACAATAAATGTAAGCAATGGATTTCCTTGTCAATTTTTGTAGCAGACCACGTTATTACAGAGACGATACAAGCTTGGTTTATTTCCTTTTTCAGTTTACTACTTCTACTAGCACAATGTGAGTATGGGCTGAACCACAAAAAGCCATCTAAAAGCATCTAAGATTACTGTAATAATTACTACCTAACGAGTCGAAAAATTCTGCATGAAAAGTTATTTTAAACTGCACTAGTAGCTACTTTGACATTTCTTGAGATAAATGCTAAACTTGACAACTACTCATCACTCCACAGCTACTGCACATTTTTTATTAGTTCTACTTGACAGAAAACACGGTATCTACGTCTACTCTTCCCCTTGCAATTGTTGCTTAACAGACAATGAACATGGAACAACTTAATTCGAACCCGTTAATACATTCATTGGTTGTGTTGTAAATTACTTATGGAGAGGACAGGTAAGTATTTGAGAAGATTGTTCACACAAAATGTTTTTTTTTTAAATTCAGAGGAATTATTTTTAGTGAGCTTTGTTAGTTTCCAGATAACACAGTATATGTATCTATTATACGTAATTCTCATCAAAGAATTAGTTAAGTATAATAATCAAGTCTTTAAATACGATTCCAAATGGTAAAAGATATACCCAGTATACATGTTTTTTCCATGGTCTTAAATTAATATTCAGTAACCATAATTGACTCTCCCACTTGCATTTCCGTCATCTTCCTTTTTCCAATTAAATTTTCTTAATATTTCTAAATTCACATTTTCATTGAAAACTTTGGCAATCATTTTTCTGAGCAAACATTTCTAGTAGTCCATGCATAATCAATAACCGCAGGATCATTTGTAATAATTTAGTACTTGGACTACCAAGGAGTCTTGAGTCTACCTTTCTTACAGCATCTTGTGTGTTAAATTTTGAACTCCACTGCGGCGGTAGTGACATTTTTTTTATGAAGATGACGGTTTCTTGCTGAAATTTACTTCAAAGTTTCGACTTATTACAACCATTTCTGCCCTCAAAGGCCGATTTTAATTCCTAATTTTAAGTAAAAACCTGAAACAAAAGTCGAGTAGAATGGTATACCACAAAAAGAAATAGTAAATCTCATGAATGTATAAAAAGATACATTCACTAAACTGAAAGCAAGAGCTCACCCATAAGTTAATGTAAAATAAAAATTGCCATTTTAAAGAACACAACAATATTCGTCGATAAATTGACCATTACTGATTGTTGCGGAAATATGAAACGGAACAAAAGCTTTTACCATGAAATGTTCGATGTGATTGTTTTTTAAAAGGATTGAGTCACATAAATAGATACTTAAAAACTATTTACGTAGCCTAGTAACAGTGCTAAAAGGTCACATTGAAAAAAGTACAAATTGACATGATTTTTTTCTCGTTAAAATGACAACGACACCAGACAACACCTACAATAGAATTCTTGACATCAATAATTGCACCAGACGACATGAAAAGTTTCAATATGAAATACACAAATACAACACGTAACACAGCACATGCATTGTTACACTCACCACATGTAAAACATTTCCCTCGCCTACTACATATTATTACTTTCAAATGCGTTGTTCCATGACATTTGGATTGCATCTTAAAAATCTGCGAATCCACATCTCTTTCAGCAAGAGCAGATTAGTTTCAGCGTTTTTTACCACAAATATTATACGCTACGAGTGTATCATTTTAATTGTTTTTAGCTAATCAATTATAATAATGCAACGTGAGTGGCTACTATTTCCGTCAGTTTCTTCTGGAATAATACTATAGCTAAAAGTTAACAGTGTAATAGTAGTGCAAGAGTAGCAATACATTGTAGCATGTAAAATTGCTGTTAATCTTTACCCACGCTCGACCATTCTTGTAAATACACACGTGCATATTACGTATTAAAACGAGACGACCTGTATTATATTACGATTAGCCTTTAATACCTCTCCATGCATGTACTTGAGAGATTCGACTACTCCCAAAAAGACTACCGATTTTCTAATGAGATAATCAGTACAAATTTGACTACAAGGAAAGCAGTACATATGTAATTTTAGCATTTAATCTCTTCAGTTTTCTTCATCATTTTTCTGTCAAAATGTGGCCACTCAAAAGTAACTTAAAGATTCATCAAGGATAAACTTATTCTATTCATAGAATTCTCAATGTATCTAAAGTAACCCTAATAAATGTATATACGAAAGGTTAAAAGAATAATAAGAGAACGGTTCCCGTTTGCCAACCGAATTTCAAAACCACATAGAGACTTCGGTTACAGTAGCTCAACACAACTTTTTTTATAACACACAGGGAAGAAATTCAAACCCACTGAAATTAGTTCCAACGGACCAAAAGACAGTAGGAACAATATTTAAATCTGACTTTAGGGAATTATAACGAGATCCCTCTGTGCATTTCCCAGTACTCGGTTTTCCTTTCGTGCATTCGCTCACTCAAGGTACTGAGAAGAAAAAGGATTATTTCCTCAATTTCAAACTTCAACTTGCTCAAAGGCGAAAAAAGGAACGCCAAACTAATGGCTTACTTGCATTTCTTTAAGAGTATACATATACAAATGTAACGTTGGTTGACTTATACATTTTTACATGTTTCAAACCCACAGTCTCCTCTATACGTGTATGCGCTATCGCAATAATAATAATTTTCGAAACATAAGATTATCCTTATTTCGAAATGTAGCAAAAAGCTCCCTAATAATAATAATAATAATAATAATAATATCCGACGTACAAATCTATACGTTTCCACGTATACGACAACAATAACAACATAAATGGCAAGACATTCATAATGAGCCTGGCCTTATCGTAAGTAATGGATTCCTAATGGACTCTCGTCAGTTCAGTCTGGTCACATAGAGAATAAGCTTGTGTGATCAGATAACTCTGGTTTGATACACATAATGATACTACATTTTTAATGAAAAAATCATTTATAATTGTGACTTTATAGTGCAGAACTGCCATTAGGAAGCCTTGGCCTATTCTTTTTCTTTTAACTCACGCGAAACTTGCAATTTATTTAACTGCCCAAAAGTTCGAGAGCGGAAGCAAAAATCCTACCCCAAACAAAACATGCACACACAAACACTCGAGTTTTAAAATGATAAAAAGCAAAACAACATTCACTATAGCACACGACAAGACTGTGCTTAAATTAGGATATATACAAATAAACAATGTAACAATTTACAAATAACTTAATTACAAGCTACAATCAAACAATAACATACTTATAGTGTCATCATGCTCATATTTGGTAACTTCATCCATACCTCTAAATAATGCTGACAATTAGCATCAGCAATTAAAATACAGTAACATAAAATTTTAAAACATTCTCAGCTATTAAAATTAGCGTGTCAATATTAAATAAAATTGCAATTCAACTGTTTTATCAAATGGCAAACTTTTAGCTTCTCAGTGTTAAGTAATTACACGATAATAATTACTTACCTCTAGCACGCTCATAAAGTCGACTACTTTTAAAATTCGTTTTAGCGTTTAAAATCCATTGGCAAAAAATCTCAATACCAAGCTTGGATATTAGTCTTAAACTTTTAAGCACGATCAAAAATAATAATTTAAAGTGTAAAATGCTATGCAAATGTTCAAACGTTTTCACGTCATTTACGTATGTATATGTATAGTATTGTTTCTGACTGATTATTAAAACAAGCATTTTGGTTCAGACCCTTCAAATGTGTGCTACGCATGTTGCAACTGGGAAAAAATGACTTAAACTCAAATTCGAATTACTTGGACCAATGCAAAAATGTAATGCTATTACAAGATGTTCACGATTATAAACCGAGTAACTGAATTTCTTTGGTTGCTCCTTTATATAGAAATTGTGCTAATCTTCGTCCTCATTCAACGTCATGTCCCTTGTTTTAGACATTAACTGTATCGTAGGGCGTCAGGCCGTTGGCGATTGGGTGAGCGGCCTCATTTCTGTAGAGAAAAGAATTTACGCATTAGGTTCAATCGTTGGTAACAATTATTTTGTATAAATCATTTGTGTGTACATTGAGCGCCGAATGCAATGTTTACGTGTGGGTGGTATTTACACTTGAGTTTTGTGTAAGGAACATTAAACAGCCAAAGCAATGTTAATGACATTTTTACAAAAAACGTTACTGGCAAAAATTATACAGCAAAAAATCATCAAACCATTCTATGAGTAACTTACTGAGTTCTGAATATTTCCACATCAAAATTGCAGCAATCAATCATCAAAACATCACGGGATTAGTTACAGATCAAAACACACTTCATTAGTCTAAATAATATATATAGAGATGAACTCAATTTGACATTTAAAATAAAATACTTTTCAAGAAGACGACGCATCTCTTCAGTAGTCGGTGGCACAACACTTGGCCCTCCCATAGAGTTCCGGTTCTTAATCAATGGGTCACGATCGCATTCAGCCTCAGACATATCATTGGATTCCTTCGAGTCATTTGCGGAGTTCGTGCTCTGATTATTCTGTGAGTGAGAAGGAGTCGAGTTGGGCGTACCGTTCTCCGGGCGTGGTGGAGGTGGTGGTGGAGGAGATGGGCTTTCGGGAATCGGAACAGCTCTCATGGATCCTTAAAATGTTCATGAAAAGCAATTAAATGTAAATACACCAATGAATTCACAACGTTAAAATTTTAAACAAGAATCTTCTCCACACCCATCGAACGACGACCCAAAGATCCACGACGGTGAGGGCTTCCATATCCATATTCCTCTTCAATGTTAGCGGGGTCATCATATTCAGGGGAAAATACATGATTCGGGGGTGCGATCATTCCGTTAGGTCCGACAATGCCACCTCCGGCAACAGAGGAAACAACTCCAGTTCCAACGGGTCCACGTCCGTAACGAGTAGTATTGCTACCCCGATGTTGCTAAGTTTTAAAACAACACTCATATATTACACATTCCATTTATTCAGTATTCCAACAAACACAATGACTTTAAATTTGATAACTTACTGGTGTATTATACTGGATTTAGGTTCTATAAAGTCCAATAAAAAGATTTCTTACCGCAGATTGAGATCCTCCACGATGGTGACCATGTCCAGGTGGGTGAGGTAAAGTTTGTGCAGCCTTTGACGGGTCCATTTCTTCACGGAATCCGAGCAAATGAAACGTTGCGTAGGGACAAATTTCTTCATCTGGTCCACCGGGTCCTGCAAAAATGAAATCAAGGAGTGCGAACCACACCAGCATTAACAAATCATTTTTTTTAAATATTAATTTTGGCTTCACCACCACTTAGCAAAAGGATTCATCAAAGAAAAGATAAGTTTTATTTCACACAACATACACTCCATGAAAACTTGGAATATGGTGCGCTTTCTACTTTTAAGACTGAAGTTTCAGTACTTCAGAAGCAACCGTTACTGACGAAACACAGGTTAGATCTTCATTTCGGATCCAACAAAATTTCTCTCAACTGTGAAGGTTTACAAAACTAATTTCTACACTAACAACACTGAAAAAACCGAAATACTCAAGATCATATATACACATGGGAGCTCTAGTTAACACATAACCTATAGAACAGCCTGGTACTACCAAAACACCAGCTACCATAGAAAAAAAAACACACGTAAAGTTGGCCTAGTAACATGTTCTAAGGAACACAGCAACAATTAAAGTGAAAGGGATACATTGTAGCTGTCAAGGCTTGCTACAGGTTTATCAGAAAGCATTAAAATTAGCTAGACGAGACTTGGATACGAAGAAGGTGTGTTTTGGCTCAGCTGAATGGTGTGCAATATTGAGCCCATATTGAAAGAAAGAAGAGAGATGAGTGATATTTTTCTGAATGTTTGAATTACCACCGTTGGGGGGTCTACTATACTGGGAACTATCATCGGATTGAGCGTGAGGCGGGATGGGAGGTTGGGGATCATAAAAAGTTCCATTTGCATTCGCCAATTCTTCATAAGTGTGCGGCACGCCAGCGGTTGCAGCCACTCGTCTTGGATTCCACGTCGCTTGACCTGAACATTTTTTAATGTTACACATTCAAAGCGAAAAAACTCAAAATATTTCGTTACTCGGCGTATACTTAATATACAATCTAAGGTAACATCAAAATCTCATTCAAATGCCTCATAACTAAATAGTCCTCAAGTGCTGAGGGATCAGTCTTTGTATCAAAATGCAATCATTTAAAATACACAACATAAAATAATATTGGAAATAATGAAAATAATGGCAACACTAATAATAACTTGTAGATCAGCTATATATGTAGTTGGTGTCCATAGCTTAGACATTGGCTGCATTGAGAGACTAGCTAACTAATGTCATTCGTACTTTATGTGAGCATTCAAAACATTAAAAGCTGAAAAGAGGTGCAAAGACGGAAATTCCTAAAGTCTGTTTAGTACGACATCCAACATTAATGGGACACTACCAATTAGTTCTGCTGGTCTAATGGGGTAAGTACAATAAATGTGTGGCATGGGCACATGACGAGCACCTTACCATTTTCAGTGATGTCAAGATTCCAGCCTCCTTTCATATTTACTTGAACTTCAGTACTTATATACTATTTATAGTGTACTGCTAGTAAACTGTCAATAAGGCAACATAATATTCATAGTTGAAACAAAATAGACTTTGCTGTGGCATTTACCTCGTTTCAGTCTGTCACAAGTATTATAATTAGAGCCGGGAACTGGAGGAAGTTTTCTGTTTGGAGGAGCGATGTAGCCAAGCTCATCCCTAAATTCTCGTTTCAAAGTCATTCCTCTCATGTCTGGCTGAGCATACAATCCTTCATCTGTAATATAATTTAAATACAATTTCAAGGAAAGGTATTTTTGAAAATGAAAAATCTCATACACACAATTATATATTTCCGCAAAAATTAAACATTTAAGTTAAAATGGTTAATGCAAGCATTTTTCAGTCTTCCGTATTGCCAGCCGACACCACGTGATTAGTGAAGAGGCGATACAATAAAAATGAAATTAGGGCAGTAAAAATGTGACCTCGGAGGCGAACACTCTCAGGTCCGCGATTCCGACGTGAGACAGCGACACAAATGACGGCAATGCCAACGACAATAATGACAACCATGGCGAGCCCAGCAATGAGCATATTGTAGTCGACCCATTCGGGTAGCCATGGGAAAAGTTCCCGAAGTTGGGCTCGACCATTGTCATTGTTCCTGGCTGGCGCAATAGGATCTAGAGTGGAAGAAACAGAAAAAACCGAATAGAGTTAGACTAGAATTACCTTTATGGATTGAATCATTCTTTCCGCGTCGAAGTGCGCAAATTGTAATCAATGCAGTGAAGATGACAATAATGGCAGTCACCACTGGAACAACTAGATTAAGATGTCCACTCAAGTATGCTATCCAGTCAGCCGCCAAGTCGCTGCTATCATCCCGAGATGGTGGGGCCAAAATATCTATACTCACAAAGTAATACAGGTATGCATATATTGTTATATACATTACCGGCAAAAAACTTTCTCATATTCTTTTCCCACTCTTCTAGAATTTCAAGTGCAACGACCTGACAGCTACACTGACAGCCTCAAAACTTTAGCTAATCGAAACTATACGTCTCTAAAAACAAACTTACCTGTAGCTTACTTCTATTGAAGTCATGCAATGCTTATTTATATGATTGTGGTGACTGGTTACTACTGCAAGAGAATATAACAATGATCTACTTGAGATAAGTGCTAAGAACACGTACTTCCTTGAACTGTCAAAGTAGCAAATTCAAACTCCGCTTTAGTCATTCCAACGTTGTTATGTGCAGTAACTCCGAGTTGATACCAGGAAGCAGGTGTAAGATCCAAAACGACATAGTTTCCACTCGGTTTCACACTATTAGATACCATCGTCCATTCGCTCTGATGCCTGTAGAAAAATTATGAAATGTATGGTACCACAACCTGAAACACCTACTATTAGCTCACATTTTTGGTTATTTACAATAATAGACATACTTGGCTTTGTATTCAACGACAAAGTAAAGCATAGGGCAACCACCATCTTCCCAAGAACTTAAGTGCAAAGTAACACTGTTAGGAGATACTTCGATAAATTTCTCAGCTTTTGGCACTCCAGGTTTACTTCCTTTTGTACGAGTATTGAGAATATCCGAAGCTTCGCCAGTTCCAATGCTATCAAATGAAAGTAATGTTGAATACCAGGAGCTTACTTTAAAATATTTGAAGACATAAGTTTAAAATGTTTTTTTAACTTATGAATTACCTGTTGTAGGATGTTGCGTACAACTGATACCGAGTACCGCAAGAGAGTCCTTCCAAATTGTATTCCGTGATCGTTGGGGCAATCTGAGTGGACTCCCACTCCCCGAAATCTTGTTTATAATGTAAAGTCAGACCATGAAGAGGGGCAGAATCAGAGGGGGTTCTCAGACGAACCGTAATAGTACTTTCACTTGTTTTCACAAGAGTAATTGTCGGTGGTTGTGGAGGTGCTTGAACTACCAGAGTGTGTACGATAGTATCATAACCGTTTGAGTTCTCTGCACGACATGAGTAGTCACCAGCGTCCTTTCGAGCAACTTCTTTTATAAGTAGGCTTCCATCGGGTAACAAACGCAAACGGTCACTTTGGGTAAGTGGTGCTCCTTTAACCTGCAAAATAAAAAAAGTTACTAAATGTAATGACTTATTAAATGATATGCAAATAATTCATTAAATAAGGAAAAAGTCAAAATTGAAACTCGGTGAATGAAATAAAATCACAGATACAAAATACTGAAAGTTAAAAACCGAGGAGTACACTTTACCTGCCATTTAATATCCGGAGCCGGTACACCTACAGCTTGACAAGGTAATTTAACGTCTTCTTTGTGCGTGGCAACCATTTTTTCTGCAAAAGATGCAATCTTAGCTGGAACTTTATTGGTAGGTGAGATCGTAACGGACTTGGAAGCGCCGCCCTCTCCAATAGCAGTGGAAGCAGTTACCCAAAATTCGTATCGTTCTTTTCTTTTCAAACCAGATGCTTCGTAAGTTGTCTGGAAAGCTGGAACTTTGTGATACTTTGGTTCAGCCTGTGAAAACGAGTAAATTCTTTTAAGTTCCAATTCATAAACACTTGTTTAATGATACACTAAAGAGACAACTTACTTCTTTCTCTTTGTCCCCGCTGGTACGAGAGTAAACAGTGTACTGAATGACAACGCCGTTTGGCTGAGATGGTGGTTGCCAACTAACCAGAACTGCCTCGCCCGACATGACACTAGCTTTAACAGATTGTGGAGGTCCGGGAACGTCCTGTTCGGTGTGGCAACTGATTGGTATGGTCTGAACTCCTTCGCCTCCGTTGGTGAAAGCCAAAATGGTGATGTTGTAGTTAGTGTATTTTCGGAGTGCATGTAAGATAGTCTCGCTAGCAGAAGTAACTTTTGTTTCCTTCGTCTTGTCGTCTTAAGAATAAAAATAAAATTAGATTACGATTATGATATATAATATGTATCCCATCAAAAAACATTATTTTCACGCGGATGAGGTACTTACCGTACCAAGTGGAGGCTGGCCCATAAATTACTTTATAACCCTTGATTACCCCATTGGCTGAAGCAAGTGGTGGTGATGTCCAAGAAACTCGAATCGACTGAGAAGTAAGAGTTGTGCAACTAATATCCTGCGAATTAAAATGGTTTGAAAAATAACGTCTACCTTTCATTTTGTCGCGACTGTAATAAAATTCACGTTACTTGTGAAAATTTCTTACCTGTGGTGCTTGCTCAGGCTTGCCTTCTGCCGTGTGTTGAGTAACCTCTTTAGACATTGGTCCAGGTCCGATTCTGTTAAATGCTTGAACAACTACCGAGTATTCCGTGTAAGTCCTGCAAATAAAAGTTGAAGCTGCTTAAGTAATAGTTCATATAAGTGCAAAACGCATAAATTTCGTTTTTGAAAATAAATTCGAAATTAAAGTTGACAAAATTTACTTCAAATTCGAAACCATCAAATGATGCTCTTTTCCCACTTCACGAGAGAACTCCACAGTTTCGAACAAATATGGCTTGTCAGATGATGCAAGTTTGTATCCTACATAATATCCCATGATATCACCGTTCCATTCTTCACGAAGAGGGGGTTTCCATGTAACTTTCAGAGTATGCTGATCAATTGGCTCAACCTATAATATAAATTAATTCGGCTTAATAAACTGGAAACTGTACAATTAACAGCATCAAATCACTGCTAAAGGCCATTCAGAACTCACAGAGATTCCAGTCGGTGGGCCAGATGGCGCTTCTTCTGCAGTAATGATAGTAACAGATTGGGATGCTTCAGATGTTCCTACTTCATTTTCGGCAACCAAACGAAGATGGTAAGTAGTAGCAGGTCTTAAATTATAGACACCAGCCAAAGTTTGCGATCCGGGAACCAAGACTCGGTCCTTTCCAGTATTCCAATCACTCTTCGACATTTTGAATTCAATGAAGTATCTCGTAATTGGAGAGTTTCCGCTGTAAGGTTCACTCCAGGCTAGCTGTACAGATCTTCCAGATTTATCCAAAACTTTCAAGCCAAATGGAACTTCTGGGGGTTCTATAAAGCAAGTGTCGCATATCACAATCATTTTAATTTTTACAAATTATCTGACATACAGAATAGAATTAACTGTAATTTTCAGAATCTTACCTTGCACGATCAAATTGATACTGGTTTCATCCGATCCGAAAGCATTTGTAGCCACACAAGTAAACAAAGCCGAGTCAGTCCTTTCCGATCTTTTCACACTCAAATCGCTCACAACTCCATTATTCAGTATTTCTTCGCGAATTGTGTAGCCAGGATCGGCTTTGGGGTCTAGACGCTTTCCATCTCGACTCCATAAAATTCCGATTGGTTTCTCTCCTTTCGCCTCACACTGAAGTACAGCTGGTTCTCCACGACGTGCTGTTTGATTTCTGAATTTTATTTCAAATTGTGGTGGAGCTGCACGAAAACAAACAATATTTAAAATTTTATTATACTCAAATTTACACAGCATAAAATACACAAGTACACAGTAATACACAATTCCTAAAGTCCTTACCTTGAACAGAAATGTAGATAACAGCTGATAATCCAGCACCGATTCCATTGTTAGCTTCACAGAGGTAATAACCTTCAGCATGTTTAGGAATGGAAGCAATAACTAAATGACCATCTTCGACTCTCATTCCTGGTGCGTTCCCTTTCAAGTCACGGTAATCCATCGGACCGTCCCCTTTTGAAAAGAAAATGAGTACACGATGAGTGCAAATCTTAGAAAACAATAATATAACAATCCTAAACAAAGATCACTTATAAAATCTAAGTAATCTTCACCTGCAGCTTTTTTCCATGTAACGGCAGGCTTAGGGAATCCATCAGCTTTACATTCAATACGAACATCACTACCTTGAGCAAATGCTCGATCAGTAGGTTCAACAATCCAACGTGGAGGAACTAATGTTATCATAAAAGTTATATTAGTTGAATTGAATAATCTTGCAAAATATGTATAATATTTTTGGCAAAAAGCTGAAGCACATGCGGCGCGAAAAACATCATAAAACAGAGTTGTCAGAAAATATTAGTACAGCAAAAATGTCACGAAAATAGACCCCAAACCAAGGCACAAAAAATGACTACCAAAACAGTTACCCAAAATAACTACTATTTCAAAAACCAAAATTATTTACCCCCAAAAATGTACCAAAACAGTAAAAACTACATTCACGAAGTGTACCTACAAATTAAAAACAGTACGTCCAAAATCCATTTTCAAAATTCAAAAACCAAAGGACGAAAATAACATCATTCCATTATACATAGAATGAATGTACTCTAAAGACATGTACAACATGTACACTATATTTCCAAAGAGAGCACTCGCTACTCAATATTTAATTCCTGGAATCAATCCGTCAGGAAAAACATTCGATTTAAAAAATTCGCATGCTCTTTCAAAATTTTAAATACACGAAGAAAAAACACGATGAGACACAATAGACTACTCAAAAGAAAGAGTAGAGAAATTTAAAATAAAACCACAACTAAAAAAACAAAGCAACGAGGGTTCAGGAAAGGTTAGAAATAGGAAGGGAATTCCTGTTCTATATATTCTACAATATGTTTCACACATTTTTTTACTTCACTGGTATACTTGCTATGTATATATGTATGAATATGCATTTAATTTATGTACAAACATTTCAACTGTTTATTTTTTGAAGTAAGGGAAATCATAGGATTAAAGGAAGGAGTGAAAAGGAGAAAGAACCCTAAATTTGTAAGAAGAAACTACGAGAAATATATGTACCGTAAACTTGAAGAGATGCTGTAAAATTTGCAATCCCTGCAGCATTTCTAGCCGTACAAGTATATTCTCCCCGATTACCGGGAATCACTGGTTCCACTAATAACATGCTAGTTCTTGACCCTATCAAAGTTGTTTTCATCCCTTGATGTGAACCTAACGGACCGCCTTGAAAACTCCAAGTTATATCCAGGGGCGTGTCTCCTAAATAATTATTCCAATTAATGGGATATTTTCTACACGCGTTCCCATACCTCCTTCATCATACATGTTTACATGTACGCATAAAGGTAATTATGTATGCAGTAGTTCTACAAACACTAAACAATGATACATACATAATTAGATACATTAAAGTACTATCAGTCCACATAAAAATCTAACCTGTGCTGACAAGACAAGTAACCTGAGTTGTACTACCCGCATAAATCGGCTCGTCTCCAAAGTCAAATGGAACTATGGTAGGAGGTACTGAAATAAACAATTCGCCAACTTTTGTCACTGTCCCCAACTGGTAATCTCTTATATTTTGTGATGTACTCCAATCCACAAATACAGTATGCGTAAATGCAATGCATCCCTCTAATTATGTCAACAAACCTTTCTTGAGTATGTAACTATGAAACCGTTTTAAATAATTAGTATTAGAGTACCATTTTAAAACAGAAGAATAGAGAAACAGGTGATTCGGTTTTAAGAGGAGAGAATATTAGACTGCTTGGTGACAATAAGCGCAGTGCCAAGTCGTATTTTTGTGCAAGTCTCATGTTTATTACGACTTTACCCCGAACAATTAATTCTGCGGTGAAATTAGTTGTTCCCACAGGATTCGAGGCGACACACGTATAATTGCCTGTGTGGGACGCTGCGATTGAGTCAATACTAAGTAGATTTGTGCGCTTCCCTATTTTCACGGTCTCAATGCCCATCTGAGATGAAAGCTCCCTTCCGTGGAAAATCCATGATATGGTCAAAGGGTAATCTCCTTCAGACACGCTACACTCTAGTGTTTTGTAAACACCGGCAGGTAGTGGCTCATCCCCCCAAGTAAAGGGGATTATTCGAGGTGACACTATTCAAAAAATCTTTCCGTCATTGTATTTTCCTAATTACACCTAATTATTAAAATGTACTTCATTACGACGAAACATAACATATCGGGATCAATCACATCTCTTACGTCCTACACATAGATACATACACTACACTAGCAATAACCCTCTCCATGTTTAAGCTGAAAACCATCATGGAATTTTTTGTCAGTTGTAATGATACATACTTCTTTGCATCACTCACTGTACTTCTAATGATTTTTTAATAATTCATTATTTTTGCTAATGAAATGGAGGGATTGCAGGGGAAAATAAGGAAAAAAGAAAAAGCAGCTGGAATTAGAATCTGCCACAGGTAGGTATGAAACTCTATAAACTCATTATGACACGACCAACCCTGAACAATCAATTCCGCTGTGAAATTAGAAGACCCTGCAGGATTAGTGGCCACACAAGTGTAATTCCCTGTGTGAGATGCTGCGACGGAATCAATCGTCAACAAATTGATTCTCTTGCCGATCTTAACTGTTTCGATTCCCATTTGACTGGATAATTCACGTCCATGAAAGATCCATGAAATTGTCATGGGTAAGTCTCCTTCCACTACACTGCATTGAAGTGTGGCATGTTCCCCATATCTTAATGGATCTCCACGGTCTTCGCCAAAACTAAATGGCATGATGCGGGGTTTGACTTTCAAATTTACAAGCAAAATTATTATAACACTACCTTTTGCGACTTTAACTATACTCATTTATATAGTTATTAAATTTCCCTGATTACATACTAATAATTATATTCTTATATAATGTTAACTTCATTGCCCATGTCCTATATAGAGTAGGAAACCTCCTCTTGATGGTACATTTACGTAATACATATCTATATACATACTTATAGCCTCAACTTAAATTTCCTGTCTATTGGAGCGTCTACCAGTAAGATTAAGTGTTAAACGGTACAGCGGAATCAGGTATGCCCCAAAGGAAGAATCTGGTAAAAGTTGACTACTACACGTGGGAAGAATGTACTTTACTATGTGCAAACATTGGCAAAAAGCAAAGTGAATTTGACGGCATATAGAGACAATTAAACACACCCCTAACAACTAATTCAGCCGTATAATTGACGGAGCCGGCCGCGTTAGAAGCGACACAAGTATAATTGCCCGTATGGAAAGCTGCGACCGACTCAATCGTCAGGACATTTAACCTCTTTCCGATTTTAGTAGTCTCGATGCCCATCTGAGAAGATAATTCTCGTCCATGGAATATCCAAGAGATAGTCATGGGTAAGTCTCCTTCTATAACACTACACTGAAGGGTAGCATGCGAGCCTGCCCTCATGTCTCCACCGAAGGAAAACGGCATGATTTGTGGTGGATCTAAATAAGTCACAGTCACATATTGTATCCATATGGGAAAAAAAGTTTCCTATTAAAATGCAACGATACACAAATATGCTTATAACAGTAATTATCTGAATTACAAGAGGGCAAGTTAGGGAAATTCAAGGAATAAAATCCACAATAAATTAATCCTTAAGATATACAGTAGACGGAGATATGTGAAAGTAAACTTAAAGTGATGCACGCAGCACAACATGTGTTCAGAATTATTCAATATAGCGCCTCCACATTGCAAGCTATGCTAAAAAGCCTCACGGATCTTTCTTGCTTCTACATCATATGTCTATTTAATCTGGGGGATTAAGTACCGCTAACGACCAGTTCGGCAGTGTAATTCGTTGTACCCACAGGATTTGTGGCGACACAAGTATAATCGCCAGTATGTGCAGCCGCCACAGAGTCAATTGTCAGGATATTGGTTCTTTTCCCTAATCTCGTGGTTTCTATGCCCATCTGGGAAGATAGCTCTCGTCCATGAAAGATCCAAGAAACTGTCAGGGGTAAGTCACCCTCCGCAACGCTACACTGCAGAGTGGCATGTTCCCCGGCTTGCATGTGTGAGTCTCCAAATGAGAAGGGAGTTATGCGGGGAAGAGCTTTAAATGCAATGATCAATAATAATAATATTATTGTTTATTTTAAACTAAACATTGTCAGTACCCAGACACTGGCTTCAATTTTTATCCTCCTACGACGTCTCCTAAGTTTCTACACCTTTTTTACCCTCATAACACAGGGAAGGGAAGGGATGCAAGGAAAATCAATGGCACTGATAAAGCCAAATTGCAATCGGCTATTCTCAAGGCGATCAATGACTATCAGTACAAATGTAGATATAAGTACCATTAACAATTAATTCAGCGGTGAAATTAGCAACCCCTGCCCCATTCCTGGCAGTACATGTATAATTGCCGGAATGTTCGGACGTGACTGCCTCTATCATTAGGATGCTACTTTTCGTCCCAAATTTTGCAGTTTGAACGCCGTGAGGTGACCGTGTGGACACATCAGTTCCATGAAAAGCCCACGTGATTTGCAGAGGGATATCACCCTCATTGACTATACACTGAACCTGAGCTAAACTTCCTGCATGGAGTGGAGCGGTACCGAAGGTAAATTCCAGGATTCGGGGACTCACTAGATACCCAAATAAATTTACTTACAAATATTATTATTTTCAAATACGAATATCATTCTAAAATACGTAACATACAAACATCCGAAAAAACAATAAACGATAACATTTCCTTTTTTTTTCAACCCCATGCGCGCCATTAGCAATGCCTACTGGATAAGATGAGAAGCTTTGGAAAGTACCACATATAATGTCAATATGAGATAATTAGGTGTAGGAAATACAATATACTTAAATACGAAGCTTCACTGCTAACCATTAACAATAATTTCAGCCGTATAGTTTGCAATCCCTGCTGTGTTTCTAGCAGTACAAGTGTAATTGCCGGAATGCTCCGAAGAAACGGCTTCAATCATCAAAACATTAGTCTTGGTTCCTAATTTCATTGTGGAGACACCAGTTGGCGTTCGTGTAGATGAGTCGACACCTTGAAAAGCCCAGGTGATTTGGAGCGGAGTGTCTCCCTCTATCACGAGGCACTGCATGTGAACCGGGTTACCCCAGTTTAACGAGTCTTGTACGGAGAAAGGCAGAATTTTCGGAGGGACTAATGAGAGGAGTAGTAGAAGAGACATAAAAAGTAACTTTAGGAAATTGAAAGGAATTTAAGAAAATAACAATAATAATTATTACGAAATAACGTAAAGGGTCATTGACAATTGCCCAAGCGCAATACGGCATACGAAATATATGAACGAGGAGAACGACTGTTCTATTATGCTACGAACCATTCACAATAAGTTCAGTCGTGTAATTTGCCAAACCCGCGGCATTTTTAGCACTACAGGTGTATTTTCCGGTGTGCTCAGAAGTGACTGAATCAATGAGAAGAACGCTACTTTTTTGACCAATTTTCATGGTGGATACTCCTAACTGGCTCCTCGTTGCAATATCAGAACCATGGAATGTCCATGTGATTTGAAGAGGTATATCGCCCTCAGATACAAAGCACTGCAGTTGAGCTGAAGACCCTTCCCCTAGAATCCCTTCCTCAAAGCTGAACGGCACAATTTTGGGACCGACTTTAATAATAATAATATAAAGACATTTGATAATGTGTACTCATGCAATCATTTAAATCCCTACAACAGCCTTCCTACACACCTTCCTACAGTACAAAACACATCATAATGGGATATTAAATCTGATTTTAGATGTAGTTCTTACAATACCAACACGTATAATGATGAATGACCTAATCTATTTATGAGATCACTGAAGATCAACCTCACAATTATAGGTTTCAGGGGAGAACATTTGGTAAGGAATTTTATGCTACCTTCTAAAAACAAAATAAATCATGGACGATCAATAATTCGTCAGCGGACCAAAGCAATATGCATAACATTAAATCACTATAGCCCTGCAAAAGATTACCAACCATTAACTATTAATTCAGTGGTGTAATTTGCCAAACCCGCCGGATTTTTAGCACTACATGTGTAATTTCCAGTGTGTTCAGATGTGACTGAATCAATCATGAGAACACTGCTCTTCTGACCAAGTTTCGTCGTAGACACTCCTGACTGACTTCTTGTCGCAATATTAGCACCATGAAATGTCCATGTAATTTGAAGAGGAGTATCCCCCTCGTTGACAAAACACTGAAGTTGTGCTGGAGATCCTGCATGTAAATTCTCATCGCCAAAACTGAATGGCATGATTTTTGGACCAACTTGAAAAAAGGAACATTATAGATAACATGTGTAAAAAATCTATTAGGAAACTTTTTTTCGAGTAATTATTTCTTCCCTACATTATCATGTTATTCAATTTTTCTTGCCCATGTAATGGTTTTCATATCATGAATCGAATGTATATTTGTACTAACGTATATTGGACTAATTAAGTGAGGAAAAATGTTGGGGGAAGTCATGAAGTACCCTCGCGCAAAAAAAACAATTAAAATTCATACTCCTAAACTTCTTAGACAACCATTAAAAATAATACTATTTCATTTAGCAAAGCAAGATGCTGGATAACGTTTTCTCAATTTTCAGAGAATGACACCAACCGTTGACCACAAGTTCAGTTGTGTAATTTCCAGAGCCTGCAGCATTTTTGGCGCTACAAGTATAGTTCCCCGTATGCTCAGAAGTCACCGAATCTATCATGAGAACGCTACTCTTCTGACCGATTTTCATGGTAGACACTCCTAACTGATTTCGAGTGGCAATATCAGTGCCATAAAACGTCCACGTGATTTGAATTGGGAGATCTCCCTCAGAAACAAAGCATGTTAGTTGTGCCGAGGACCCTGCATTGAGAGTATCTTCGCCAAAGCTGAACGGCATGATTTTTGGTCCAACTTTAGCATTAAAAACGTTCACAAATCTTTATAAGGTAGAAAATATCCGTATCTATTATTGTTCTAAACTTTCGCATTGCAATGAATCAAGATTACAGTAGTAGGATAAAGGCGATGGATGGGTAATGAAACCTCCTACACAATCGAATGTGTATGTTTATAATGCTTATATTAGTTCAGTACAAGAGTCACGAGGAAATGCCACAACATATTATCATATTTACATATATCTACGCCAACTTAAAAAAAATGAAATCGTAGGCAGAAGAAATAGCGCTTCCAAGCACAAAAAAACGTTTGCAGTGTCACTTCTGAAAAATAATGTTACCAACCGTTGACAATAAGTTCAGTAGTATAATTTGTCAAACCAGCAGCATTTTTAGCACTACAGGTGTAATTTCCAGTATGCTCAGACGTGACTGAATCAATCATGAGAACACTACTCTTTTGACCAAGTTTGGTTGTGGACACTCCTGACTGACTTCTAGTCGCAATATTAGCGCCATGAAATGTCCACGTAATTTGAAGAGGTGTATCACCCTCAGATACAAAGCACTGCAGTTGAGCTGAAGACCCATCATGCAACGTGCCTTCCTCGAAGCTGAAGGGTACGATTTTCGGACCAACTTAAATAATGAAACATATTTATGAAGTAAATCCTAACGTTAATAACTAAAGGAAGTGTCTTCCTCTACATTAAATAAATTTATCCCACTATATCCTCCGAAAACCCCCTTTTATGAAAATATCCTGAAATTTTTTTGAATGCTGCCTATGAAGGGACAATTTAATTACAAGGTATTTGTTTCTCAATGGTCTACATGTTAAGGATATTAATGAATGATAAGAAAAAAAAACAACGATGTAATACATGGCAAGCGTGTGTGACACTTTCAAAATTGCGTGAAAAAATCTAACAGTTAACTTAGCAAACGAATAAGCAATTTGCAGACTGCAGAGCAGATTATGCTTTCTTCACATTAATGCAATTAAACAGTGCAACCAACCATTGACAATTAATTCTGTTGTGTAATTTGCAACACCAGCAGTATTTTTAGCACTACAGGTGTAATTTCCAGTGTGCTCTGAAGTGATGGAATCAATCATTAGAACACTACTCTTTTGACCAAGTTTGGTTGTGGAAACTCCTGACTGAGTTCTAGTTGCAATGGTATTAGCACCATGAAATGTCCATGTGATTTGAAGAGGTACATCTCCTTCTGACACGAAGCATGTCAGTTGTGCTGAGGACCCTTCTCCCAGAGTCCCTTCCTCAAAGTTGAACGGCACGATTTTTGGCCCAACTTTAATAAGGGAAGGACAATCTTGTTACATCCTAATGACAGCATGAGCTTGGAAAGCAGCCTAAGGGAATCCCTTATCAGAGTCGTACTCAAAAATCATTCTCTAATAATTGTCAATTATTACCTTTACTCGCACTTGAACTTTAATATGACCTAACCCTAATCATTGTTTTATTAGTTTTAGGCCGTATTCTACATAATTATACATACGTAATTGCAGGAATAGATGGATGGGTAAAATTGTTCATGGATTTCGTCGATTTTAGAAAATAAAAAAAGAACATCAAACTTAACAATTATTATTTGTAAATATAATAGTCAGCGTTGGAAGCATAGATAGTGGCACTTAATTCATTTTAGCACACTGAATCCATTTGCTTTGTAAGATATGGAACCCACCATTAACTACTAATTCAGTTGTGTAATTTGCCGAACCGGCAGCATTTTTAGCACTGCAAGTATAATCCCCGGTGTGCTCAGAAGTTATCGATTCAATAATAAGTAGACTACTCTTCTGACCAATTTTCATGGTGGACACTCCTAACTGACTTCTAGTTGCAATATCAGAGCCATGAAACGTCCACGTAATTTGAAGAGGTGTATCACCCTCAGATACAAAGCAATGCAATTGTGCTGATGACCCTGTATTTAGCGTTCCTTCATCCTCAAAGCTGAACGGCACGATTTTGGGACCGACTTTAACAATTATTCAAGTAATTATATAAATTTACTATACGACAGAAAATATCTCCAACCTGAAACTTTTTAGGATCAACACAATGCCATTTCAACACCAAGACATTATTTATACCTGAAACCTACGCACAGATATTTTTGTCCATATGTTTATATCACTTTTCAGGATATTTAGGATAAACGTCAGTGGTAAAGGAATGTAAACTAATATGTATGTAAATATATTTAACAAATAGATAATAATTACATTACTACATATGAGGTACACTAATCTTTACGAAAACGGGTCAAGCGCAAACACCGAAATGCCACCTATGTAACTATTGTATGCACAAAATGCGCATTGTATGTACAAAAATATACATTCCACGTCCACGCCATTACCATTAACAATAACTTCCGTCGTGTAATTAGTTTCTCCAGCGGAATTCCTAGCCGTACAAGTGTAATTGCCAGAGTGTTCCGCATTGACCGCGTCAATGATAAGTAAATTACTTTTTTCGCCAACTTTCAACGTTCTAACTCCTGACTGGTTTCTAGTTGTCGAATCAGATCCAACAAATTTCCAAGTAATTTTAAGCGGAACATCACCCTGAGATACAATGCAGTTCAATTGAGCCATATCTCCGGCGTCCAGTGGGCCGTCTAAAGCAAAGCTAACAATTTTCGGCGGGACTAAAATTTAAGGGTAATAAAAAATACATTAGCTATAATCAAACAGAGCAGCAAGTCATTATAGTAAAAATAATCTTGACTACTCAACAATTTCTACAAAAATCGATTAATGAATTAAAACTAAAGTAATTATATGGGATGCGCCGTCACCAGTTTCACACTTCCTTAAAATATAATTGTATTGTAAAATTACAACTAATTAGATATATGCTGCATGCTTTTGGTAAAAGCGCGGAATCGGGTAAAACACACGCCATTTAGCAATTATATGTTTTCGGCGAAAATATGCCACCAACCGGTAACAATTAACTCAGCTGTGTGATTGGCAACACCAGCTGTGTTCCTTGCTGTGCAAGTATAATTCCCTGAATGTTCAGACGTCACTGACTCAATCATAAGAACGCTACTCTTTTGGCCCAATTTCACTGTGGACACTCCGGACTGACTCTTGGCTGTCGTACCAGCCCCGTGGAATGCCCAAGTTATTTGAAGTGGAGTGTCACCTTCCGTTACAATGCAATTGATCTGGGCCAAGTTACCCGCATTGAAGAACGGCTGATCGTCCACGAAACGAAAAGGAAGAATTACAGGTTTAACTGTACACAATCAAATATAATTATGCAAATGCTATACGCAATTATTATTTAACGCTACGATTGTAAAACGGTACCAGGTCAAAAGGGTCAATGGGCAAGGACACAAATGAAAAGAACACTACACAAATTAAAATAGTAAAGAATGTATGAAAAGTCCTAAGTAAATGATTCCATAAAAATGTAATGCTATCAATCAGTATGATATATGAAGCGCTTGACTTATTCAGCGGTCATCAATTTGACTGAGTCCCAACTCAATTACCATTAACAATTAATTCCGCCGTATAATTGGTAACACCCGCCGAGTTCGTAACCGTGCAAGTGTAATTTCCGGAGTGCTCAGTAGTAACAGAATCAATTGTGATAATGCTACTCTTTTTCCCTAATTTGGATATTTGAACGCCTTTGAGAGCAGTAAGGGAAGCACCATAACCATGGAATGCCCATTGAAACTGCAATGGTACATCTCCTTGCGTTACCAAGCACGTTATCTGAGCATTATCTCCAGCGTCCAAGGGTCCGTTAAAGGAAAACTCAGAGATTTTTGCAATTACTGTGTATTAAAAGCAATAAATATATTACACAAGGAGATTATTTATGTACAAATTCCTATTCAATCTTCAATAGTCGACCCAGATGTTGACACGAATATTACCACAATAACGACATATGTTGTTGTCAGTGAAACTACAATACAGGACAGAAATTTTCAATTGTTATTACGAAAAATAAACCGTAATTAGAATATTTATATTCCCATTGTACCTTATGACTCATGGGATGTTAAAAGTGAGCCAGGGTTAACAGGTTGAGTGAGAGGATGTTGAGTTATTATGAAACTATACAGAAACAATGTTGTTGGAATGTACAAACCCGTACTCCAGAGCGTTCCAACATAGTACAGGGATTAGGTAGAAATGTAATTATATGAAGATATAAATGTGCAGTAGCCATTGCTATTGAAAAAATTAAACAAATATTGATAAATATACCAGTAACTATCAATTCCGTCGTAAAATTCGATACTCCTGCTCCATTGGAGACTGTACAGGTGTAGTTACCCGAATGCTGTGTGTTTACGGAGTCAATGGTCAGAATGCTGCTCTTTGACCCAACTTTACTAACTTGGACCCCTTTCAGTGCTCTCAGAGAGGATGCATACCCATGAAAGGACCAATGGATTTGAACCGGGGTATCCCCAAGAGTTACTAAACACTGAACCTGGGCCGTTTCACCAGCATTAAGTGGTTCATCCGAAAATTGGAACGGCAGGATCTTGGGTTTAACTGAATTTAAGTTAAGGAACGATAGGTACCAAAAGTCTCATTCATAATCCAATATGCACTTACTATATTATACTATATACTCACAATAACATTCAATCAAAAGAGAAAGTACGGATCACTATAACGTAATTATATATAAACGTAGGAGTAGCTACAGATAAACTGAATTTACTGTTAGTTCACATAACATTCAAATTAAGTACTATGCAGCAGTGCAACCATTTAAGGCATGTCAATGGGTGTTAATATTAACCGTTAACAATCAATTCAGTCGTGTAATTGGCAATCCCAGCTGAATTTTTTGCCGTGCAAGTGTAATTTCCAGAATGGTCAGAACTGACAGACTCAATCATGAGTAAACTTCCTTTGGTTCCAACTTTCATTACACTCACACCAGACTGACTTCTCGTGCTGGAGTCTTTTCCGTGAAATGACCAAGTAATCTGGAGCGGTACATCTCCAGTAGCAACAATGCAGTTTAACTGAGCAACTTCTCCTTCATCCAATGACCTCGCAAATTGAAAAGGCAAAATGCTGGGTGGTACTACACGCCATAATTATTTCCAAAAAATTAATATTCAAACGAATTATAATAACTCACACTACTACAGTATCACAAAATTAGTCTCGAGTAAAATCAGGGGGGGGGGGGGTGAGATTGATGTTTTGAAAAAATAAAGTAACGTAATAATTATCAAATTAAAGTTATTGCCTCCAATTGAGCAATGAAAAATATTTCGAAGCAACAGTAATAATTATATAGATACTTATGTGGATCTACCCAGCAGGCAGCCAGAGCATTACGAAAATCAAGAGGCTGTAGAAAATATACCAGTGACTTCTATTTCAGCTGTGTAATTCGCAACACCAGCGGCATTACGAGCCGTACAAGTGTAATTTCCTGTATGGTCAGCACTTAATGCCTCAATCACTAGAGAACTACTACGAGTGCTTAATTTTTGCACTGAAACACCATTCTGTGTCGCTGTGGATGAATCAGGCCCATGAAAAACCCATGATATTTGAATGGGTGAATCCCCCGCAGCAACAAGGCACAGTAGTTGAGCCATGTCACCTGCACTCAGCGGATTTTCCACTCCAAATGGAGAGATTCTGGGAGGAACTTTTACCAAATACAAAACAATAATAATAATATTAAAACAATATGTGTAAAAATATTTAAACCCATTATACTTACTCAAAATACTGAAATATTGTAACTGAGAAAGATGTTAACATGAGAATACCTTCTAAGGGATAAAAAATTTAGGATGCAAAAAATAATAAATGAAGGAGTTAACCATGCAAGCGCTATTTCTAGAGAAAAATTGTGCCAGAATATGCGAAGAGTTGCAATTATTATTTGCAATACTAAAATGTAAAAATATGCAATGACCATTGACGATAATTTCGGCGGTGAAATTTGCAACACCAGCTGAGTTTTTGGCCGTGCAAGTATAATTTCCTGCATGATCTGAAGTGGCAGACTCAATCATGAGTAAACTTCCTTTGGTTCCAACTTTCATTACACTCACACCAGACTGACTCCTAGTACTGGAGTCAATTCCGTGAAATGTCCAAGTAATGTGAAGAGGTGTATCTCCAGTTGTGACCATGCAAGTAAGTTGAGCTACTGCACCTTCATCTAATGATTGCACAACCTGGAATGGCATGATGCTTGGGGGCACTACATGATTCATAATAAATTGGTCAAACCAACCAATTATATACACATAAGGAACGTAATCTGTGCACACCCGATACAAATAACTTTCTTCCACAAATTTCATTTAAATAAGCCCTAACATTTGAACATGACTGAATAAAGGTGTACAAGTAAATCAGGAAAACTGGGCTGAACTGAAACAGGTATCATATGAATATTAAGCCAGTCGGCATTTACCAAAAAAGCTAGATAATTACACCCATCCGAGATCATAATTACCATTGACGATAATTTCAGCAGTATGATTTGCAACACCAACAGCATTGCGTGCTGAACAGGTGTAATTGCCGGTATGTTCGGATGTCAGTGACTCAATAATCAGAGAGCTGCTCTTCTGGCTATTTTTAACAACTGAAATTCCATTCTGGCTTGCCTTTGAAGAGTCGTGACCATGAAAGACCCAAGTTATATGAATAGGAGGATCACCAAGAGCAACAAGGCAAGTGAGCTGTGTCATTTCCCCAGCATCTAACGGGTTTAGCACGCCGAATGGTGCGATTTTTGGAGGAACTTTTATCGTTTTTAGCAAAAAAAAAAGAAAAGAGGCAAACAATTTCAAACTCCAATAATATTAATCTACATAAGATCACAGTATGACTACTAATAACTATCTTTTCAAAATAATTTGCTGGATTTCGTGCCCTTAGCGGGAACACGCCGGAGAAAATGATTGAATAAACAAAAGAAATAAGCCTTTTTAGCAATTGCGTCCAAACCTAGCGACTGTCTCAAAACTAACCGTTGACAATTAGCTCAGCCGTGTAATTTGACACTCCTGCTAAATTTTTTGCTGTGCACGTGTAATTTCCAGAATTTTCAGTTGACACAGCTTCAATAATTAGAAGACTGCTCTTGGTTCCTACTTTCATTATGGACACGCCAGTCTGAGATCTTTTGGTGGAATCAGACCCATAGAAAGTCCATGTGATTTCAATAGGTAAATCTCCAATAGCAACGACACACTGAACCTGAGCTAAAACTCCAGTGTCCAAAGCTGACTCTCCGAATGAAAATGCGGAGACCACCGGTGGTACTAAATAATTTTTATGTCAATGACTTCCAAATTATAAACATATGCGCTTCTAAGTGATGAATTTTCAATAATTCAATAATTATTATTCCCGATTACCGTACCGGCCTACAAGGCCTTCCAGTTAATTACTATATGCTATAAAGATTATAATTTAACCTTGAAATTAAAATAAACCATTATATTGTTTTAAAAAAATTAGCATAAGCTTACCCATAACTTGAAGTTCCAAATTTCCCCTAGATGTGTATCCCTGAGCATTACGAGCGACGCAAGTGTAAGTTCCTTGATCCATTCCACGTTGAACATTCTCAATGATGAGGGTTCCATTGGGGAAAACACTTTGTCTTCGGTTGATCGGAAGAACTCGATTATCTGAAAAATCACGGACAACATTTCATAAACAAAAGTTGATTTTAGCCGCGAAGACCGATAATAATCAACAAGATCGTCCTCGCGGCCTTGTTTAAGGGCATCCTAAAACATTTATATAATACACAACTTGAAATCACTGATTTAGAATCCAAAAGAGCTAATGTCGCTCGAAAATCTGTCTTTATATTTTCAAACACTATCAGGACCATTTTTCTTTTCTCCATCTTTTATGATTTAATACCCTTTTCCCAAATCACAGCATCGATGGGATAACCAGCAACAGGACATGTAATTTGAAACGTTTCTCCGGCAACAACTTGAGCCTTATCCATGGGTCGAATGTGAGGAAGACCGTGAACGTTGAGCCTACCCATAAAAGATGTGCTGCCAACTTTTGAAACTGCAGTACACCTGAAATAATTATTTTACACAAATGTATCCTCATTCCCATTTGTCAGTCGTAAAACATCCTTTCGGGAACAAACATTTTCAAACAAGCAATTAATTTTTCCTACAATCACATGGACTCGACAAAATTGCTTATCTGTCACTACAATGCCCTTACTTGTAAACACCACCATCGTTACTATGCACAGCAGAGATATTCAAGTGAGAAACCACTTCCCCGTCAACGGTAACATATTGTCCAACTTGAACCCTACAAAGGACAAAATCAATAATAAAATTGAGCGTAATAAACTTATCATCTTTTAGGCAGGAAACATTTTGAAAAGGAGTTTTTAGCTTATGAGAAACCCTTACCGATCGCTATTTGCAACTTTCTTGCTATCCAATTCCCAAACAATTTCAGGTGATGGGTTTCCAGTAGCCTTGCACTTCAGAGATACAGTTGGTCCAGGTTGCAAAACCTCCTCACGGAATGTGAACGTTAGTTTTGGTGGGTCAACTATCGAATCATCGAAACATAAGAATCACTAGGGAGTACTAATTACTATTAATTATCGCAGATTATTTCATACTAAACACACAAACAACCACACCAGCATGTGCTCTTTTATCGTGAAACGTTTAATATCAAGGGTCAGACAAACCATGTAAACATAGACGGCTTCCCACAGTCAACCATGAAACAACGATTCCGAAACAGTGCTTACCATTCTTTGAGAAACTAATACATGACAACACGAAAAATAACAGAACTAACTCAAACTAAACACTTCATTTTTTCAAAAAGATTAGTACTCACTATAGGATTACAATTTTGGCAGAAAATTTAAAGTTCAATACTAATGTAAATTCTCAGCCACACATGGAAACAGCAACCGCAATTCAAAGCTTGCATTCCTACAGCAATCCATTGTTCCTGAATACAAGTAATTATTCACATTTTTTGAAAAGTAGTAACTTTACGTATAATTAGATACATAAAAAACCCACACATTATAAATGTTGGACTTTAGCCTAAGTCAGCTAGGACTTACGCTAGTTCTTAACACTTTAAAAAAGGTCATCTGAAAATTCACTGGTTAATTTAAAAAGCTTTTAAAGGTCCTCACAAAATTAAATAATAATCCAAACTATCAACCAAGTTTTAATAATACGTGATTAAAGATTATAAATCACTTTATATTTGCACATATCCAAGCTAAAACGGAATTGCTATTTGACCCATTCCATCAGATTTGCAAGTTTCACTGCCTGAGACCCAAATCTTTCTTTTATTGGGTCTTCAAATTTTTTACAATCTAACATCTCTCTCCTTCCTACCCAGAACATCATCACTGAATAATTATGACAGTCTTTCCACCATCTCCTTCCATTAATTCCTTCAAAATGTTAATTGTAGCTTTGAACTTCTGGGCAACCCCTATTTTTTGATAATGGAATACAAGGATGACGTACAAGTGTGTCTTACACTGGCATTTGAAACAAGACTAACCTGACCGATGGATTAAATAAACGTGGTAAGACTCACGCCTGACTTTATAAACTGATCACGAACTACTAAGTGTGTTCAATGAAGAGCGGGTACACACTGAAGACAAGCACATGCAAGGGAATGGTATGCATGTTATATGTGAACTGATAGGGAACACGTTGTGGCTCACATCTCCCTCCAAGCTTGAGTTCAGCAGTAGATTGCGCCGAATCCTGGTCATTGCGTACAAAACACTGATACATGCCCCGGTCTTCCCGCCTGACAGCATCGATACGAATAACAGAGTCGGAAGTTGAAAGGCGCTTTCCATCCTTCGTCCATGTGACACTTTTTACCGGTGAGCCCTGTCAAAATTATTTAATACTTCCATTAATAGCAAAATTGATAGGGGCAAGCCCATAAAATTCATTTCAGATGTAACATTTCAGTATTTAGTTTCTATTTGTATTATAGATGCTCATCCGTTCTAATCCCTAATACAGTTTTTAATCCCCGTATTTTTTTTTCGTCAAAAATGTGAAATATTATAATAGTCGTCCCCTTAATATACGAATCATGTTTTTGCAAATCCCCTATGATTTTGTTATTTGGAAAAAATGAAGAATAATATTATGTCAGGACCGGAACAAAACAAGAGCGTTCCTCATAAGTTGTTATTTTAGATTTCCTTTTCCATATTATTTCAGAAATTCAGAACATACCTGGTAATGACAAGTGAAGGTTGCTGGTCTGCCGAAATCCACTGTTTGGGTAGCTGGTTCAACTGTGGCAGCCAAAGGAGCTGTAGACGAAAAAAAATACGTTAAGTACATTTTTTTTTTCACTTTCAAAGTATACATACATATCTGCCTATAGGCAATAAATTTTACGACAGAAGCGTCTCGTCGTCTCAACCCCTTTTTAGTAGATCGAAGCTTCCCTATTTCTTATACCAAACAGAATTTATTGTCATTTTATTTTGAATAGCTTACCGGTAACCGTTAAAACTGTCTCGACGCTTTCACCTCCCACGGAATTATTAACAACGCAAAGATATTTCCCAGAGTCATCCACACGGGCTTCCCGAATGATCAAAGTCCCACCGAGTTGTTTCACGCGGTCATCCAGTTGAACCGGGATTTTGTTAGCTCCTTCCGAGAATTTGAACCACCTGCCAAGAGAACACAAAGTTAAACGAACATCCTTGGCCATTTTGACGTCCACAGAATTTGAGCAAATTTTTATGAAGTCATGCAAACATGCGCGTTGTACTGTAAACACTAATATAGATTTAGGATTCATTCAGAATTGTAATAACATAATATTTACATGGGTAACATTTTAATAAGAAATAATGTAGCATTTCTAGATGTACAGATATATACATAGTTTTATACATACTACAGATAGATACGGAAGATAAGCTACAGGTAACTAGCTACATGACAGTAAAGGAGGTCAAAGGTCAATTTGATGCTGGAAGGATATATTTAAACCCTTTTGTAACCTATACGATGGTTTTGGGTATGCTTGTACAGAACATATAGCAGCTAATGATTCGCCAACGTTGCCTTCTCGAGTCTCAACAGTTTTGGTAGCACCCCGCGGTTCCACCGCTCCGGTAGGTTCTGTATACATGTCACGTTCAATTCAGCTCCTTCGTTCATTTATGGATGGACTTGCCATTGTACGATGACACGGTACATTTTTATGCTTTTTAATCACAAACCAAGCAAGCTTATCTTATTACGTTGGGCTTCTGAGCCCAAATACTGTCTATGGGCCGAGCCCGCTACAAAATGTCAGGAACCACGGGATAGCAATTTAGATAGACTTTAATATTGTGTGCACAATAGTGCACATGCTTGATTTACTCTTAAAGATTACTAGGCTTCTTTCGGGGGGGGGGGGTTCGTATTTATTTACTGTTTTGACCCTTGACCTCATAAGTAATTAACTAAATTGGTTATAGGGGAAAATAAATCTACAAATACTTCCTGTTGTCAAAGTTTATGGTTAACCTGGACTGGGGAGAAGGGTGTGACTGAGCTTCACAGAGTAAAGCCAGGTCACTCCCTGTATCTGAACGAATTCGTTGCCATCCATCTCCGTTTAATTTAGGACCTGTTCTTCCCGATGGTTCTGCACCCATCAATAATTTTTCCCCACATCATACAACGCCAGCCACAACACCAGTCAGACTCATCGTTATGTTGTAATCAAACTTTCATATCATTCATTCAAAACCATTTCTATTTAAAACCAATGTGAGTAGTAACTCCAGAGAAAATGTACTTTCACTTGTGTTAAAATGTTACAGCCTGAATGTTGGGGTAACAGCAATTCATGGAAAAAGACAAATACATATGGCTCAGGGAAGACAGAGGGTTCAGACAGGATATTCAAGTTCCCAAAATCCATTTCCAAATGTTTTGTTTCAACCAGTGTTTGTTATTCAAAAGCTACCTTTGACTTGGCGCAGGAAATCCTTGAGCCTCACACATAATACAGATATCCTGACCATTCTTGACTACTTTGACAACAGTCGTATCTCTCAGAAAAGAATCACGAAGAGTTGGAGCGAGAGAAACTTGTGGTTCTACAAAAATAAATTATAATTTACAAAACAAAATACAGATACCAACTAAACCAGTCTCATGCTATGAACATAAAATATGTTTTAAGTTTATCTACAACTACATAGTTAAATACTGTCAATGTACAATACCAAATACCACACAGTTAAATGTCTACTTAGTATTTTTCCAAAGTTTTATGGTGGTTAGATACCAAGAAATTCCCTTTTATCAGATCAGATCAGACCATCTCCGTTTATTACCTTATATAGATACTCCAGGAGCCCATTTAAATACAACCATTTAAATTATTTCCCCTATCCTAACCATGCAAAATGTACCTAAATTCAGGTGGTGGGTATGCCTGAGCATCACAAGTAACTGCCACATCACTATTCCCTTCAACTGTAGCACGACGGGATCCAATAATTTGCCCATCTCGAATTCTAGGAAGTACACTTGTCTGAGGTTCTGTATTATTTGCAAAATGGTCTCGTAATCAATATCAAATGTCACCATCTCATGTTGTTGAAACACATTGAATACAAGAAAATTTGATACATTAAAACTGTAGGCGTTAAAAAATCAGGGGGTTTATCAAACTCTGTCGTTGTCAAAAGATACTGGTCATACCATGACATTTATTGTCTTGCGGTTTGTATTTATCTTTCCCAGTGGCGTTAGGTTTGATACCAATCTTAACATTTAACATAAAAAATAATAGCTATGGGCTGTGACTTGTGATAATAGTTCAGGGCATACGAATACCAACTAAGTTTAATGTAGCGCACGTTTTCTGTGTGCACGTAGCAGTAGCAAAAGCAAAGGAGAAAGTTACGAGTATGTATCTACATATAATTATTCACATCGTACTTAAAATCTGGTGCTGGATTCCCTTGGCCTTCAACTGACATAACACTAGTTTGACCCGCTTCCGAAACTACCTGATGCATTGTCAACTTCGGGATTTTAGGACTGACACCCGAAAGTGGCTCTTTATGGTAAAGAAAGCACCTCATAAGTATAATAACAGACTGATAATAATACGTCATGACGGAAATGCTACACTAAATAATTCATGCCGGGTAAATGTATGGGATGAGGAGAAGAAGTGCATTTTCTGCCCTTGACATTTTCTCAAAACTACAGTAGCATTTGTGTAAAGAAACCCCCTACGAATCAACTCCCTGAAAAATAATAAAACCAGACCTAAACTCCGGTGGTGGATGACCCTGTGCAGAGCAAGCAATTGCCACTGCTGACCCTTCCGGTTTCTGTGAAGTTTGCATTCGTGACTCTGTTGGAAAATTGGGTGCGGAGCTGCCCATAGGATCTAATTTTCAAACATTGACAACAACACTTGACAGAAGTCTATATGAGCTGAGGCATGCTGGTCATAGGAACATTTGAAAGAGCAATTGATACAGCATGTGCACTAGTTATGGTAAGATGAGATGCCACGCAGTACACGCATCTCATTCAGGTTTCCAACTCTAAGCCTTCGAATGTTGGGAGCTTCGTGAATGTAAATTCTCATCCACAAGGTCAGTTGCGTATGAAAGCCGGGTCGTGTTTTTCTGGCGTATGCATTTTAGTAGTATGCACAAAAGTGTACATATGAGAGTCTATTCTATGCTTGCTTAAAATAACCATTTGGCCTGCGTAATAGTAGTAAGCACAAAAAGCATCCTCGAACTTTCGTCTAGCTTTACATACTTGAATGAAGGAGCTGGATGAGCCTGCGCTGGACACAGGAGTGCAAAAGAGGAATCTTCCACTTTAAAGAAGGTTTGTGAATGTGACTGCACCGAAAACTTGGGTCCTGTGCTTCCCATTGGATCTATCATTTAGTTACATATGCATGGGGAGTCAATACATGTATCTACTCATACCAGTTCATAAGTCTATCTAGTAGGATTTTCTCTTGTGGTATGATCATCTGTTCCGATTACACAACATCAATCCTTTTCGTTAGTATGTCAACTGGGAGACTGGAAGTGAAGTGCAAGTGTTACATAATAATATATTCCAATGCCACACGTGTCTACGGTCTGTATCATTATCATCCGAAACACTGTCACTCAAAGTGGATGCATCAACTTAACGGAACACAGGAAGTTACTCAAGTCATGGAACGTTCCACGTGGAAAGGAATCGTATATATCTATGACTTTTCAAATATGTACATACTTATGTTCCTCTGTATCTCCCAGAAGCTCTATAATGTCCCCTACCTTTCTTATCATATATCTTACTTGAAGTTTGGAGCAGGAAAGGCTTGTGCTGGGCACAAAAGAGCAAATGAAGATCCTTCGATGTTTTCAAAAGTTTGCGATAGGGACTTAAGAGCAAATTTCGGGGCCGTGCCTCCTAGAGGATCTGTGAACATAATAGTGTTTTTCCCATGCATGTACAAAAATATTTCCGGAAAATCAGGAAAAATCCCCTTCCACAGCATTTCCTTTTATCCCATTCAATTAGTACCTTCCGCAGATTTCCAATTTCGACTGTAGAGCTAATTATATGCACTTGCTAAATTATAGCTTGTACATTTACGCATGGCACACAACACAGGGAGCTATTTAAAGATATGTATGTAAAAACCTCGGAGGGGGCTGTGAACTTGATACAAGAAAATTTTCATGGAGCCAGACTTAGCCTGAATGTTGGAAGGTATAGACAGTAGAGCTATTAGTACATATGCAGCTACATACATATGAATGTACACTGTCGTATTTGTACATTTGCGGTTGGGGGATGCATCTAATCATTATTATCAATCCAATTACCATTCATGTGACTCAACATCGTTGTAGCCTTTTCCGCAAATGGGATAAAAGTAATAGCCAATTCTCACGTTTTTCTTCCTCATTCTATTATTGTCACTCCTGGACTTTTGCGTAGGATTCCGGATGTTCTTTTACGAACTGACTGTCGTAGTTTCCCTTTTCTGGGTACAAATACAAAAGTTCTCTCCATTATGAATGGGCTTGAATCATGCATGGCACATTCGTATTTCATTTGTGCGATCCCTATCTTGCTCAGATTCTCCAATATTTATCCATCCCATGCTCTGTCTACGGAGGAGCTACGCTATTTCATCAAAGCCGAATTTCCCCTACAATATTCTTCTGTGTACATGTATATAGCCTCCAGTTAGGGCTTATTTGTACCTGGCGTTGAAATTCCATGACTAATGCAATTGCCAGGATTGAGATCCCTGCCGATTGGTGGAAGAAAAAGGGAACAATTTGCAAATTATTCAGGACACTCCAGCTTACTTAAAATTAGGAGGAGGGTATGCTTGAGCCGGGCAGAGAAGAGCAAAGGACGCATCGGTGCTTCGTACAAAAGTATGAGACAGTGAATCGGATGAGAATCTCGGACCAGTTCTTCCAAGAGGGTCTAGATAAAATGAACCAAGGCTTTACCCCTTTGGATCCATCCCACTGGGAGAGGGGGGGGGTATAAAAATTAATTATGCCATTATGCCTGGAGACGAGGTATAGAGTTGTTCAATTTCCCAGTATCTACTTTTACTGATTCCATTAAGAAACTACAGCACCTCCAAGAACTGCTCCAAAGATTCAGTTCATGGACACACCATTACATTAATTTAGGACGATGTCATATAGTCACTTGTCACATTGTAATCTCGTGAGCTCTCCAAATGACCATTGCCAATTATTTGTAACGTAATACAGTCATGGGAATCCCACGTATGGGGGGATACATACAGCATATTTATGTGTACTTCATATCCCTGCCTGTTTGATGTACTTACTTAAACTGAGGCGGTGGGAAAGCCTGAGCAGGGCACATCAGTGCGAAGGAAGTGTCTGCCGTCTTAGTGAAACTCATGCTACTCAATTCGGTTGAAAATGTTGGTTTCGTGCTTCCCATGGGATCTTAACGTGTAGAGGGACCACAGACCGAGAGAAATTTTTAATTCCAAGTCACAACTACTTACATATGATTAATTGAAATACAAAGCAACAATATGCCGTTTTGGGCTGACCGTTCAGTAGCTATGTATGTATAAGCTCGTCCAAAGAAAGTGAACATTGTACATACAAGTGGAGCATTACTGGCGGGTGGACTCAACCATTCTTTACAAAACTGACGTCCTATTATATTTTTGCTCTTTAGCTCCAGTATGTACTAGGAACTACAAAGACTCTAAAATCTACGAGTGGCTTTTACTACGCTACCTTCACATTTTCCAGTGGTAAATAAAACCATGACAGCAGCAGTTTGGTTTTGATAAATGTTGACCAAATACTTATGAAATAACCTGTGTCCCACTTTTGCCCCCGAAGGCTTTCCCAAACTGAGAACTTGTCCTCCTATCGTGACTCCTTGTAGTTATATTAGTGTCATTTTAGATGGAAAAACTAGAGAATTACATATGCCGGACCCAGCATTGATGAAGGTTAAAAATTCCTGAACAAAAGTTTTGTCTGTGGTGAGTGGAGCCGGATGAGACTTGAGTGACTCTCAAAGAATAAAATAAATGAGTCACTGATGCATGGGATGGAGTACATAGTACGGTAATAGGAGATGACGAGATGAGTAGTGGAAGATATACAGTGTAATGATGAGACCCACTCTCATGCCCACATGATGACTTACTATAATGCAATGTACGAGGCAGGACTTTGTATTTACACTTGACGACCGTACCGGTGAGAAAAATTAGGATGAACCTACCTAGACGACGGAGGTGGATTGCCCTGTGCATCACACAACAGTGCAGTTGTATCCCTCATCTCAATAGTCACCTTCGATCCGATGCTATTCCCATCCCTGACTTTAGGAGCCACACTTGTTTGTGGTTCTGTTTAATATGTTAGTGAGATTATATTCTGAGCTCATAACAACTCCAAATTATACTCTACCAAAACAAATGTAAGTATATCTACTATTCACTACATATTACGTTAGTCAAAGGGCTGACCATTGTTGACAAAATAAATCTTGCCATTTTGTTAGGGGACGGGAAGCCACAGGTTTCGGTCAACATGTGTTTTGACAGTGCATCTGCCCTGGTATTTATCTACATACATTTACATAGTTTGCTCTGTAAATTATGTGTGTGTGTGCATTATTCACAAGTGAATGTTACAGATGTATTCCATTTGCTTGCCTCAGCTGCACTAATCTCAAAGGAACACTCACTAAGTTGAAAACCCCTTCTGAGAAAACTACTGGGTTGGAAAAGTTGATGATAAGTGTTGGGAGGAAATCTCGGATGATATGTAAATGGAAGGGGAAATAACCGGAGGACAGAGAGCAGTGTGTGAGTACAGCGAGTTAAAATACAATTTCCTGTCAAAAATCCTCCTCCTCTAACTCCAGATAACTAAATCCAACATGAGATTTCGATAATGATACAAAATGAGAAGAAGATGAGGGATGAGTGAGTATGTAGATATAGTATGATCCCCCCGCAGACATAAACAGCTTTTTATATGAATTTGAGCATTACAAACTAAAGGATTTTGAAGGAGAGCACGCATACTTAAAATTTGGAGGTGGATTTCCTTGAGCTTCACAAACAAGAACGGCCAGATCACCGCTTTGGCACGAAGAAGGAGGACGAAGTAATTGAGGAGCTCGGGGTGCGACGCCTGTAAATGGCTCTGTAATTCCGAGATTTACAAAACAACTTTTACAACCAAGTTTTATCCTAGAAAGCTATATCAGAGCTGAATGCTCTCTTCACCTCCGAACGCCTACAGAACCTTAGCGTCAACTGGACTCAACTCTAATGACTTGTTACTCACAGCATGAGCTCAACCCATTTCAGCCGGGAGACCTTGAAGTCACTTGCATTTTCAATACCTCAATCTCCTCAGTGTAAATTGCAAAGCAATCCCAAGCTACACCGTAAGCTAAGTCTTTAATGAAACAAATGTTCCGACCCAAACCACGGTGCCGGATGACCTTGTGCCAGGCATGTAATAGCAACAGCAGACCCAGCCGGCCTCTCCATAGCTTGCAACCGGGAGTCATACGGGAGCTTCGGACTGGAACTTCCCATTGGTTCTAAATAATTTTACACGTGTCAACATTATATGTATGTATGTTCCCATAACCAAAATATTTAACCTTGGCAGACTCAAACTTTGAAACTAATTTGTGACAGTCGATTCCAAAAGCGACCCGAAATTTCCTGCCTTGAGATACAGGCTCCCAGTGACATGCCTAGAGTCAATCCTAAGTTTATGTTAATTCCTAATCTAGCTTCAACCTCAACCGATTTGAAACTTCCGTTCCTAAATGTTTCCGTCTACACACGACGATGTCTCTAACACCCCAGTATGAAAAAAATATGTAGATATACGCCAGAGCAGAATTCTGCCAAGAAAACTCACTTAAACTCTGGTGCTGGAAATGCTTGTGCTGGGCAGAGTAAACCAAAGGAAGCTCCTTCTTCCTTTATAAATGCTTGCATATGGGACTCGGTGGAAAATCTCGGTCCAGTGCTTCCCATTGGCTCTAAAGTTTTTTTTATGTATTGACATATTGTTATTAAAAGCAAATGCTAATTTACTAAAATCTCAGGGGCCCTCTACTGAATGCTGTTCTGACGGGAGGGGTGTTGTACGGCTTTCAACGAAAGAAAAATTAAATTAAAAAGAAGCAACCATACTTAGAGGACCTGTCCTCATATCTTACTTGAAACTAGGTGGAGGATTAGCTTGAGACGAGCAGGAAATTGCAAAGGAACTCCCACTCTCACGGGTGACCGTGTAAGATCTCTGCTCCGAAGGAAAGCTAGGCTTCATGCTACCCAGGGGCTCTTTAAAAATCAAATTACCCTTTCCTTTTACCTCAATGACAGAACAACTAACAACTGTCATCAATTACAAGAAACGCACATGCACGTCACAATGGTACCAGCTTATATGTACGTTCACGTGCCTTTTTGGGTCTATGAATTTATAGTGACACAATTTATGCACAGTATATATGGAAAGCAGGAGCAGCCCGTTTCTTATTGTTACAAAATAAAGCATCATATTACATACTGAGGGGGGGGAAACCAGTTTTTGCACTGTATATAAGTATATTCAGCCTACTTGAATTCAGGAGCAGGAAATGCTTGTGCAGGACACAGTAGGGAAAATGAGCTTCCTTCACTTCGTTTGAAACCCGTAGAAATTTGGGAATCGCCCGAAAATCTAGGAGCCGTGCTTCCCAGGGGTTCTGTCAAAAAACCAGTGCTGGCATTGATCATTCCAGCGTAGGTGTAATTATGTAAGTACAAGTATCTATAATAAGTACAATGTACATATGTATGCACACTGGTGATCTGCTATTACAAGGAACAGAGTTTGTCGACCCGAACCAACCTGAATGAATCCGACCGGAATTAAAACCTATAACCGACTATTACCCTATTATGTACACTCCCCTACTATTTCAAATCCAATGATTAATAACATTCTGCCATTACTCTGATTGCACCAATTTATATCATTTTCTTCCGCTATGAAAGCACTCATGACGTATGAAATAACAGAATAATAGGAGTACTATGCTTCCTTCCCTTTCCCTCTGAGAGAATCCACAGGTGGTTCTTTTTTTGCCATTCCTTTTATCCCTGGTTCTTGGAATCCTCCTCAAGTACATAATTGAGAGCATATTCTGTACGATGAGAAAAAAGTTGTGAGGAATCGCAAAAACTTTATTGCAAAGGCTTCAACTGGAACTTGATGAAACCTACAATTTTTGTAGGAGTTGTTTAAAAGTTCTAAATTACTGACATGGAGAGGATATTATTGATTGCTTGCCAAAGTAAACAACCCGGCTTCCGAAGGAGTTGTTGAAGGGAATTCAATAATCCCAAATATAATATGTACGGCATTTACATATTTATCTCTAGGTATGTATATGTAATTACATATGCTACATGCATATAATTTCCTATCTATTCCTAGGAGACAAGAGTATCTATAGGTACATAGAAAAAACTCTGGAAGGAAAAACTCACAGAAAATCAGGCGGAGGATAAGATTGAGCGGGACAAAGCAATCCAAATGTTGAGGATTTGGGCCCAACACGCATAAATCCTGAC
This sequence comes from Allacma fusca, assembly GCA_947179485.1. Lineage (NCBI taxonomy): Eukaryota > Metazoa > Arthropoda > Collembola > Symphypleona > Sminthuridae > Allacma > Allacma fusca. The sequence goes on along the minus strand of OX359247.1, from coordinate 5,405,782 downwards.
ATCATCTGCATATCACCGGAAAACCTCGGAGCTGTTGCTCCATGTGGTTCTGCACGATTTATACAATTAAGACTACCTCAATCATCACCCTCGAAAGCAGGGATGTAAAAATACAGCTTTTCAAACAAAACTCAAGGTCTCAAGGCCAGAGTTGCATTACGCTGTGCCAACAATTCCCAAAGATTTCCAACTCATCAAATCCCGTACTGTTAATGGACATTACTACAAAAATCTACATACAAATGCAAACTCATAGCTAGATATAGGTGTATGTAGATATTCTTCCTAATATCTAATTACACATATCTACACAATGCGAAATGAGCCAACGACAAATGAAACATGACTCCAAATGTACATAATACTTATACCAAAGTTACATCAAACAATTGAAGCTCCTTTGGTTGCAATTTTAGAAGGGCGGCCCTATTCCTATTACCATATACACAATCCAACATTTGATTGACAGACTGACTCGCTGACAAGACTTTTGACGTGACAGTTTCTCCAAGTATTTCAGATACAGCCCAACACTAGAAGCCCTGTTGAGGAATGTGTTTACACCAGAACTTCTCATGTCAACAAAAGTACAAGCTGAGCGTCATGTATCGTATCAACTCACTTGTACGATGGTGGAGGATGGGCCTGAGCCGGACAAACCATAGCGAATGAATTCCCTTCAGATTTCGTCAGCCCAGTGAGTTGCAAATCTCCAGAAAACCGTGGAGAAGTACTACCAAGTGGGTCTTGACACCAATGCGTTCAAAATTAAACATTAAATGTCAGCCTCTCGAAGGCATATCATTATTTCCAAAGAAAAGGAATCTCTCGGCTTGTCATGACAAGGATGTGACGGTTGGTATTTATGCATTTAATTTTGCATATCTACGTATACCATATACATAAATATATGCACAAATATATATTTTAGATTTCCCAGGGGCGGCTTCAAGTTGGGATGTCAGATTCATAAGTTAATTTTATATTAAAATACAGATTGCTTTTCAAAATAAACTATGACCCAAAAGAAAATTGTAACCTGTAGTAATTTAAAAAACCCATTGCCAACATACTAGACCATCCCCCCTCAAAATTACAGATGAGGATTACAGTACGTGGATATTAATTACTAGGAGAACACAAAATCTCATGTCTGCCCTGTCATTTTAAAAACTCACCGAAACTGTGGAGCAGGATAGGCCTGTGCTGGACACAAGAGTGCAAAAGAACTATCCGCTGGTTTACTGAACCTCGACAGAGTTGAGTCTCCGGTGAATTTAGGAGCAGTACCTCCAAGAGGTTCTTAAAAATTACAAGGGATTCGTCACTGTATATGGGAATTATGCTCGTAGTTAAACTGTTTAGTTACAGAGAGGCCCGACAGGTTTGGAATCGTACCATTTCATCAATGAACTGTGACGGACAAGTAACATTTTATGCAAAAGGAAGTGCTTAGCCCGAGTCTAATTATTATTATTTAGTAGCTACTAGTACAATGTATTGGTTCACCATCAGTGTGTTAACATTTAAGTGAACATAATGTTTTTTTTTACCGAGACTGTGGAGGAGGGTTAGCCTGAGCTGGACAAAGAAGTGCAAATGAGCTTCCTTCCTCCTGAGAAAATCCTGTGCTTTTTAAATTCCCTGAGAATCTGGGTGCAGCGCTACCAAATGGGTCTTCCAAAAAATATTACCACAGACAAAATGATCATATTTCCTCATGTAATCAACTATATAAGGTGAGTATATAAATATTACATTTCGAACCCTTCGTGCGTGGCTGTGACGAAACTGATATGTATTTTACGTCGACCGTGGCCCCATACAATATTTACAACTGCCAAAGTACTGATATGTATCTATATACTACAAAATTTCCCAAGTCTCACAAATGAGCCGCTATATACAACCCCTACTCCAAACAAGGCGGTGTGAGCCCATAAATCAACCATGGGAATGACAATTTCCTATCTAGCATTTCTTTTTACTTTCTTTACCACTCGTCATCACTCATCACTCACCTAGAATCGGGTGCGGGAAATGCTTGGGCCGGACAGAGAAGTGCGAAAGACATGCCCTCTTGATACATGAAACCGTGATACATTGAAGCTCCCGAAAATTTTGGTGCTGTTGATCCCAGGGGTTCTTAGGAAGGAGTAAATTCCATTGGTGTAATATTTATATGGAGACATTATATCATTTTTTAAATGGGCTCTATTTATCCTTACTATTCAATCTCTCTATTTTCAATGTTTCAATCTAACGTACATATGTATGTAATTATGTATCTATATCTATGCATAATTATGTGAGCAGGAGCGACCCATATGAAGCCAAATGACTTTTCTCAAGCTGAGTTTTCCGGCTGTCATTCAAATTCTATGTCCGTTTTAGTAATCACCACTTGAGAATTTTCCCCTGATTTCAGATTCCTTAAATTGTCTTACCGGAAACTTGGAACGGGATTAGCCTGGGCTGAGCATAAGAGTGCAAAAGAGCTAGATGCGGGCCAAATGTAAGATGAAATCCCAGAGCTGACGGAAAACTTCGGGGCAATGCTTCCCAGGGGTTCTTAACGAAAAGTAAATTTAATTCCCTGTAGTTATTTATCTGACGGCTTCAAATGTCTCATAAATCTTTACAGCTCAAATTAGCTCAGCCCGAACCCAGAATGATGAAAGTGCTATGCAGATATCTACTGATACAGGGACGGAGATAGATTGATGTGAACAAGACAGAGGCTAGGAATAGTGATGATGACAAGGCACTATAAAATCCCATCCATAGATATAAATAACAAACTACAACATCATGCCTCCACACATTCTCACAACTATCAACTTCAACAATAAAAATGAATGAGTGTGTCTAACTAACCTAAACGATGGGACCGGAAAGGCTTGAGCAGGACAAAAGATTGTATGATCAGATCCAGAGGAAATCTCTACAGATCGGCTCTTCTCTTTCCCTGATGCTAATCGTGGTCCAACATAACCCACTGGGTCTGTGTAATAATAATAAAATCCCCGGAATTTTCACTAACAGTCCATCCACCATTCATTTTAGTTCTACTGTAATAATGGACTCTTTTTTTTCCATATCAATAAACCATTCTTCATTTTATGACCGTAATAATTCTATTTCCCTATTTTGAGCAAAGTAATTCTCCCCATGGGTAGATATTTAATTCCGCTACACATTTCATAGTTTCCAAAACCTAAAGTGATGCTTTCAATCTCCTTACGTCCTCTCATGTAAGGCACTCATTTAAGGCATGGTTCTCGTTCGTGTACCATTTATTTTACGTCCCACTCAATTCCTGAACGATAATAATGAGCGAATTAGCTCCATCTCAAATTCCAATGGTGATAGCAATCGTGACCTTAAGTACATGGGAAAAATCTTGGGTAATGCTATACTCTACTTTCAACAAAATTCCGTTCATACATACTATACAAACTACATACATATGTACACGGACATACCCAATAAAAAACCCATTACTCAACATTACGCAAGTGAGATCATGCAGATCAAAAATAATTCCAGGTATGACGTTAAGCGTAATAAGATTCTGATCCAGAGGGAATCTCCAAAACTGACCTATTAGATGGAACAGGAAATCCCTGAGCAGGGCAAAATAATGCAATGTGACTGGAATCCCGAGTAGAAATGACTGGTCAGATTTACGTCTGAAAATGGGAATTGTCGTTAGTTGACGTTAAACTGACTAAGCTCAAATTTTTGGTCACAGATGCGATGTCCCATGAACGTCAATGAGACTATCACAAATATTATCGCAATTCTGAACAAAAATACAACGTTCTTTTAACATCAGGACCTAACGTTAATCAGTAGAACATTCACGACGTGTTGTTATCGCCAAATCCCGGCCAAATAACGACAGCAACTATACCAATGGTTATATTTACGTAAACTTGACGTAAATAATAGTGCCTCCTAGCAATTTCCTTCTATAGAACCATTACATACATACGTCAAGCCCGGTTGTTAATGCAACGTCAAATTTTGGTCAAACATAGTAAACTCGGCACATGCGTATTTACAAACTGGCCGAGAGCGCTGTATAGTCCGAACTTTAAATGATTTGGCTCTGATCTGTTAGGGATGTGCCACAAATGATGTCATGTTTTTTCAGTCTTTTTGTCACCCATCCACTGCTTTGTCATTCCTTGTCATCATTTACGTATACGATGGACTCACCCTTAAGGGTGACGTCATGTATTACATTCACTGTATTCAAAAGCAAACGCGCTAATAAGAAATCCCTCAGAAAGGAAGGGTCTTTACCGAATCGGAATCCACCAGTCTCAAATTCATGGAGTGAAACATTGAAGTTCCTTCTCATGACTCCAGAGTATCGTCACACTATATAAAATATAGTGGTTTTTGTATTCGAAATTTAAACTTCGCTAGCACGATCGTGCTCCACGGAATTTTAAGAAATATGTATACTTTATTTTCTCCACTTTCAACGCATGACGTCAGGACTCAACGCAGGGATCCATCCACTATGTCATTGGCGTCATTCGTTGCTATATCCATGCACCCACATTTTGCATGACATCATTTGTGGCACACCCCTTACTTTCCTGTAACTTCTAACAGCCAAAGATTACTTCTTTTCGTCAATTATTTCAGGTAAGCAAAACAAATTATTATTTTATATCAAAGTGTAAGTCGTGTGTATTGTTTGAAGCAACGAGTTTTATGATAACAGTTATTATTAGAATGTAAATACTAAATATGTTCTGTTTATCAAAGGTAAGTAATTTTTAAATGATTATGGTTAAGGAAGTATGTACTTGTAAGGCAACGCTTAATGTTAGCTATTATTAATGTTGAAAGGTAGGAAACCCTAATATTTATTTGGAATAATTATAGGGTTTCAATTTGTGACAATTTTCAACATTTTTAATATCTGATAGATAGTGTGTCGCCAACACTATCAAGTATATCCCTATCATATATATTCTTTCCAGCAAATAGTTTCTAATGCAGAAGGACAAATAAACAATACATAATTTAATTGTGAATTCAAAGCAAATAATGTCCTCAAATATTATAATTAGTTGTAAGTTTTTAAAAGATACAGATAATTAATTGTTGTACCTTTCTTAAAGTTGCAACTAAATCTAAAAGCGAAATATTTCTTATTTTCAGGTTTCATTTTGACGATCGGTGGGCAAAAATTGAGATTTGGAATCAGGAATAAGGACAGAAGAATGCTGCGGACAACTTTGAATGATGACTTTTTAACTATTTAATTATTTTTTTGGGATGGAATTTAATCAGTAAATTATATTTCAACCCACGTGAACAGGGAGGTTAAATTGCGTTGCATTAACGATAGTATTTGGCGTAAACCAGACGTTATTTCTATAGTTATCTTTTCGCAAGGTGGTGACGTTCAGCTGTCGTTGTCAAAGCGGACATATTGTATTCAGCTGGACGCCACAACTGGACTTTGTTCTGACCAATTGACGTTAATTTTTAACGCACTAATAACCGTGTACTGACCAAAATTTCTACTCGGGATGCTTCCCTTCCACGAACTTAAATTTCTCCGAGAATGGGAATCTGGGAGCTACACTTGAAACAGGCTCTGGACAAAAAATATTTCAAAAATAACTTCATATTTACTGCTTGAAGTGGCTAAACCGATTAATTGTTGTTGTTTTTTTTTTCTCAAAAAAATGTATGGTGTTCTTCCTTGAAACTTTATTGCATACAGTGCTTCCGAAATAGGATTTTAATAATGCAGAGGGTCATTAGTTTGACTGTGAGTCAGCTGGTGATAATAATGGAACCATTTGTTTCTTTCAATGAAAAAACCAGAAAATGCAAATCACTTCCCGTCTCCCAACATTCAGGCTTCGGGCCGCCCCTGTTTCATGAAGCTGGCACATATAGATAGATAGTTGTATATTGTGAGCGTCTTTCTCACTCAAAAATATCTTTGTAGTATAGAAAGGGGGCAGACAAAAGTATAATAATTCCTCATGGACATACATAATAACTGCAGTTAATAACATATGTAGATATACATGCAGGATAATTAAATGCACTTCTACTTCATAAAAAAATTCCGCCCACACTTTACAAAATGTTTTTGAAGTTTGGAAACGCTCACATGTTTAGACCATCATAATAGGACATTTGTATTCACAACAGCTCATTTGCAATGCCAGATTCATGATTCCTTGTCGTCACAGCCCATAACGGCACATAAACAAGAGAAATTATTTGCTGCACGTCCATCATTGGGTAAAATACAAGTGAAACTTATGAATTAATTACTGCACTTCCCTGATACACATTAAATCAATAAAAGTACAAGTTAAATACATTAGTGTGGAAATAATAAATTTAGAAAATCTATTTCACAACTCCCGGTTCTGCTGGTCTTGAGTCATTGCAGGACATTAGGGAGAAATAATTTATTGGACGTTACTTGAGAATATGACTGTATAGGTACACATTCTGAAAAAAAAAATCTCCCTTGTCTTCCCATGAAAAATTGAGATGAACCAGCCCACTTTTGACATCCCATAGGGATTGTTATTGTGTCATAGTGATGGGGTAGGAGAAGGCAGCAAAGAATTTCTCTTTTACAGTCGCATACAACGAGGCGTATTTAAAAAAAATAAAACAATCAAGTTTTTTCCTTACCAGTGATGACAAGTTTTCCCGCAGAAGCACTTAATCGTGTTTCACCTGTTAATCGATGTTTTGTTTGGCATCTATAGTCATATCACAAGGAAAGAGAACGGTCACAGTTAGTAGTACCCAAATGCATTCAAACTACACTCATGTATTAAAAGTAGATACAAAAAGGAGCATATATGAAGGACAACCAGTAAACAAAATATCCCATGTTGATTTTTCTGGCTCTTTGGCTCGGACAAGCATCATTCAATTAAAATAACACCTACTATAAGTACTTAATATTACAAGGGGATGTGAATTGTATGGTAAAAAAAATACTGGTAGCATTTAATCTTCCCTTTTGGGATCCTCTGGGATTATGGGACTACTGACGTCAAAAATATATGAAGATGGGAGATTAAACAGATTAAAGGAATAAAAATTTTCTAGTTACAACTTTGACGCCCAAAAACAGGTAGACTGAGCTCAAGAGTGAAATTACCTGTACTCTTTGAATCCATCCTCAGGTCTGACGTCCTTAATGTGCAATTCTCCCGAAGGAAGAACGACGAATTTTCCATCTTAAAGTTCACACATTTAAAAAAAAGGTTAAAATCCAATAATCCTGAGAATGTTTTAAATAATGATGGAAATACATAGGTATAGCAAAAGAATTCAAGAACAATCGGACATGGCGGGTGCACGGGTCACAGGTCATATTTCAAAAACAACTTGAGTCACTGTGAGCAGTCACTATCAAGTCTCAAACTCCTCATCTCAATAAACATCTCCTCAGGAACTATTAACATTCCAATTAAGGATGGCGCTTGTAAATATCTCCAAACTTTGAGCCCCTTTGTTGGTTAAGGCTGATAAAAAAACATGGTCTTTTCATCCCTAAATCCTGTCATACTATAATCATAATCTTTTAAGTGATGATTTTACAGATGATGAAAGCCTAAGTGTATAAGTTATGGTTGTGTAAATAATACTTGTATATGAATATTTAGATAATTATATCTATATGCACTTATAAGTTCTAACGCTATATATCTACCTTAGCCTCGTTGTCATTTGAATGGAACTTCCCTGCAGTTGAGAGTCAAGACATCTCATTACATGACATTTGACCCCACAGCTTTCCGTGCATGTCAAAGGTCTGCTGGAGTAAACTCATTAGAATACATATTACAGCGTAATTGCTTCCATATCAGGAATTTAGACAGCGATATAGTGCGATAGCCTCTGGGACATGCCGGCCCTTTTGGCCCAGCAGAAAAAAAAATGAGGAAATGGATCGGGAATCGCGAGTGTGACCATGTAGATACATATTATAGTAACTACGGATACATGTAGATAGTGTTATCTATGGATGAGGATCGTATCTGTACAATTATGTCGGGAACCTACCAAAAGCTTTCTCGGGAAGATACTTATTGTCATCGGAGTCAATCCATGCGGTAACTTGCAGGAAGTCCGCAACAAATGAGGGAACCTCACATTTAACGATAACATTGTTGCCTTTGATCACATACTCGTTGTCCGCCTCGCTCTCATAGAACTGCGACACAACTGCAACAATAATAATTAATTACAATCATATCAAAAATTCTGAGGTGTCGGTTGAGCATTGTGACCGGAAGGAACGATCTTTGCTTAGCAATGTGCATAATATTAAAGTCCATAGGAAGTACATTTACGGATATAATATAATATCTAAATGCACTTTCATCCACCGACAGATTTTTATCTCCGTCTGGCTGGCGTCTACATTTGTATGTAAGTACCTGAGTATAATAATATTATAATAATAATTATATATAATATATTCATCACTACATGGAACGAAGATACACTGATCAGTGACATCTCTCTATACAAGAATCCTTCTTAGAAATCTTTCTCCAAAGGAGAGTAAAAATTCTGGGACACATTCCAATAGCCTCTGAGATTTAATGTTTTTTTTTAATTTGAGGAACTGGTTAAGATAAGAACCAACTTTTGCTGTACTTAGGGTGCTCTTATAGGGAGATTACACTGTAATCACGCTTATATTATACTTTGTACAAGGAATAGACTCCTATTACACACTCCTAGATCCGCTTTATTCAAACGTGGATTTTATTCCAGAGGAACTCACAATCAGGAGCATGCCGACAAATCTCAGCTCCAAATACAGAGAGCATGTAGAGAAATGCAATTATGAGTGTATGAGTTTATATGCATTTATGCTTACGAGGCTGGGACATAATGTAATATACATACTAATAGTATAATAATAATATGATACTATGTACTAGAACTCAGACAATCAGTATCTGAGTTCAAAGTGACTCCTGCACGTTTCCTTACTTTGCTTTTTAGAATGCACTTCCCGTTTATGGAATAATTCTAAAAAAAACTGCACTCCACCCTGAACATCCTTTGCCTTTGGGAATATTTTATCTCATAAAGAAGAGGAATGAAACAAAAAGGAGGAAATTATTAATTTTTAAACCCATATGTCCATACATCTGAGTAGACAAGGAGACTCTCCCCTCTCTAGCTGACTGACACGTGGTGACCCGGCAACTCGACTCAGTCCATTAAAAATGATTGTTATTGTCCCTGCCATCACAGGAGAATGAGCCTTTGCGTTCATTCAAGTGTAATAATCTGCTCAGCAGTCATAACAATGCGTAAATAAATGCATGATGCACTTGGATTAGCATCTCTGTGTATGTGTGTGACATCACTCATCTCATACCAAAGGACTTCCCATCGGGCAGGAACACATTGCCCACGTCATCCCGCCAGGAAATAACTTCCAAAAAATCAGCGACAAAAGATGGGATTTTGCATTTCAGAATGGCTGAGTTCCCTCGGATAATATCCTCTTGATCACCGTACGTGTTGTAGTTCTGAGTGACAACTGTAGGCAGAGGTGAGTCAAGCCATTAATTTGATTTAGTGACATGGGTTTAAATTCACAAACTGTTGTCAATGGCCAATGCTAATTTAATCTCCTAAAGGTATAAACTAAACTATGCCTTCATACTATTTTAAATCCATTGCTTTTAAATCGTACTAATTCACAGTTGGATGATACTACTAGCGCCGAGCCCTTCTACTACTGTATTATCTAATCTTGTCCGTTCCACACAATAATAACAAAGTTCATGAACTCGGTCCAACTCACAAAGAATATTTATTTGCGGATTTAAATAATGAATGTACTTATGTTGTAGTAGGTTCGGAAGCATTGTGCAAACTAAACCTGGTAAAATCCTAAATCAATCAATTGCAGTTTCCTATTGAAATAAAATTCTAACCAAATATTTTCCTCGTAATTGTTTATAGATTTTTACTTCTAACTATATTGAACTGAAAGAAATCCCTTTAGTTTCTAGTGTTGCATTTATTTTTGATTCTTACAATTATTAAATTAATGCATGGATGCGCTAATCGTTTGGGGATTGAATTGTACATAATTACTAACAATAATATTAAAAAGTAGCACAAGTGCACCACAACCATGGCCGATTTCCTTGCAACTCCAAGTAGTAATTATCTATCTAAAATACCGTTTGATTTCCCGTCAGCAAGGAAAACATTGCCAATGTCATCCTGCCAGGAGATCACATCCAAAAAGTCGGCAACAAATGAAGGGATTTTGCATTTGAGAATTGCGGAGTTCCCTCGAATGATATGCTCCTGGTCACCGTACGTATCGTAGGATTGGGAAACAACTGCATAAACAGTCATTAGAATAATATTATATTCTGTACAACCATACGTGTATCTATTTCATCCATAGTGTGAAATAAAGGCCTTATTCAAAAAAAAATCCGTTTGTATATGTTCGAGCTGGGTGCAATATTAAAAGAACCGCATTGGAAATGCTGGAGTTCCTGTAAAAAAAAAACGAGGATGTTTGGAGGAACCTGTTCCTCGTTATAATCACATATAGTAGAGGCTTGTTGAATGCAAAAAGCACCGACTCTCAGTTTATTTTCCTGCATTTATCCGCTGCTCTTTCTGCTTTCAGTCTCTGTGTGCTTGTGACCCTGGGAGCCCCGCCATGGCCTGAGTATTCTTACAATTAAATGTGTATTGTGAAATGAGACTACCATCAGATTTTGCCCCCGGAATATAAACATTTCCAATGTCATCCTGCCATGAAATCACTTCTACGAAGTCAGTCACAAATGATGGGATTCGACAGCGAAGGATAGCAGAGTTTCCTCGGATTATATGCTCTTGGTCACAGTACGTATCGTAGGATTGAGTTACCACTGGAATTATTATTAAGGAGGGATATTACATGATACATAGATATTTACATATGTAAGTAATAGATACATACATATTACAGTAGCATATATAGTCTGTCAATATGCAGAGGATGTATTCAATATGTGTGGATAATTTCCAAAAATTCTAAACACTAAAACTGTTATGAAGTTCAGGGTGAAGGCAGATGGCCATTCAGACGTCAAAGGAGGATTGAGAGTACCCAAATACTGTTGTCAGATAAGATCGTGACCCTGACCCTACATGCCCGAATGCTCGGAGTAACTTTGATTCAATTCAGGATTTTATGTATAAATACCCTGTGACTTTCCTTCCGGTACATAAACGTTGCCAACATCATCTTCCCAGGAAATTATGTCCAAAAAGTCAGCAACAAATGAGGGGATTTTACATTTCAGAATGGCATAGTTCCCTCTAATGATGTACTCCTGATCCCCATGAGTATCATACCGTTGGCTTACCACTGTCAAATTATTCAGAATGTCCTCCTTTAAAATACACTGTACTAATTATAATATGCGCTCACCAATACTCCCACAATCATCTACTCTTACTACCTTTGTGCATGTGTCTAGTTTTGTGTAATAATTATTATTAATTGCAAACCATCGAGGACTGCAATGCTCCCAACGTGTAGGATAATCCTCACATAATATTTACAAAACTGAATAAAAAAACAAGTCAAATTAGGCTTCGCCATCATAATTCCGACACTGCAGACGTCCATATTTGCTCATAACCATAACTTACTAATTCTGTCTTATTTTTATCACTTCGCCGACAGAGCTCATTACGTGTCAAAAGATTTAATGTGTAATAATAGCATCTTCACTAACTAAGAAATAGCCAAGCATGCTCTCATCCTCTCACAGTATATATAGAAGAAAGGCACAGACTCAAAATAATCCTGGATAGAATTACAACCACCTACCTACAATATGTATGGCTGTAGTACTAATTAAAATTAACATACATAATCACGTTACTAGAAATAACCATTAATATGGCACTGATTGCGCTGAGGCACGACCTGTGAGTATAGTAATCACAGGGCCTCATACAGTAGTATGTACATACGCCGGAAAGCTCTCATATATAAAGCATATACTGTAATCAAGATGAAGATGAGATGAGCCACTTGAAGGTGAGATTCACTGACCCGTCACAAACCATATCCGGCATGTTGGTAATTTATTTTCAATTGGGGACAAAAATAGGCAAAATGGAATGACGAATCCAAGAGCTCAAATGTCCTGACAATACTTGAGCATACTTGCATTTATCAGGGAATAAATCTGGGATTTTCAGTCAAGCCTCACCTCCGGATCCAAATTCAATTACACGACTATCAGAGTCAACCCAGTTGATAACATGAACGAAGTCAGCCACAAAGGCTGGAATGTTACACTTGAGAACAGCATTATTCCCCCGAATCACATACTCGGAAATGATCTCTGACGCATAGTTCTGTGACACGACTGAAATATCATAGGCAATACAAATAAATGTTTTAATTTGTTGTCACTGAATCAAATGCCAATTATTATTGCTAGTTGTAATTAACAGGGTTATCATTGAACCATTACCGTTTTTATGGATAGTTAATACAGTAAACCTGGAAGCATAACCTTGGTCCTATTGTTCCATATTATTGTTATGACTAAGGATACAAGCAACAAAAATAGTGCCGGAGAAAATACTATTTTATTACCTTGCTAGTAATTATACTTATTGGGTCCTAGTGGCACTATTTTTACGTTAGGGTTAAAGATGAGTATCCGCCATTTATTATAAATTTGTTGTAACCAATTACATTTATTTCCCTGAAGCTATAAAAAATTCCAATGATTGCCGGCAGAATGTCCGTAACTTTTAAAAACAATCTAATTGTAAGCATTGCATCCTCAAATTACAACGTTCGCTTGGGATTACTAGCCTCCTTGTAAGCTCCAAGAGTAACTCCCATATTGTACATATGGTGTCGAAATAGATTTGAAATCTAATAAAACCTCAACATGTCCACACCCGCCATTACTCCAAATTGCTTTTGCTTCCTTTCCCTCTCTCTGACTGAGGAGTCAATTTAAAAATAATGTTGGGAATAAATTCTAGGGCTAACCCTGTGGTGCATTGGAATTAAAAACATAGGAATTGTCTTCTTCATCCAACCAAGCAACTATATGCAAAAAATCCGCGACAAACGATGGGACTTCACATTTCAAAATAGCACTGTTTCCTTTGATTACGTAAATGTTGTGCACTTCCGTTGCGTAGAACTGGGCCACAGCTGTAGAGATTGGCAAAGTAGTCCCAATAAAAAAAAACATTCTCCTTGTACAAAAGACTCATCACCTAGGATTTTACCTGAAGGGTATACAAACATCCCCTCGAGACAGACTAAAATGGCAGACGCTATTACTTCTAAACTATTTTCGTACTCTGAGAATACTCAACTCGGACCCCCTGGCAATGTACTCTGTATAATTACGTAAAAGGAGCGAAAAATATTTACAAATGTTAGTCAATTGGTGAGACAATCCGTAACCCGCCTGTACCCGATTTTTCTTGCTTCTCGTTTCCGTTTTAAACGAAGGAGCATATATGTGCACGTTATCACGTACAACCAGAAAACTCAAACCATATTTTAATGTACAGTATAGAGATGGGATACATAATTAATTACATAATATTATGCAAATAAATTTGCATACATAAGGACAGAACTGTTATACTAAAGTGAACATAATGCTCCCTCGTTTGATTCCTCGGCACATCCATGAAACATGGTAGTAGTTGGTTTAAGTATATTATCTAACCAAAGTTGTTAGTTGGGCCGGAGGAGTAAGATTGTTCATCATTGTCGATCCATGCAATCACGGCCATAAAGTCAGCCACGAAGGCTGGGATAACACACCGAAGAGTAGCACTGTTCCCTCGAATCACATGCTCATTGTGAACTTCCACGATGAACTGCTGTGAGACAACTGTTGCAAATCCAAGATAAAATTCCATACTAAAATGAGAATGTCCCACAAGTTGTCTCAACTCACTTAACAGATTACAATCGGAGGAGGAAATGAAACTATTTTTACAATGTGTTTGGATTTTTGTGTGCAATGCACTTGCAAAAATATAATGTATGCAATGTATATAGAGTTACTCTTATACTAGTCGAACCCTATCCCATCAATGTTGCATACACACACACAAAAAAATACACTTCAAACAACCTTTTGTTTTAAATTTTCAAGATAAGAAAAAGAGAGAGAGACAAATGTCGTTTCAAACCATGAGAGACTGAAATATGACCGGACCGTTTCCAACCCCACAAACTCTTTATCTGTATATATCTATAGATACTTATTACTGTACCTACACCAGCCCAATATGTTCCATGGAAAACTTTTGCCCAGAAATTTGAGATGTACTGTTAAATATATGGGAGTTACCATATTGGTTTGGATTGGGTGTAAATGACTCTCCCGTTGTTGTTTGCCACTCGGTGACAGCCAAAAAATCCGCCACATACGACGGCACTTGACATTTCATGATGGCATTGTTTCCACGGATTGAGTGCTCTTTTATGGGGTCTACCTCGTAGAACTGGGCTACCACTGTATTCAATATCCATACAATTATACGTATACATTATACTGCTCTAGATTAATGGGATTGTTTAGATGTACTTATATCTTATACCAGTCAGAGTCAGGTAGTCCTTATATGTCAAAACACAGTTGAAAGTAAAAATAATTATATGTAATTAATTCATAAAAAAATATTTACTGGGGCTCCATTTTGAATGAGAAGGATATAAAGACAGGGAATTTTTGAGTTCGAAAAAAAAATCAATTTACAAGTACTCAAAGTTGATAGGTTTTGTAGGTGGAAAGAGACTTGACTCAACAATTGACTAATCCTACCAAGAAACTCCATTACAGAAGGCGGTTTTCAAATCATTGAATTAATTGATAGCTCATATCTATGTAAACAAGTAGCCGGTTCAACACTCCTGGATTTCTGTGTGTGCCAAATATGCTATTGTCCTCAAGTAATCTATACGTCTAACAAGTGATGGAAGATAGGGATCAAACCCAGCCCATGAAACGTTCCGAGTATTACACGAGTAATAATAACAGCAAGGATAATCTTCCAAGTTATTTGCCTAATGCTGTTGCTGTTACTGTTGGTGTGTGTAATTATATATGTATGTATGTGAAGACAATTTGGAGATGACAATTAAATTGGTCACTTGTTATGGTTACAGCAGTAGCCATGTCATAATTGGGAAAAGGTCGATTACACACACACATATGGGGATAAAAACAAGCCTCACGCCAATAAATTACATACCCATGTGCCTGTCCGATTGCTCATGATGTGTAATAATTATTACAGGATTTTTATGTACTACTGAAAATTAGATTAGTCATGATGGGGTGATGGACGAGTTACCATATTTGTCATCTCTAGTAATGGGCACGTCATCCTGAAACCATGTGTCTACTTGAAGGAAATCACTAATGTAGGCAGGGATTCCACATTTAAAAATTGCACTATTCCCACGAATCACATCTTCTTCAAAGACTTTAGCGGCGTAATGCTGGTTTACCACTAATTGACAAAATATTTCCATCAGAGTCATATCCATAAAAAAGGAGAGAGAGAGAGAGACAATTATTACGCTCGCAAGCCCTCACAGTTTAATCCCTGTCACCAAAACGAACGCACATAATGTAAACATTAGTTCTGGCGTCATACATTTATAATCCTGTGGTCTCGGAATCTCTATGGAAGTTAAACTTGAGAAAGAAAAGTAAAAGTTAAAAATTGAAGAAATAAAATTTATGGTCCGTGGAAGGGAATATCTGGGAATAAAAAGACTCAAATATAGTGTGCTCAAGTCAGTAACTCCGTGAGAGTTTTTAAAAATGTTTCAAAAATAAAAATGAATGAATGCTACTCTCCAACTACATACTTAACATGTCATGAACTCTCCAATGCTATGAGATAATTTTAAAGGAGTGAAGAGCAAGATGCAAGTTTGTGGGATACAAATTTAAGAAGGATGACATTGTGTATAACTATGTATGTATATGTTAAAAAAGAATGGGGATGCATCTGTCGGAATCTACAGATGTTGCATTTTAACAGATGAGAGGGAATACTTACTGGAGATCACACTAATATTCCCTACTTTGGATCCCCTCCAAGAGATTTTTGTTTTCACAGTTTTAAATACTTTTGTGAAACACGTTTCACTTTTGCCTCCCTGGCTAAAATTTCTTATGTCAACAGTAATTCCCAGAACTGCGTATACTTTGCGTAGATAGGGAAGAAATTAAGGCTCTTGCACTTCTCCACCCATGTGAAGTTTGCATAAAGATTCTCTTGCCATGTCTTCAGAAGACCTGCACAGACATAGACGCACACACACACACACACACACACTTTCTGTCTCTTCTTGTCATAAAGTTTTTTATTAAGTGTGGCATGACGTTTTGAATTACTGCTGAAACTAACTTCCAATTTACGATGTCAATCTCTCTGTATTGACGTTGCTACAGACTTACTTTACATACTGGTACGGTCTCTCCAGACTCTAGAGTCAGTTTATTCAAGTATACAGTAGTAGTAGATTATTATATACGGAAATGCTCAATTCTGTGTTTACCAATAGTGGGTTCCTGTACTGTAAATAAAGCTTTTATACCTTGTAGTGCTAAACTTCTACAAATCTGCTCCTCTGTACAGGGTGTCACAACGCCCTCCCTTCATGTATTATTTTAATGTACAATGATGACAAATATTTGATCCCCACCCCGCCGCAATTTTCAAGCTTTGTTTGCAAATATTCAAAAATTTGCTTCAATAATCTAGGTCAAGATGTTTGTGGCCTAGGTGGTCAAAAACATTCAAAACAAGTAATTTGTCATTCCCAATTGAAAGTTTTTTCTGAAATTATTTTGATGTAGGGCTGTAGCACACTATATTACTACCTATGAACTATATTTTATTAGCTGAGGTTCAAAATTGGAATGAATCGTTTGAAAACAATATCATCAGATTTTTAAAAAATCCTGACTTTGCTTCACGTTTTTAATCCCTGTTGCCGCAAATATTGGCCTGGAAGAATAAAACAAAGTTTAGAAAATCTGGAAAAAGATTTACTTGAAAATGGGGGAATTGCATAATTGCCATCGTTGTCCCCTGTAAGATAGCTCAGGGGAAGACAAAGATTTTGTGATACCCTGTAAATAAGTAAATCTGGGTTTGTTTGTACTTTTGACTTGACATCCTAGAACTGGTGTGAATTAAACGTAAATTAAATATTTACCTCGAAGACTTCCTAAGCTTTCAGTTTCACTACTGGGATGCGTAGCTCTACATGTGTGGGGGTTTCCTTTAGTTTTAGCAAGAGTTATTTCTTTGGCTCAAGTAGGTAAACATCCCCATATCGGCGTAAAAGACTCGTAAAATTTGATATGGAATTTTATCTACACAGAATCAGTTAAAGGGAAAAGGAAGTGTAGTTAGTCGTTACCCAATCTCTACTTATTAATACATACATACATATGTCCCTAGGATATCTGTATGGTGCTCTGTATCCCGCCGTATGTCCTATCATCCTTAAACTCCCTCAGCGATTTCTCTCCCTGACGAGAGAGGATATAATTATACATAAAATTTAAAACCTACCATAGTTATCATTTCTGTCAATGGGTGATTGATCCTGAAACCAGGAGTTGACAGAAACAAAATCACTCACGAATGCCGGTAAGTGACATTTCATGAGGCCGGAGTTACCTCGAATCACATATTCTTCCATGACATTTGCAGCATATGCTTGACTTACCACTACACACATAAATAGACAATTCACAGTATGGACACAGTCATGACAAAATAATTCACGATGCATTTAGTACCTACATTACACAGACATAGTGCACCATATTGTGATAATTACAAAATCAAATACTCCCTCCCGCTCTATTTAACTGTCTACGTTGTAAGGAGTAGATATCCAAATATTAAATTGTGCTAATTTCATCATTGCCACTGGGTACAGGACGAAACTCAATTCCAGTTGTTCTACAGAATCAGTCTTGTTAATTGTCCCTAATTGTTGATGTTACTTTAGTTTTCCCCTCACCGACCCTTCCAATTCAACCATACAATTAGTTGCAATTATGGGTTACAGAAATGAAACGGTTGCTTCGGCTACAATATTACTCTGGATCTATATTATCTAAATATGATGTGGCACGTTAAAACACAATATAAGAAATATAACTTGAGTATGTACAATATTTCAGTGGTGACATAGCCTCAAAGTTACCCTATTTACGTGTTACTTCTGGGAGTCCCTCGGAATTGTAAGTAATTTTAACATTTTTCATAAATTTAGTAATTAACCCATTACATATATTTGTATTCATGTAAGTTCAGCTGCACATATATATAAGTACTTACATATGGTTGTTAAAACATGAGAGAAAATTTCAAGAAAAATCTAAGGAGACCAACCTGCTCGAACATGAACGTCACGGGAATGAATGGTTCCGACGGTGTTGCGTGCCAAGCAGATGTACGTCTGAGCATGAACTTCTTGCCGGTAGTCTTCAGCCCGAAAGGGTGGGAAAACCAATGCTCCTGATGCCAATACCTGAAAGAATACAATTACTGGAGTCGGAAATGGGTCAAAAAACACATTCAATAGTACTATAGAACTTCATGACTCAGATTTATTATCTCCTGCTACTTCCTGGTAATTGATCCTGATACTAAAGCAATCTATTTCTCCTATCCTTAGCACAACCCTATACATCTTTAATACTCAAAATATTATCATATAAACATCTGATATCTCCTTATTGACTTTGTAACCTCATGAGAAAAGACATTTATCTACTGTCATGGTAAGATGAATTCAAATTCAGCCCCACACCAGAAATTCAGGTGCTATTTCCCAAAGTTACCTAAATTATACATACATGAATGATAATAATTATCAATAATGTTTTGGGTTCAGTTCTTTTTGTACCGGGTTCATTGAGATTTAGAAACCTCTGAGTCCTAAATTTTAAAATGGAGGGTTCTTTGAACGCCTAGTCTCAGAATGAGTGGTGAGTACAGGAAATGCAACCGTTTGCTTGAGTACTGTATGTCAGTATTTTACATAGCCCGATGGTTCTGAGTTCAATACAGAGTATAAGTAAATGTACAATACAAAGTATCTATAAGCAAAGCATAATGAAAAATAAAAATAACAAAAAGAAATCTTGGCTCGAGCCAACCAATATGAGCCCAACAACAATATCTCAGGTAAAGAAAGGTTGGGCTTCGTGGGGTAGGACTTTCCATGCTAGTATTAGAAATCCTCAACTCTATCTCCCTATGCTTTTATGCGCATATTAAATTTTTTTTAAGAATCCTTATTACTTGTACTTATAATACATCATAATAACTGTAAGTACATAAGTCGGATTTTGAGGGCATGTAAGATTATCATTTTGAACGAGTACCCTTTGAGTGAGATTTGTCCCATAGGATATAAAACTTGTCTACAGATTCAGAGAGTTTTAGAGAGTTGAACCTTCCTTTCCCTTCAAAGATTTACATGTGAACATCCTGAAGGCTTCTACCATATACCTATACAATGTGATTTCCAGAGGAGTACAAAAAAAATACAAACATAAGTGTGCATAAGACTCTTGAGAGGTAATAATGAGTGTTTTCTTCATATAGGATGTAACTCCTCGTGGTGTAGAAAAAGAAGAAAACATTGAGCAGCTGTTCTCTGGTTTTCCTTCACCTCCTGTCGCCCTGTCCCAATTTTTATTCCCTCACTTAAATCCTACAGTTTAGTTTACCATGAGGAGTGAGACCGAAGGCTGAGGTTGGTTCTCCCAGTCTGGGAGCCCAGGTGTTGTCTCAAATCCTATCAATAAGTCCAACACTCCATGCATATCTGTTTACAGTCGCCTTCAAAAAAAAATCTCTGTTTCAACCAGAGTCCAAGACAACTCTGAGGGCGGAAAGAGCCGAGGATTGATTTTTCCCATGCATACATCTTCCGATTGTCCTCTTGCACTTAGTCTCACTTAAATGTCCATAAACTCCCATGCATACAAATTCTTACGAATATAACTTGAATTTTACAACTCGACTGTAAGGACTGTTCACAAGGAATAAGAGGCTATGTAAACGTCTTCGTCTACAATGTTCACAGACAACGTATCAGTAGATACATACTCCTATACATTTAATTAGGCCTAACGTCTGTCTATACATATCTACACCTGCATATTCCCCATAATTTGATCTTTTCAATAGAATTATAGTTGGATCTTTATAGCCGGATTTTAAATGGGAAATAAGGTTTGGGTCTGGAAAGATTAAGTTCTTCACCTGTCGGAGTCCTGGTACATCACCCACAGCAGTTCCATCCGCCCGCAGCCAAATTATTTCCGGTTGAGGATTCCCTCTTGCCTGGCAAGGAATCTCAGCTCCAGTGGAGTTGGAAAAATCCACCTTTGATGGTGGCTCTTTCACAAACACCGGGCCATTCTCCTCGTCCGCATTCGCCGGTGTATTTGCGAACCCTGCAATTTTAACAACAAACACTCATCAATAATTCCATTCATCTTACCTTGACCGTAAATTTACTAGGAGATATATATACATATATATATATATCTATCGCTTTCATAAAATATTCATTGCTCACGCTTTCAGAAATTACTAAAGGTACAATCCAGTGCACAATGACTACAGTTAATTTCAGTACACAATGTGTACTACACATCCAAGTTGCATTATAAATAGTAGTTATATATGTTATGTAAGTATATTATCAGACAATTTCTGACACAAAGCCCTTGTTCCAAAACAAAGTGCACATATACAATAGGTACTATATATGATAACACAAGAGTCTCAAATCGTGAGTTCAAATAGCTTTCAAACTATGGCATTGGAAACTGCGTGAACCTCAGGCTTCGGCCTCATAATAAAATCATGTTCCCTGCAATAAGAGTCCCAGTGTTAGGGAATTTTCCCGTGTACGTAAAACCAAAGTCACGCATTCTTTCCTCAATAAGGAGAGTCCTACAAAGATACATGTTGAGCATGGACGACTGCACCCACTGATAGTATTTATCTAAATATAGCAAATTCAAAGCCTTCCTCGCTCCCCCACTAACTCACACACGGAGAGAACTTTGTTCCTAAATAAAAATATGCGAACCCACTACAGTCGACTCCAAGACTATTTCCAAGCAATTTGTCTGAAAGCATAGTTCCATGTAATTATCTAAAGTTCATAGTGAACGGGAAGATATGAGGGGATTGATTTTGAGCACTACCCTGGATTCCATCTTCCATTTGTAGCAGTCGTTCTAATCCCATTACAGGAACGCATCACGGAGTCTCAAGACGGCATGGGGAAGGGAGTATATATTTTTTGACATTTCAGCCCAAAATCCACGTACAAGACCTTTGAGTAGGAAAAATCAACTTTGTTTTCCAATCCATACACGAGAGAGATTATGTATGTACATATTTAGGATTTAGAAATTACATATATGGGACCAAAAATCTCCGATAGGTAAATAATACCAGCCGCTCTCAGGCAAGTCCTCACGCACATATGACATTCATATCTATAGTTTGGGAAATACAGACCTCAGACCTCACATCATTCAACTTGGCACTAGCTCGAAAAACACCATTGCTGAATATATAGCAATGTCATAAAGTGCTATAAACATGATGGGATTTTTGACACGAGCATGACAGAATCCTAGATTTACACCTTCTTTATTTACAACCATTAGGACTGTCGATTGTGAAAAGATTTATTAACGGAACATTACTCAACATTTCGAATAATCATCACGATAATAATCATAAAAAGGGCAGGGTTCTCTCAGAACTGACTCTCATACACAATTGCATCCATCCAGGATTTTTAAAACCAAAGGCGAACAAGGTAATTTCTCATAACCGCCCACATCCCCACAAGTAATCAAACCTAACATGAATCTCTGTGTAGAAAGTACAGGATCCTCCAACACATTACAAACAACAACATAGTCATCAGCCATCCATCATTTTATTAAACTCCCAAGAGCCCCCTGATTAGTAATGCAAAGACTAAGTATAAATGTAAGAGATGACTGTCATAGAAATCTAGCTCCTCTCTGGATTTATCTCAATCCTGACACGGACGATGAGTATTTTTCGGATGATTGCATATTTCTAGAGATGCCAGTAAGCATAACCTCTGTAGTATGAACCTATCTACATATATAGAGATATCTACTTGACTCCCAAATAGCGAGCATTCAGGAGACAGAACATGATGACTCATAATCTTTCATTGTAGGACTGTAACACTACACACACTTCCAGTAGTTAGCAAGGATGACATATGAACCATTCATGAACCTCATTATGTAGGGCACATTTGAGCACAATCCCTTTTTATGCTCGTTACCATTCCAAAAGGAGCAACAAGACAGGGACAAAGTGCAGACAACGGAGGGTTTAATGAGACCGAAATGTAAAGCCGTTGGTCGCAAAAAAAAACAAATCATTCTAGTGTGTGTACGGAGTGAAGAGAGAGAGAGCTCCCGAGAAAAAATCATAACCTCCAAGACAGTCTCGGCTTTCAGATGACAATGCTAGGAGTAATAATGAGTCAGTAAAAATACAAAAAATGTTTCATGTCTCTACATAAAGCAGTGTGTGTGTGTGTGTTTGTTGCTCTCTCAACTCCTGGGATTCTGTCTTTTATCAGATTTAACTTGTTTCAATCACAAAAGAATTACTTTATCAGAGTCAAATCCAATGTCCTGAAGGAATCAGTTGACTGTCTCGTATTCCAACAGGAGTAACAATTCCAGTGTGTCAATGCTATGCCTCTACAACGTGTACAAACGTGCAGGGACGCCTGATTATTTAATCCTTAGATTTATAGTGTATTCGTTACTCCTTACACTATAACAGACACATTTGGGAATTTGGTCTCAAAATAGCTCGATTGGTTAATGAATTGTACACCTATGTAGTATCTATTTATTTGTCAGGGAGAGTCACTATAACTTTATGGAGTCAGTGGTAATACAGTAGTCAGAGCTGAGAGCATGTTGTATTTGTATGTATGTAATTATATATGTATGTAAGGTACGATACAAGTAAAGGCAGCCGGGAAAAACAAGGTCCACGTGGAAATGAAAAGTCACGGCTGGAATCTAACAAGACTCCCATTTACTTTTATGAGTCTTAAAAACTAACATATTGTGAAGACCTAAGAGCGCTACACGTGGTTGTGGTTAGTAGAATTTTAAGACAGAAAAGGAACGCAGTGTGTCTGTGTGTGTGTGTGTGTGAGTGAGTGAGTGCGTAAATGACAAACGAAACTCTTGGCGTACACTCTGTGGATATAGTAAAAATGTCTTGTCTCAAATAAAGACTAATCGGATTAGGAACTCGCAAGTTTGGATTAAAAGTAAAAGTAAACTGCATTCCGGAGTGCAAGCTCACGTATAATTTGGAACTCTTGCACGTGAAACTGTGCGTGAGGGAACTGTACTGAGTCTCACTTTTTTTATTTTCCACCAGCCTGGGCCAATGCAACAAATGAACAAAAATCGATACGAATCAATGACACTACTCAATAAATCCTCCTATTTCCCTTCCCTCGTATTTCTCGTACTGATTCCTAACATCCCTATACTTATATTTATGCTACATGGGAGAAAAATGAACTGGGGGAAATATTCATGGGAAATAAAGAGAAGCTCATTTGGATAAAACTGTATAGTATAAAGCTATTCTATAATATTTTATCCTTGTAGCAGCTTCTTCCCAATGAGTTCACGTTCGAGTATTTTTCCTTTAGGTGACAAAACGGATCGATACAGGAAAAAGTTTTGGTCTGTAAACCTGAACTTTAAAACTGAGCTGAAACAAGTTGGAGAATTGAGAAAAGGAAATGCCGAATGCCGGGGAGGAAAGGGCAATCTCAAGGCATGGGGAGGTGTATTGTGTATCCATAGAGCCACACAACACATACATAAATGGCAGTTAAATAGGGGAGCTCACTCTCTGATTGTGAGCTGAGAAACAGTCAAAGGAGCAGTCTCAAGTTTAAGACGGCCTGGGAAATAGAACAACAAGGGTTGAAAAGCATTTAAGGACCTTTACTGTATTATAATACCCTCCCCGCAAGTTGTCTTCAAAGGAGCACGTGCAGCTGGAAACTTTAGTAGTACAAGGTTCTCCATCAAGATCTACACAAACTCCTCTCATCATGAATGGATGTAATTTGTTACATTGAAATGAGTCAGTTAAAAATTACACGTTCCCTTTTAATAATTTCTCGCATAGTGAACAACATTCAGCAAACTATCAATATTATTCCAGCCAGATTTGGAACCAAGTTTGAACGTATACTTGGGCTTCACAGTAATAAATTACCTTCCGGACATTGTTTACAAATTCAAATTTTGTGGAAATAGCATCAAATTATTTATCTTCAGTATAAATTTCCTATACCAGGTAACTGTCACATTCAAATACAAAGATGTCTGGGCAAACCCAAACCTAATTTGAGGTTTTAAACCAGCAGAGTCAATAGTCAAGTCATCCCATATGTCCCATGTAGTCCCAATTGGTTCTACAGATAGATCTCAAAAACTATCAAATTACGCCTTCACACATGCACGTATAGAGTGGCAGCCTAAACAAGAGACGTGTGTTTCCGATCTGAAAAAACCCCCACATCCACCACATCCAAAGAGGAACACGCCCAATGATGAATAGCCAGAGCCGAGACATTTGACCTCATCCCCACATGTGTACTCACCATCCAAAAAAAAAATATTGCATACACTCGCAGTGCACCTTAAATAAGTACATTTAAGACTATCCGATGACCATCTGCCACACGAGTGGGACAGGCGGTCACGATAAGGATTCAACATTTCCAACCATTCTGAGTTCTTCAGACCCAGCAGCACAACATAGGGTTGATAGCAGGCCCATGTTCCCACATGTCTGTGTGACAAGGGAAAGTGAGGAGAGAAGAAAAGAAATAATATTTTAATGCAATCACCCCAGACGACCCTGACCTTCTCCTTTAAAATCCTGCGTGTCATGAGAACTGCCAGAGAATTAGGGTAAAAAAAACAAGAGAATAAAATATCTCTACAAGGATAATAATTATTCTGGTACTCATATTCATGACAGCACTGTCTTCTCAGAAGGGAGAGCATACACACTCAGTATCTACTACTGGAAGCATACACATCAACGCTCAATGAGACCCACACTCCTTAGCATTTGCGAAGAATAAATAATAACGTAATATAAATAAATGTTATCACGTTTGCCAAACCACAGTAGTAGATAAAGACCTGCTCTTGTAGCCACTAGCCACTCGGTGCTATTCTTTTGAGCTCACCTTCGTGGGCACATTATCTCACCAAATAAAAGACAAATGTAGTTCCTCCGACCGCACAGAGGTTAAAATTGGGCATAAACAGCTTAATGCCTCTGCGTGCTAAAAATAATACTGTCTGCACTCAAACCGGCGATTTAAAACCTGAGCCCAATGCAATTCCTATGTACATACCTGGGTGCAACTCAAACTTTTGCTGTATCTATGCTATTTTAGTGAAATGATGCAATTAGTCTGTATGTACAGGTCAGTGGAGTAAGGTAGCCTATGATAATAGACCATACTGATTAGAATGTAGGTACACAATACACACACACACTCCAAAGGATTTCTCAAAGGAACAAGTTTCCGCGTGAACCGGAGCAAACTCCTACGAGTTATTTTATTCACAAAGGAAAATTCACACGAAAGTGTAAGAAAGTGAGGAAACCGCTCCAGGAATAATTAGCTATCAGCCATCCCATACTATCTGGCTACAGCCATACAGTTACAGTGGTTGCGTGCCCATCAATATTATTAGCTCAAGAACGTCAAAGTTTACAGCCGTCAGAAGATTGGGAAAGATTCCGATGGAAATTAATGGTTTGGGTGAATTACAGAAAATGATTTGCCTTGGTGATTTAAAATAAATTGCCTCACTGCAGTCCATGGAGATATGCATCATGCCTCAGCCCATGCTTGTATGTATGTGTACACTCATTTAAGTATAGATTGCATTTAAATGTACGCATTTAAACTCATATATGTAGCTCTCACCCACATTACAACACCAGTACACAGAGCCCTAATCTGAAATCCTTTTTTCACCTTATCAAAAAAAGTGAAAACAAGTGCGAGTTATTATGTCAATGCCTTCCTCCTTGATCCCTGTTTGCCGATTTATTAACCCCAGTCCTAGCATGTACCAATAGGTTGAACCTACATATGTGCAAAGACTGATAATGAGACAATTGGGAGTGCAAAACAGAGATAAACTAGATTTTTTTCTGATGTTCTTATTTTAGCACAGGATAAATTAAACCCAGTCAGAGAACTGAGTCAATTCAGAATAGACACACGGTAGTAATTTTTAATGAATTTAGCAAGACAAACAACAGTACACACGTAGGAATCCCATCTGTATGGCCATAATCAGAAGAAGTAGATGGGAATTTCACCAATATGGAAACACCTAATAAAAATAACGAGGATTTCTCAACAACGCTTGGATGGAGGAGATATTTTGAGCATTTATGGTGTTGATGTATACTACTTGTCTAATGACTGTGTACTTATATACAACTCATCCTAAAAAATAAACGCGACAAAAAAATTAAAAATATTTTCTCAATTTTCTCGATTTTTAACAAACGTAGCTCTCTGTGTACATACAGTTCTAATAATTAACTACACGTTTATAGTTCTTATTTAATAAAATTATAGTCAAGTCACATTGAAGGAAAGGCAGAGACAAAGTACTGAGGCTGCGATGGTAACAATACTGGCGGCTATTTACAAACAGTCATATTGCCATCGTGATAATTTCCAACCCAAATAAGAACACCTCAAGAACCTACCTCGTGAAATATTCAAGGAACAATAATAATAATTACTCATACATACACTGAGCTAAAGGAAAAGATACATTTATCTCCAAATGGCTGTCTCGCGTTGGCGCTTTCCTGATCAAATTTTTCCCTCATGTATTTGAGTAATATATTTGGCTACATGGTAAGTATACATCCAACCCATAAATGCTGGATTCATATCTCCTAAACGCACAATAATAACATTTATCACTGGCACCCACAGACATCAGCCTAGGTGACGGTAAACTTCACTTCACGCATAAATACATCCATAGACCTGAAACATTCTACACATAAAAAAGTGTGTAGTTGTAAACGCTGACAGACATTTTGGACTTGACTCTCGACTTGTCTTCACTAGAGCCGAGTCCACCCCCCACACACAGGTATGACTCACTCTTTGTTGTGAATTGACTCCAATAGGAACACCTTGCTCCATGAAATATTAAGTTAGATCCACTATGCGATTTTCATCATGACGGAAATGGACAGGGAAAATACTCAAGTCTCGCCTTATTTGTGAGGAGATATAAGTAATTACTTATAGATACATAGAATGTAATGAAAGCCAATATCCACCATAGGACACATTTGCAAAAAGTATGTTTTTCCTTTTAGGACTCGTCCGTAATTTTACACATGATATGACTTCAAACCAAATACGAGGGATGAACATTACGCCGAGATTCTCATCAACTCGATTCTCCAAATTGCTTTTCAGTTGAAATTCAATAAGGAAATGAACTGATTTATTGCTACATGAGGTGTCTCTCCATACAGAATATGAGGGAGGGTAGTTTTTTTTGTACGAGATGGAAGATGTGTGTTTATGTCTTCGTTCCTCCCTCCAATCAGTACTGGCAAGATGTTAATTATTTTTCTGGTCATATACCCATCTTCATTGATTCTCCCTGCCGACTTTACTCTTAATTAATGAATTGTTTGAAGTACTCATACCATTTATGGGAGTGTAAAGTGAAGGGGAAAAAGATATCATTCATTGGATTCCGACAAGTACATTCTTCTAGTAACTGTAATAACGAGCCGTCAAGTTTCTTATCCAGGATAAATACAAGTCCGGCAAACTTATGAAGCGTGTTGCGGCATCTCTTTCAATCCAACTATCCTTCAATGAATGGAATTCCATTATAATTAAATGCTCTTCAGTTCAGTTCCACACAGGTGATTTCTCTTGTGGTTCTTGTGTGGACACAGATGTACATAATTATCTACATACGTATAATTATGCCTGCGAATTTGGATTGAGAGGAAGATTCAAGGTAGAGAATTTATGCAGACTTGAACACTTGCACACAGTACGTGCATCAAAAAACCATGTGTATCTGCATATGTACATATGAATGAATTCCCCATAAGGAATATTTACTTCAATCCTACCATGACATTTATATGCAACTGACTTACAAATGTCATGTTATATTCCTTGTCCATACATACATATAATTATGTCGCGTGCGCCTGCACTATTTCCCTAAAGGTTCATTAGTTCGTAGGAACCATATACCATAGTTTCCAAAAAAAAAAAAGTTTGGAGAAGAGATAGTTAATGAAAGTGACTCTGTCAGAGTAGAGTCACTCTGGAATCTTCGTCCACGTGTAGACAGGATAAGGAGTCCACTGTCGTAAAATGAAATGACAATGACACGGTGTATTGTAAAAGGGCATTTCCAAACCGCAGCTTCATCCTCCTCCAACCAAGATACTGTAAGGATTGACCGATGTGATGGATGTGGAAGTAGGACACCAAAATACATATAGAAGTGGACGCACATTTGAAAGCGATCAAGTCATTTTGGAGATTTCTCTATGATCCTGAGTTCAGTGTCAATAATAACCTCTGCTCTACTGTGTAGTATCTACTACATGTACATTGGGTATGTATAGATATATTGAAAGGTTGCCAGCAAAAATCTCCTCAAGCCCTAGATGTTACATTTGAAAAAATTCCTTTTGTGTTTGGACTTACAAGCAGTGTCAAAAAAAATTAGTTTAAAGGTTGTAGTTAAGACCTAGATTCCCTCGGTGTCGCACCTAAGAGTGTATAAGTTACATGGACGCAGAGTTTGTTTTAAAACTCTCAACTCCCTTGTATTTGCATAGTTTCATGCCATAAAATTAGATATAGTTGCTCCTCAATAATCCGAACCACTCGTTGAATTAACAAGCTCAACTACGAGCCACACTGTGGACAGTAACTAAGTACCAAGTGATGAATATGAATTTGTAGTTAGTGACGATACACGACACTCTCATTATGCATGACTTAGTTTCGACTACTGTTCAACACTCCTTTGTAGATATTTAACTACCACTCAAGTCCATAGTTTTATATTACTTTCGCATCTCTACAGCCCCCTCAATCCCCATGCACGGGACTATGGACGTACAGTATGTAATAATAATATAAATATACAAATAAGGCACAAATTATTATAGAAACAAGGCCTGACGATGAGCGACAGAGTGTCATTTATTCTTAGAATATATATCTATACATATAGAATTATATCCACTCTTTACATACAGCCCATGAAAGAAATTCCCTTCCTTCCTAACTTCTGATGACTGATGTTGGGCAGTTTGGCAAACAAGGAGCAAAAAATCCAAATAGACCAAACTACTAAATGGATCCCTTTATTGATTCGACAAGAAAAACCGTTGAATCATCTCAAGAACTTCAAGCTTTCAAGGAATGATTGTCCATTTCATTGGCCTCTGATAGGAGGAAAACATGGTTTAATATCAAGTTATCTTTCCCGGTATCACTCTCTTATGTCCACCGATAGGGAAACACACGTTGGTTATTAGTTCCTCCCATGGAATATTACGTTTTTCATTTATAGATTACTTGTATGTACAGTCAAAGCTCCGGATCCCATAAGCATATAGATACTAAGTTCTAATTTTAGAAGAACCGTCCTGTAACCTGCTTCTTGTACTGAGAATAAAACGTTACTGTAAATTATCCATGCATGTAAGAATGCTTACTAGACAATTTGAATTCAAATATTTCTTACTATAATAGAAGAACAAATGGTATCAACATTTAATACTTTTGCTTTGTCCCAGCATTGCGTTTTATGAGTAGAGAAAGATAATAACTCCATGACATTCAGTCATGTTTCGGTGTCTGGAAGGAATCGTTGTTATTAAATTATGAATAATGGAGTGGCTAGTCGTATGAGTCATTACGAGGGAAGGCAGATGCAAATATAGAAAAATAGCATGACTTTTGTGTAAGGATTCTGAATTCCTTGGAGGGGAAGACTCTTTGGGAAATTTCTCAGGGATTGAGTAACAAATAGATACTACAATATTCAAAAGCTCTTGAACATAAATTATTTCGAAAAGGATACTTATATGAAACTAGGTATCCCGTATGAAATAAATAGCCTGTTTGATACTCAAGGATTAATTCGGAGAAGAAAAGACATGTCCAAGGGTTAAGTAAACTCTTACGGGGTTAGTATACTCATAAAATATATTTAATTTTGTTTTTTTTTTTAAATTGCAGAGCTGTATTCTGTGACACGTGAGTACAAGAGTCAGAGATGTAAAATAATTTTTATTTTGTGTAAAGAAAAGTGAGACGAGGAATCCTCAATTCGGAGTAATCTGTATTCAAACTACATCTTGTGAATCTTAGGAGGATGAGTGCCCAAAAAAGTTGATTGCCCAGCTTTAACGCACTATATGACTGTTCACGGGTGCGATGTACATAATTACTACATACATACATACGTTCAGACTGCTGTAGGTCAGCTTGGGTCGGGTGTATGCTGTGTACATACAGGAAATTAACTGAGTCAGGTCAAGATACCAAGGCTAAAGGAAAGGGAACAACGTGTATCCGCTTGGATGACAAACGAGTGAATTACTGTGATTGGTTTTTGAGCTATCGCTAATTGGGACCCATCTTCATCAAACTTTAATAAAGAGTGCAAGTAATTGGTTAAAGCTGTATGCTAATGTTACTATACATAGTCACAAGGTAAACTACCCAGCGTTGTTATATTCAAAGGAAATTCAATTTGCAGCTCAGCCTTGCTCGTATGCTTCGGAAATGACTTCGTACATACTGACTATATAGCACTGAGTTTTGGCATCTGAAGTTGTACTATTAGTGCTGCAATTTAGATGCAGTTTTGTTGCTCATATTTTTTGAAAAAATCAACAACAACAAAACTATGACAAATTAAACTTCCTCAAAAGAAAGTAAACCAAATAATCCATGACAAATAAATAGATAATTACTTATTCAACAAATTCAGATTTCTTCAGCACTAACCGGATGAGTGCAACACTCGCGCTCTCACTCACGAGTGCAGACCAAAAATATGAGTGCCAATGCCACCTCAAGTACTCATGATCTCAAAAAATTAGTACGAGATCTTGTGTTACCATCATTTCGAAGAAACGAGCTACTTTTTTTAAAAAAATGTTGTTCAACATTTCGACGTTCGAATCCCTGCCAATGATAAATGAGAGTGAACGTCGTACTCTGATTTCTTTCATTTGTGACGTTCTTGATTATTTTATAAATAATTACAATTACGGCGTCTTTTCTGTAGGAACATCAATGTAAGAAACAATTTGAATCATAAAGGTGCGCTCTTTTGAGGAGAAAAATTAACACGGTTGTCAATAGGAAAGAGTACAATTCTGTGTCGAAGTGTGCTCGGAAAAGGTAAAAAGTGTACTGTACTATACTTATTGGCATTCCAAGACATACATATTTTTAAATTAGCACAACTAATCAGCGTAGTAATGAGATTGTCGGGTATCCATTTAAATGGTAATCAATTCAAGCCATTATGTGGTGCTAGAATATATCCTTGCTACTTGTTCTGAGTTTTCCCAAACAGTTCACTCAAATTTCAAACTTTTAAAAAACTGATGCTCGCTTGGAGCATTAAAAGGGTTTTCCCACGAGCATAACATCATACTCCTACTTTAGACAGAGGGAAAGTGTGAAGTAATCAATGAGTGTAATTATGGGTGGAAGGTAGAGGTTCACTAGGAAAAGTTTCCTGAATATTCTTAGCTTACATAGGTTTTCCATATTAGTTTTCGGTTTCATTTTATAGATATTTAAACCTTTTTTTGGAAAGGGTGCCCTGAAAAGGGTAAATCAGCTTTGCAAATACGCCCTATAAAATATTGTCATTTTTTGAACACATTCACCTTACTTCACACGAGTGTTTGAGGTGGGACTTGCACTCATATTTTTAGTCTCACAAAATATTGTGAATATATACTGTTCATTTCATCCCCTCAACCCACAGAACATATTTCATTTCCTCATCCCGCAGATCCCGTATTTTATCCCCCCATCCCCCTGGTTCTGCATTTTATCCCTGCCCGAAGTTTGGGTTGAAGTTCAAGTGCATGTAAATGTTTGAGTAATGGTTTTGGTTCAATCTCAGATAAACGTCCTCACACTGACATTTAAGTTCTCATTAGTTTAAAGTTGATGTCGGGCTAGTTCTGGGTTCATTGACGGCCTTAAAATAAAGTGGGCATTCAATTTCAAGTGAACGTCATTCCACTGAACATCCTCCTAGACCTGTACAATAGCAGCAACGACAAAACAAATATCAGTTGCAACAACAACAAAACCCAGCTGCAACAAAACAAATACAAACGAATGGGATTTTGCAAAAAATTCCCCCAGAACAGTAACAAAACTAAGAACAAATTACAGCACTACGTGTGATCAGAATGAAGCGTAAAATTTAAAGTAGGTCAAGAAGGAAACAATGGATGAACCCATTTGATATTTTTGCATAAGGATAGTATCGTATGAGGTAAACAATGGTAAAACAATGGAAGAAGTGAAGTGACGGTAAAATTCTCGAAAGCAAAAGAAACCGGGTGATGACACGGGATTTTGAAAGTGGCTGAAAAGAGGGATCTTGGAGAGGAGAGGCTGGAAATGACCGACGAGGAGAGATTGCGCCCCATTCCCATATATATATCCCATGTACATAGAGTAGTAGTGCTGTAGTCTTTTTCAAGGTTCTGAAACTTCTGAATTTGAAACGTAATCGGAGGAGATGGGTCCCGCTGAAATAAACTCCGCATCCGCACATCTCATCCCTTCCAACCATGTGGCCGGGTAGGGACTCTATAGAATGTACCGTAGACTCTGTGCTCCCTCTGTATACTTATATAGTACAAGAGATGCATACACACGCAGACACTGAGTCACAGACGACGGTAACCTTCCCAGACCAAGTTCCGTAGAGACTCACACACTATTTTGTGTTACACACTTCTTCCTGTGCCTATGACTACGGTGTGCGTGGACTTTATGTACGTTCCATATTTCCCAAGTACAAACTACAACTTACCCGAATCGATTTTCAATGCCAGGAGGGCAACGACACCCACCAACAAACCAAGTAAACCCATACTCCTGGGCATCTTCACCATCCAATGCGTTCTTGATCAGCTGGCTTATTAGCAACAATTACACACAATTTTAGAACAATACACAATGCACTTCTCACACTATTTCCCAGATATGGAAATAGCTTCCACACAAACCAGCACCACTTTCACTATCACTTGAGACACGATCGAGACGAAGCTTTACTCCGCGTAAGAGCTGATTCCTTCTTCGAAACACAATTAGATGCACTTTCACTCACTCCTCCGGTGAACACGGCCTTTTAACTGGATACAATGTTTCAAGAAATGTTTCAGTAATCAATAATGGAGATGTTTCCTCACACGAAAACACACACGCAGAAGATATAGATTTTTTTTTCGAGGTGACTAGACGTTCCCCCTAATATAGGGAAGTTGATGCGATGACAAATTTTTCAAGCTGAGAAGCCGAACCTTCCGACCCAGGTCTGAAATAATAAACAAACTTGATTACTCACGAATTTCCTTCCAAAATGACTCATTTCCTTCATACATTTGAAATCAGATTTTATATCAACTCTAGATGTGTGTCTTATCTCCAAGGAGGAAAAGTTCCAGGAATAGCAACTTTACACATAACATTTTTGCTACTTGGATTTCATATCGTGGAAAAATAATTTCATAACCGAGGATTTGCCGGGATATCTCAAGCGAACATCTAAAAGGAGAAATTCCCATAAATCCTCATAATATGTCCAAACATGAAATACGTTCGTCACATTTATGTCCTTCATATCCGCTTCAAAATCTTCGCTTCGTCTTTTTGTCTGGAGGAAATCCTTCCTTTAATTGAATATCCAGCTCAATTGGGAATATCAAAAATGTAAGAGTACAGGTGTGGAGAAGTATACGGGCTCAACCTATTGTACAATCATAAATGTATATATAAAAGCATATAATTTAACAACATTAACGACCAGGTGGATTATTCCTTTATCAAATCAACTTATCAACATTCATAGCAATAAACATTTTAGCATTGCTTCCCTTTGCCACGATTTAAAGATACTGTCTCCCATGAATCACTCTCATTTTGTCATTTTTCATTATTACGAAACAAATCCTACCACTGATTATTTTTAAGCATATTTTGAGCACCAGAATGTTCTTCTACAAGTTAGGTGTGAAAGACTTAAATCGACAGGGTGTAGAGCCAATGTCAAGGTCAGCACTCAAAGAAATCGTCCCTATGATTCCCAATTAAATTCTGGAAGACATGGACACACAAGGAGAAGGCAACAGTTTGCATTGTTAAAATACAGCCTCATAACATATGATATTCCTGGGCCTGACAAAAAAAAAAGAGTACACGCACTTCCGCACTTTCATTGTTTATTCCACGCAACAATGCGCTTCTCCCAATGCATGGTGCACTGTATTTCGTACCAGTGAAGAAGCAATAAATGTAAACACACTTATTTGTCCCGCACACTATATGATAAGAATAGACAATTCCAAAATAGTATTTTGGAAATGATTGAAGACGACGAAGGTAATAATTTCTGTTTGTATTGGTGGTTCTGGTTATCGACTCCAGGAAAATTATCTCACGAGGTTCTGTTCCGATAAATAATAAATAAATCCGATAGCCTGGCTTCATTTCAGTGACAATGTTGTTGAGCCGAGCTAGAGTCCGTCTTTTGTCGCAGTTATTGATTCCCATTTTAAATGCAAATCATGGAAGGAATTAAATCCTAAGTGACTCATTCCACTTTTGACTTCATAGTTGTTTCATTGCTATATTCACAGTCACAAATATCAAAATTAGGCCTGAGTTAGACTCCCATAGAATTCATTCAAAACAAACTACAATACGTTGTAAATCATCAATGAAGAAAAATATTATGTTGACAAATTCATACCTCGACAGAGAGTAAACAAATAAATAACTGAGCCCTCCAACTCATTAACTAATTACTAATTATTATTGTCTGTCAAATCAAAATTGAATTAACAGGAGAAAAATTCATGCATAAAATATAATCTCCTATATCAAAATCAAAATAGTATCCTTTCACATTATATAGGAAGAAGGCAGTCAATGAACCCCGTCCGAATATTGAAATTTATAATTATTACGGGCTGGAATATAATTACTTACAAAAATGAGGAAAAAATCCTTTAAAGGGAATAACATAAAATTTTTAAAAAAAAATGTACAAACTAAACACACACGACAGCCTCACTGGATACAGTCAAAAAAGATAAATTACAATTTCTGTCATCAAAATAGGACGCATGCAAAAATAAATAATTCAACATCGGAATTACAATGAAGGAATAGATATTTTATTCATGTAGAAATAAAAGTAACACTCTTATTTGTATATAATCCCGGTCTGAAATAACCAAGTTTGGTTAAGTCATTCACATTTGCCAGGAGGAAGATCATGCACAGAATTATTTAAGTATTATAATTCTGTCTTGAGACTTGAGAGGGATCCAAAAATTCACAGTATACAGTTCATTGGACGTCGTCAACACACACACCACAAGACGAAGGCAGGAAAAAAAAGTCACTATCATTAATTAAAATGAGCCTCATTATATTAATATTTCACGACGAGTGCTATAGTATTAAATGATGCTGGAAACAAAAATACAAATCACAAATTAATTTTTCCCCTTGTAATTAAAAATATCCTCCGAGGAGACAAGACACTGACGGGGGGAGGCAGACACAAGGAAGGACCCAAAGATGAAAGAATTACCCAAAATTTTTATTTGTGAACGTCAAATTTGAAAAACCGGAAAACTGATGATTTCATGTATAGTTGGATGAATACGGATGAAGACGAGTGTATAGAGAGAGTGGATGATCCTTCGTGCGAGAGCACACAACTTCAATCACTAGTTGTATACCCGTAGATGCACAACACACGACTGACGAGCTTTGAGTTCCAGTCTGCTATGGTTTCAAAGCTTTGCTATAGGGATCCTCACTGTCCAATGGTGGGCGTGCTCTGTAGTGAGGAGCACAGCACACTCACTTGAGCTAAAACCATTCTTGTAAAATGTCCCCTTTCAAGGAAAAGGAGCTGACATTGGTTGAATTACAAAGCATTCTTCATGATTAATTAAATAGTTGATCTTCTTTTATTTGAATTTTATTTCCCAAAAAATATATAAGCTTAAATGTAAAAAGGGGATGCCCTGGAGCTGATAACTGTCAGGGGCAAGTTACATGACAAGAATTTAAATTATTTTGATCTTATTTTTAGCGTTGTTTGTGTATATGCTAGCGCTCACCTTTTGATTATAGAGCTGAGGACCCGCTTCAAAACATTGTACTCCTGAGGATTATTATGAAAACACTTCTTCCCGGAATTTTGTCTTGCTCTTTATATCCAAAATTTAACATCTGAAATTGTCCTTGGTTTTAATGATTGAAAGCAGATAAATAAACTCATTGTCCCGCTCCGAGTTCTTTACTACGTAATTGTTGTCATATGTAGAAATGTAGAGGAGTGTGGGAATATTTTTAGCGCTTTTTAGAAAATGCTGTTATAACGGATTCCTCAGTGCGAAAGTCCATTGTATAATAAAGGATTCTAGATTCAATGTTTACAGAGTTCTGGCATCAATGGATATGGGACATTGAATGACGTTAAAACATGTTATTTACCGTAAATTACTGAAATAAAAATAATACTTTAATGAGTTTCAGTTCAAAATCCCGGTATGTTATCAAAGTACATTATTGTAGAAGTTGTTTCGTAATTTTTTATATTTCTCAGAATGCATTTGAAGGCGTGGTAAGTAAGTAAATATTTTTTTCACATAGCATACACACATTTTGTTTACTTTTAATATAAATAGTAACTTGAATTTCACATAAGCTTCTAACAAATTTCATGGTATTTAAATTCTGAACTCAGAGAGACCTCTGCTGTATGCAATCTGGGTCGGGGATCAAAGAGGAAGTGTGGCAGGGTGCTGGAAATGAAATGAGGGTTGTGATAATAGTCTGCAATAGGTTGGGAGACTGCAACACAGATTGGAGTTTTTGTTGTGTTATTGTTCTAAATGTATGCTAGACCAAATATTTTCCAGTCTTGCTCAAAATTCTTTCATTTGCGCGACAAATTCCATAATCCTTTGAGTCCGGCCAGTCGCCTCACCAACAAGGTTTCACAACCTGCTGCCCCGCCGAGTTGCTCTAATTACAACTCTCTCGTACAATTAATTACCACCAGAGTGACGATCTATAGTGACACCAGGGCGGACGACTTAACAAGCAAAATTTTCCACCCCTTCAAGTAAATAACTCACGCTGTAAAATTTTTCTCTCTCAATCGACATGCGGCACCCTCTGGATAGAATCATTACCAGTTAGCTTCATTTTTAAAGTTTACCCACATCTTTTGGTCTTTCACCCCTGTGTTCATATTTTTTGGAGCAGTCGTCTCTATGATATCCCAATTTAAAACTAAAATTTGCATTGAATTGCGTTAAAAGTTCTTCAAATTTTATGCAAGTAAAAGCTGAGAAAGTTTTATACGGGAAAAAACCACCCTTTCATTACTGATTTACTGACCTTGTGGGTTGAATTTTGTCAATGAAAATGATACTCAATGATCTGAAAAAGAAACTTTACAGAAATGGGCCGAAGAGAGACGCGATAATTAATACCCCGATTATTGTTTAATTTTGTACATCCGAGTGATATTCTGGAGTGAATACGAGAGGGGCATGTCCTTAATTTGGAATTGAGATCATGAGAGCAAATTCGTAGCACACCACTCAAGAAAGGAGTGGAAGTGAGTAAATTCATGCCCATCAGTGCCACTATCTAACAAGAAATATTATAACCCACAGAGCACCAACATAAACAGCCATGCAACTTTTTCCTAGTACTTTACTCCTTTTTCCCCCTTTTGACATACAGGGTCTCTCGGCCATAAGTACTTGCAAAGTAACTTAAGCCAACATCTGTAGTAACCATGCCATGAAGTAACATGTGAAAGGTATACATGGAGTTGGAGTATTTAAAGCATTTATATAAGTATGCCAACACTGAAAAAACTATATACTGTATATTGATGGGTAGCCCAGAGTTGTAGTACATTTTGAGTACCATGTGTTTTCCGAGAGTAACTTCCATGGCACTATAATAGTATGCACATTGCACGCAGTCTGTAATTAAACGGAGGACAAAAAATTCATTGATTCATTTTATTCAGCATACGGCTTTGGATACATAAACTTCCCAAGTACAAACCAAGCATATGAACAATATCTGACATAGAACCTCCTGACACATAGGAGAAACGCATACATTGATACATACTTCCCATGCGTTATTATGGGACTTTCATACTAAAACGCATCCACAATGCATACACTCACATTTTCGTCAAGAAAAACAACCTAAACATGTAATGTTTTCCCCTCTCGTTGATGGACTCTATGGAATCATGGAACACATGAGGGTGTCTAATCCGTGTGTGCCGGGTCGGGTGTTTCCCGTTTGAAATGTTTGAATACAATCCACTTTTAAAAGAACCAATGTCTGTACAAGCGCACTATATTTGCATCAGACACAAGAACATATGAAATAAATGACAGGAACCTGTTCTCCCTAGTATATTTTAATTACTCATACATACATACATACTACAGCCCAGCTATGTAACGATAGTACTACACCCCACTATAATCCCAGAGGTGATTCATCAGGGGTACATATGTTAACTTTTGCAAAAAAATACACTTATTATTGCAAATGCATATACCAGTCCACTTTTTCTGACTGTCGAGCAGTCCTCTGCAAAACTGCCCACCCATCTCTCCAGCATAAGTCCATGAGGCTCCTCTAGAATATTTATGCTGATAGTATTTCTGCCTATACAGGAGTCCTTCCTCACACACTCAATATTTTTTTTAAAGTCATCACATATGTCCAATACAAGTTGGCTATAAAATTCAAGACGAATATTTTTTTCAGTTCTTCAAATGCTCCACATTTTTCTCAAAGCACTTCATGACCTTTTGCATATTTGTGTGAACCGTCATGAGTAAATTTATTGTTAACACTGCAAGCTGCAAAGGAGTCAAGAGAGATACAACAATCAGTTCACTCCCGCTATCTTTGAGATTTGAGACCCTTCCAATAATAAGAAAGTTTTTTTGGGCATAAAGGGTGAAAAAAATCCCGTTTACTATACTTACACACACTTAATTTTTTTCTCGTATCCAAGTAAGCATTTCCATGCCACTATAATTATAAGAATCATAATTTCCTCCTCTTTTTAGGGTACTTTTATAACGAGAGGGCTCTGTATTTTCAATCAAATCTATACGCATACTAGATTAAATGGCAAATATTTGTTTTTATTGTATAATTTTTCTTTCCAGGACTTTCCTTCCTTCTTTTATTTTGAATAGGGGCTGTTAATAATAATGATTTTGTTTGATGAACACATTCCGTGGGGTACAATAATTATTAATCTTGCTTTTTAAATTAAACATTTATACAGTAATTGAAAGTATTATTAAAAATTTTAATTAAAATTAAAATTATTTTGTATAGTCAATAGTCTCAGGAAATTACAATTTATTATTGAAGTGTCAAAGGTTAATCTTGCCGATGATAAAAGATATGACATCTGGAGTTTAATGCTTCAAATCATTTACTATTTTGGGAATATCCTTATTGTTAGATAATTATTATTATTGGAGTTGGTAATTTCTAGAGATTCTGAGCTGAAGTTTCTTTATCATAGCCATTTAATTTTTTTTTAATTAAATAAGTAACTTGGATTAGAGCTTCCAATGTGTTCAACATTTTTGTTCCGTAGGAAATTCCGTTCCGTTCCGAAACCTACAAATAATATTGGTCCCGGTTCCGTTCCGGCTGTCGGGACATCGGAACATTTGAACTGACACCGTTCGGAACAAAGGAGTAAAGTATTTGTTCCGTTACAGGTTGTGTTCCGTTCCGTATTATGCTAGTTTTTCCGTTCCGAACCCGTTCCGTTCCGAAATATCCCGGAATTGTTCACAACATATACGTGAAATGCGTATACAAATTACTGGCAACTTAATATACATGATATACTTTTAATAGATTGAATGCTAGGGATTGCTATTATTTAATTATATAAAATACTATTTAATAATAATTAGGCCATATAAAAAGAACTACTGTGCAGTATTATATAATTATTATTAATTATTTTTTAGCAATAAATATTTGTAGCGTGTGGATTTCAATGGCCTAACAGTGTTAATTTCCTGCAAGCTTGCTTCATTGCTGCTAATAATTTCGATTTCAGAATTTTCATTTCGAGAAAAATCGCCCATGCCCATGTTTATTAAACAAAATTAGTTATTCTGTTGATTTTCATGGAAAACGATACTCGCATTACATATAAGCATTTGCGTAAATTAAATCTTTGTTCATCCAATTTCGTTATTTTGGCAAAAAACTGCTTACAAGCCAGTGCGATAAGAAATGTGTTTCCATTCTAGTTGAAGGATGGCGCGACACTTCAGAAATTGTACCGGGATCGGTTCGGAACGGAACAGAACGATTCCGCTTTCCGATGACGTAAATTATATGGGACATTTTTCGTACCGATGCTCTGAACCGTCCCGGTCCCAATATTATCGGTACAAGTGCTCATGTTCCGGTTTTGTCCCGATTCAATGACGGAACAAAAAGAATGTTCCGAAATTGTTCCGTTCCGTTTCCGAACACGGAACTTCGGGATTTCGGAAACCCGAAGGAAGCTCTAACTTGGATGTTTACAAAAAGCCATAAACAATAAACGAAACGAAAGCAGGCGGAAGGTCTGTAGTAGTCTGCAGCGCCATCTGCCTGCTCCGCAGGGATACCACGTTGTGTGTTTATGTGTGTGTGTGTGTGTTATTGAAGTTATTGAGTTCGGATTTGAACTCGATGACAATTTGTGTGCATTATTTTGCGGCGAATACGAAAGAAGTTCCAATTGTTTACGTTATCTATATAAAAAGGAACCCACACGTTAAGCTGGCTGCATAGTGTGATGTGTACTTGTGTACACATGTAATTGCAGTCCATCCGAAACTCAGTGTTTTTAAAAAGCGTTTAGAAATTTGAACAGAATCATCAGTTTCAAAATGTCAAGACAAAATACAGACATCATTTTACAATCACAACGAAGGCACCCATGAAGCATTATTTCTGTTGGGGAATATTAAAAGGACAAAACTACAGAACATACGCTGTTCAAGGAAGAGGGAGAAGCTAGTTTAAACAAGTTTGAATATTTGGATTTAAAGGAATGTTCAAGTATGAGGTGATGGTACTAAACAGGCAGAATTTTTAAAAATCGAAATCAAAAATATAATTTTGACGGTAGCTGATAATTTGGGAAGCAGTTTGCTCACAAAAACAAATTGAGAATTTTAAGTGAATAACTTGTGGTTAATGTATAATTAATTATATATATAGTGTGTGTGTTCTGATTTACAGAAATGATAGTTACATTCTCCTGGAAGAAATTGATGTTGTGTTCAAAGTTTGAGTCTCTTGGGTATTAAAAATCTCTAATTGGAAGGAACTGACAATGATTGACAGTTGGTCTTACAAAGACGGTTTCATTATTGATGATGCTCTTGATGACTGTGATTACGATTTCACCCACCCAGAAATCCGATTTGCACCCTCGAAACCATATATTTTAAATCGTCAAACACTTTGTGTCGATAAGATCCGTCAAGATTATCAACAAGAAACGGGATACAGTCTGTTGGGCATCAGAAGGAGACTTGCTTTAAGTATTGAGTCGGTAAGTACATAATAGTTTTGAGCACATTCAAAAAACGTTAGGGCGGAATGGCCATTTGATTTGCAGTCAATGCCAAGTAG
Source organism: Allacma fusca (assembly GCA_947179485.1). Lineage (NCBI taxonomy): Eukaryota > Metazoa > Arthropoda > Collembola > Symphypleona > Sminthuridae > Allacma > Allacma fusca. The sequence goes on along the minus strand of OX359247.1, from coordinate 5,363,475 downwards.
AAAGTTTTAAGGAGCTATATGCAAAAAACGGTTGCACAAGTATTCAGTAAAAACTGTATTTTATTTATAAGTGTGCTCAGCTGTTAATATGGAGGGGTGGACTCGAACAAAAGGGTTTAAATCACTTGTTTAAGGAGGAACATTGCCCTGGAATAATTGACATACCTATAAACTAGCCCCCCTTCCATGGATTTCCCTTTATCATTGCTGAAATAAAAACTTTTTTTTTGATGTTCTACTTTTTGTCCATGAAGCTTTCACGTGAACTTATTCTTCTTATTGTTGTTCTAATAGACTGTACGTGCTTTCCAAAAGAGCCTAATATCTGGAGAAGGACTGGAATGTTATCCGCTAAGCTCCTTAGGAACAAAAGAGTTAGATAATCTCCCAGAGCTTCCAATACTTGAGTGTAAGTAATGATTTGGTTTGTATAAATTGGGATTGGGAGGGAATTGAATGCTGCTTCTGTTTGGTCGAATACACTGAGTAATGGCTGTATTAATTTATTCGTAAAACTATTCTCTTCCAAAGATGAAGACCTATTGGCGAAGGACTCGGGGGTGGAAGCATTTTTCAGTGCGGACGAACCTTGCAAATATTCAAATGAAGGAAAAAGTATTCAAAATACTCCAAAATCTGAGAGGGGTAGAAAAGTTAAAAGTCTGAAGCGAAATTGGAGGGAATATTCTTCATCTGTTGGGACAGATTTGGATCTCAAGAAATTATGTCTCTCCAACCGCTGTTATGTTTTGCTACATGATATCGGGAACGAGTTGAAGGCAAAGGAGGACAATGCTCAGATTAAAAAGGTGGTGCCTGAACTTGAAGTTACGGATGATACACCTTCAGGTCTGTGATAATTTCTGCATTTTTATGGAAACCGTTATGATGCATCCTATACTTATCTGTAACGCTATACAAATTGTTGTTTGCTTTTTGGCGAAAGTATTTAATTTCAGTAATTTAAACAATTCTAGATGCTACCCATACCGACGTGTCTGCAATGTGCCAGTTGCTTTCATTGAATGTTGTCCAAACAAGTTTACGTGACCATTTGAAGAACCGTATTTGTTTGAAGTCCCAAAAGTATCCCTCCGATCGGGATCGTTTGACCATTTATAACAGTATGATGAAATCGGCGTTCCAGAAAAAGATTTTCGGTGTGACAAAATCTTCCGAAATTGAAAAATGGTACGAAAAAAATGCTAGCGGCCAACTGGAAACGATGGAATTTGCAGACAAACCCAGTTCTATGACCAGCAGCCAGATCCTTAAAATTAAACGCAAACTTGAAAGCAGTAAAATTACAGCTGTGCCTTCTACATTGAGTGTTAAAACACCGACCTGTCCTCCATTAGCTACCATTCGCGATCCTCAAAAAAATGCCACCGGATTTTGGAACAGAAGTGCACAACCCAAACAGAAATGTAGACTGAATTGGAGTGAAAATCGTCCAAACAAAACTGATTCGAATTCTTCTACACACGACGGAACATCAAGCTCTGTGATGACTTCATCTCCAACCAGTTTTTGGAACGGAAAACGGAAGTCCAAGATTAAATGGGTTTAATCCTATGTGCAGTTAAGAATTTTGTTATGGACTTCTACCCTATTTTTGTATTATACGCCTGGTGTTATTCTAGTATAAAATTTTTGAACCTACAATTTCTTATTCCACACAGTGAGATATTTCAAATGCCCTGTTTCAGGTTTTCATACTGAATAAAGCTTCCTGTAAGTAATTTTCCTGTGGTAGTAGCTTAGGAGTAGGTAAATTGTATATCTACGATACATGACGATGCATGACTGCTGCGGACTCAGGATTGGTCTAATCATGTCACTGTAATGCTATTAATTTATCAATTTGTTTCTTTGTAGTGTATAATATGTTATTCGTAAATGAAGGTAATAAAAGGGTAACAAGTGGTAGGTCAGGATTTTTTTTTATTATACACTGTACTCTGTTAATCACTTATCCTTGCAAAATAGAATGTTTCTTAGCCAGGACGTAATTTTGATTTATATCCGGGATATTGAAGGGATCGTGGAGAGTTGTTGGAAAGGTGAGAACTCAAAGGCTTAACTCGAAGAGAAAAGTCGTTTTCGGTAGTCTGCATCTGGAGGTTAGTTAGACTAGTAAAACCTTGCTGCAAGTCCCGCTCGCGGTAAGCACAGTCTTTTATAACAGAGGAACCAGGGAACCACTTATTTGCAAGCTCGCCTAATTTGTGACGCTCGCAAGTCAGATCTTTTCCATCTAATGTGGTCAGTTGCGCCAGCCGAGCAGCAACATTTAGTCTGTAGTCACTTCTTGTTGCAAGTGGGTTTCCTGCCATAGACAACTCTGTCACCGGGGTGCCGGCCAGGACGTTCAAATCAGTGAGGCTCTATTTGAACAAAATAACAACTTTATGGAAGACATCAGCTCTTTGTAAGCTACGCCTCGATAAACAATAGTCTGAACACATGCACCTGGTACCTGAATTTTATTATAGGCCAGGTATAGTGCAGTCAAATTTGTTAGATGAGGAAGACGGGGGAGATTAGCTATTCGGTTGTGTTCTAAGTGAAGATATTTTAGTGATTTACAACCAGCTAAGCAATTAAAAGGTACGTCTCGAATGCGGTTGTGATCTAAAACAATAGCCCTCAAGGAAGGGAGATTTTCTAAGCCTTGAAGGGTGGTTAGGTTATTGCAGTTGAGTACTACGGTTTGCAGATTTTGCATGGCGTGTAAATGGAGATCACCAAGCGATGTGAGACCTGTTAAAATTATTGATGTTTGCAATTATTATTTGTATCTTTTTAATCCGATGGACTAATGAGGACAAGATAGATATGTACTATGCATATATGTTGGTTAAAATGCTGACCGTTATGTGCCATTATTAATATTTCTAGTTTAGGGAACACTGGTTTAGATAGAGTTTTCCGTTGATTAGACACTACAGGTGTGTTTGGAGGAGAACTGTATTCGGATTTTTCAGGCACAGGTGCCTCCATAACGTTAAATCCCCAAGCCGTAGCTCCTGTGTTTCTTATATCATTTTTAACATGAGCTGGAAGAATCTTTGTACCTGGATAAGCTATGGGCAAACCGAAAGAATCGAAGCCTGTGCCCTTGTTGCATGCATGTGTTGTTGAGAGTCCATTTGCTGTTTTTCCACTCCATTCGTAAAATGTTGACGATGTGCTCGATTCTATTTTAAAGAAATATTTATAACTAGCAGATCCGAAATTATCAAGCTTACACTGAAATATTAGACCTGAAAAATCAATCATACTACTAGCACGAAGTTTTTGAGCGTTCGCTGCCTGAGACTGAGCTGTGTGAGCGTAGCAAATTGGACAAGGATTGCCCCCAAGAGAATTTACTAGGTTGTGGCTAACACATAATACCTTCAGACTGAAACGAAACAAAATGAAAGAAAATCCTGCCTTTTCTTACAATACCTAAATTTTTATGTGTAGTGGAAATAGTATCGGTCGGACACAGTAGAAATTATTTTGGGTTAAAAATGAATTTAATATTTAGCGATTAATTACCTCGGTAAGGAAGACAAATTGCCAAGACTAGTCAGAGCATTTTCTTGTAAATCCAAGGTTAAGAGCTTGGATACAGAGTGAGAAGGTAGGCCAAATTTCTGAATGCCGCAGTTAACAAGTGACAACTGATTTAAACTTGCCCAGTCTCGGTTACCGATTTTTTCTTCCAACCAATCCGCGGTGACAGTTCCTCCAATTTTTTCAGTGCAGTCATTGATTTCCCAAGCTGATATTGGCAGACCATCTAGTAACTACACTTTTGGAATGCACGTATAAGCACACTTAGCACAAGATAAAAACTTAAAATCGTTCGCAAAAATATGCGTAGATATTAAAAAAGCATACTAACAAAAAATTGTAAGACAGAACATAATAGTCAAAAGGAATTCTTACTTTGAGAGTAGTTAAATTTTTTATGATAAACGACGCATACTCTGGATGGCTTGATATGGGTGTTGACGTGCAGTCTAGCAAAGCTAATTGGTTGAAGAGGCGAAAGCTGGACAGAACAGACGACTCACAAGGAATTGGGTTACTACTCAAATGAAGGTGCTTCAGATTTGGGAAAGAAGTGGCCAAACTTTCAATTTCATCCAATTGATTTACAGAAAGATTGACAACATAGCAATTGGGAAAGATTACTCCTGCTAACCAGTCCAAGCTACTGATCATATTTTCTTGCAGTTGCAATTTCACGAGAAAGTTTTTCCACTCCGTATCAGTGCAAAAACAGGTTCCAGTCAACGCTGCAGAAGTAAGGTAATTGTCAGAAACATTTAAGTCAATTTCAGAAGGTACCGGCGGATGTTTAGACATTTGATCCAAATCAGTCAAGCATTTGCTAGCTAGTTCGTTGTAATTGTACGCCTTACCACCTAGAATATAGAGTAGAAAGTAAATAATCCCAAATAGAAAATATGAACTAACATTAAACTCCGTTCTGCTGGTATTCAATCAACGACATAACCTTAAATATGTACAAGTAAAAAAAACTGCACCCCAAGTCTCGCTTGTCTCAGCTTCAAAAAAACTGTGGTCAACGGTGGGTGGCGGTGCAAACGGAATCATTGTATTTGGAGGTGAAAATGGAGCTACCCAAACATCAACTCTATTAAGAAGTGGAAGAACTTTATGTAGCAACACAGGAATATGAGCGAAGTCCCGAACGTCCTGCAATCATACCAAAACAAGAAATCTGCTGTTATCAAGTAATATATCTGACCATGACATTGGAAATAAAGGCATGTAAAATTGGAAACTAAATCATCGAATTGTATCGACTGTCACTGACGTACTTGAAAAGGATTGGGTAATATCTCCAGTGTCATCAATCTAGGGGATACACGAGAAAGTGTAGACACATTGGAATGTAGAAATCGTAACGAATTCCATCCAACTTTCAGTTCAATGAGTTGAGGAAGCTTCTGAAGACCAGTTAGTGTAGTAAGATTATTGTACGACAAATTCAGTTTCTTCAGAGTGGTCACATTTTCTAAGCCCACAGTAAGACCAAGACGGTTGCCTGATAAATCTAGAGATGTCAAAAATTGTGCCGAATCCTTCCCTATCAGTTTTGTTACCATCCATAACTCAACGGTGCCTTGAGATAAATTAGTGCTTGGTCGAACGTTATCCAATATTTCACAGTTTCCGTCTCTGTCACGGTAAGATATTTAGCGATAGGTAATTGCGTACATTAATTAACTCTTAAATTGTTTACTGCTTTAAAAAACACTGTTAAATATAAGGGGCAACAAAACCGACGAACTACCTACTTAGACATGTTTAGTTGTATTGCACATAAGTCAGCATGAAACCCATCGCCTATTCTTTTCATGTAAGCCTGGAGCTTCGATCTTCCTGGTTTTGCGAGGGGTGGATGTCCGTGCAACTGAATTTTTGATGAAAGACTCGCCAGTGCAGTTTCAGCAGGAACCATGACATCATAGTCATCCGTAGTTCCCTTGTGCCACATGGCCAATTTATTTTCCTGTATGAGTGAATGAATAACAAATGCAATTTAAAAATATTTAAACTTACTATGTAATTATTCCTTACTAAAGTAATTTCAAGGTTTAAATAAATGTACAAGAGATAATTATCCAGCAGATTTTGTCTTTGAACAAAATTGGAAAATCTATTACCAAGGATACACAAGCAATTAGCTAATAGCAACTTCTTATGACTTGTGACTTACGTAGGTGATTGAGATGTTGACTATATAAGCCGGAGCAAAGGACAATGACCGTTTGAAACTGAATACACTGCAGTCCCAGGAGTGCTAAATACATAAGTAAAAAAGAAGTTTTAGGAAATCATTACGATGAAAAAATGTTCCGCCGACACTAGTTCAAGTGAAACAATTATTTAAACAATAAAATTAATATATTTGATTTTTAAAAGCATGGCATATCTTACTCGCATTATGGCACTGCAACCCCGTTTGTCCAAGTTAACAGGCTGCAAACATTCTTCCAATACTTTAAATACAATTACCACTGCATAAGCACTTTCTGTCGCTTTTGTGTAAACCGAAGAAGCCAGCCAGAGACAATTGGTCACTCGAACATCCTAAAATATCCAGTTTAGTACGAACGAATTACTATACATTATTTTATTAATTGCAATCATGTCGCAGCCCCATTACCTTATAGTGTTTGGATTTATCTAGCATTATTCGCTGAAGATACGAAAGAGGATTGGAGGCAAACGACGGTGGACATACTAAAAACATAAAGAGTGGTTGAGATCTCTCAGGCAGACCAGGTATAGATTCAGGGAAGGGATACATGGGAGCCGAAGGTTTGAAGTCCGAAGTGGTATAAGTACTGACGGGTTTATTGATTGTTGGAGGTGGGCAATACGGTGAGGTTGGACTCATCGTAGCAGTCATGCTAGGGAACTGACTGGTCAGTTTTTCCGCTGAATCAACCGGCGGTGGAATAAATTTTGGCTCATCTTTGTGTGCAAAATTGTCAAAGAATACCCGTTCCATCCCCGCTTCCATTCCTTTATCTCTTATGGTCAGGACTGTCTCAATTTTAAGCATTGAATTCTGTGGCCATCTGTTCAAACAAATGAGAAAATAAAATAGCCATTATTAATCCTATTGAATGTAATTTATCTTTTCAAAAACTTGTATGTATCTAAAATTTGCTCACAATCCAGGACAAGCTAGCGCGCTTAGTAGCTCATGGATGGCAACGCACAAGCTACCACAATCCGCTAAAAATGCTCCATGAACAGAATGTGATATTCTACATTGTGTATTTCCGTACGTTTGAAACTCTAGCCACTTCATCCATTTCTCTGTTTCCTGCTCCCAACGGCTGATTTGCAAAATTGATTCCAACCTTTTCGTCGTCATTTCTTTCCATTCCTTGAGTTTCAACATGCGGTTCTCGATCTTCATATGCAACACAAAACGTTTTTAGCAACATCTCAATACAATTCTCAAGCAAAAAGAATGTTGGTAGCACAGACTGCATCAGCAAGCTCAGCAGATTTTAGATTCAAGCGCACAAATGTGCAAAGTTATTTCCAGAATAGGCTTTAGTTGTCACCTTCATTAATTGATCTTTCATAAGATTCTTGGCATTTGTGAATATCGGAACCACTTCCACGCTGCTGATAGTCCGACGATACTAAGACCCAGAAATTTATTTTTAATTACAATATCATATGCATAATAATTATTCATTCCACTATAAGGCCCCAGTCCCGTAATTTAAGTGACTGGTTGATAAAAGCTATCTATAATAATATATTAACACTGGCAGACATTCTGGAGTGTAACCAACAACAATTATTATTATTATAGTTGTAATTTCGACGCACTGATTACAGTGCACTTGTCAATTAATTATCAATCAAATTATTATTACCTTGGCTGCAATAGCAACAAGTTCTAGCAATCTCGATCCTATTTTTTCCATTTGCCTGTTGGTTGCACTCATAGCTACCTTCCGTAAAGCCACATAGGTTGAGATACTTCTCACCGAATTCATGTAGTAATATAGGCATCTTGTCTTCACGTACTCCTGCAATTTAAACATTGTAAACACATTTTCAATTCAAACACTGCTATAAACTTAACGATGCCCAACCACAAGTACACGCTTGGAAATGGAAATTCTAAAATATTAAATATAGCATAACAAGGAATCTAAGTTATCTCAACGATACAAAATCGTGTACAATACACTAACAATATAAAATTTAAAATACAACTGTCTGGTATCATACTTGGAGAACCTAGTGGGTTAAAGAACGGCAGAAGTAGATATATTAAAGACTGCATTGTAGAACTGGCATTCAAAAACTATAATCTATCCGTGGCTATGGTATGGGTCTTTGGGGTAGTAGACGAATATCGCTTAAAGGGATTTGACAGAACATCGCAAACCTGAACGTAAGCTATTTCAGCTGGAGTTACGGTCTTCCCATCCAAACTGGCGAGATTTCCAAGAATGCTGAGAAGCATTGAGCGGCTGTCACAGAGGGTAGAGACAGGACATTTTCCATACAGGGGATCAGCAAGATGGAGGGAAGTGAGACTTGGAAGTACTCTGACAGCCTGAATATCCTGAAGTATGCATAATGGGTTCCCGGATAAGTTCAGGCGTTGGAGATTGACACACTTGAGAAGTTGCTCCTCCAAGAGGCATGATATATCATTTCGGGCGACATTCAATTCATTCAGGCAATTCAAGCCCTGGCCTAAGAACTTCAGTAAATATTTATAAGATATACATATATATGCAATTTTAAAGCATATCCTTTAAATTGGACTTTGTTTTTGGCTGCTGCCTAGTCATGCTTATACTCACAAAGTTTATTTTAATAAAAAATCTAAGATCAATAATACGGCAGATTCTCATCGCCGACATACGCTCAGAGATGTTAAATTATTTCCAGCCAGCCACAGTATCTTGAGATTTTGAAAATACATGGGCTCGATTTTATTAAGCTGGCAGTTATAAATATATAATTTGTGCAAATGAATTAGTCCATTGAAGTCCGACCACCTAGCTTCCTGTAAGAAAAATAAATTATAAGACATAAGCTAAACGTATTTACAGACTAAAAATCAATTTATCAATGAAGAAATACATATATAATATAGTGCAAAGGTAATGCCACTTACGGTAACACTGCAATTAGTGATCCAAGCTTCAACTAATTTAACAAAAAGGCTGAGGCCAGAAAAAGACGTAACTGGATGTCCAACAAGCACTAGCTTTTTTATAGCATCAGGTTTCACTCTAGTTACATGATCCCCGGCGAAATCTGAATTTAATCCTTTCTCACAAAGCATTTGATAGAAAGTATGAAGGGTTCTCAAGCTTCCAAAGAATATTTCAATGCTCCGGTTTCCAGCAACTTGGCTAGAAATGGTCGGATTAGCATCATTGCAAGTTACTCCTACTTCCAGATCGTTAGTGTTCGAGCCTTCTGCTAATTCATCAAATCGTGCCTCCTCACTTCTCAGTAACTCCGACGGTAATGACATGGTATTCAAGTCCGTCATATTAATAGAATGATATTTTTTTGATGTTACTAGTTCCTTGAGTCATAACGGGCTGACATTTTTGGCTGTAGATTATGTTGCTGTTTCTGATTCGGACTGGGCTACTGTGGGTGGAGAGGGTTTTATTTAAAAATTAGCATCTTACGCTGATAAGTTCCAAGTTCCAATTGTACGTTTTCAACTGGCTTGTTGTGTCTGCTCTGCTCGCAGGCTCGCACCAAATAATACTGTAATGATCTATAAACAATAAATAATTACAGATTCAGTTACGGTTTAACCAAATCAGAAGATGTAACCAATATCACGCGATGGCTTCAAGTTAAAGTAAAATATTGAAAGCGATCGCCACTTACATTATGTGGAAATTGAATTAATCAAAAAAGTTTCAAAAATACATCTGGTTAACATAAAACCGTATTTTAATTATGGACTACAAATAAATTACAAAAATCTTCCTAAGATGGAGAGGGCTGAATACTGAATACGGAGATAAGATTGGAGGCACGTCGCATCTTGCACTCGCATCTCGCATCATTGCAAAAAATATTCACGTCTCGCTTCTCGTATCATATCCATTTAATTAGGCGTTAAGAAAATGTGATTACTCCACGACAGAAGACTAACTGTAATAACAGCGGAGCTTTATATAATAATAAATCATTATTATTATTTCAGTTCAGCTAAGCTGAAATAAAGCCGTAAGAAAGTAGTGCTTTAGTTAATACTCAAAACATTATGTGAATATCGAAAATAAAGAAATAAATTGAATGGCAGTAAAAACAATTTTTCAAATTATTTCAAATAATTATGCTTGTTGTGTATTTATTTAGCTTTGTTTTTTTTTGATAGTGATGTAACTGTCAGCAACATCTTTAAACTCACACTTGTGAAAAATTATTGTTATTTTCGCTCAGTTTTGGGATTTAATTTAGCAATATAGTTGGGTTCACAGAATTACTATATGATTGAAGGATCAAACCAGCAACCAATAATGTGCACTGATAACTTACGAGTAATATGAAAATGTACAAACTTAAAATTTATAAATATCAATCCGCCGTTTCAACTCCGAGCATAGCAGAATTATCTTTGTCACTTTCTTCTAAGTTTCTTATTTGCTCCCGAAGAAATAGTATCCGCTGCTCTTGCAGGGTTGCTTGAATGTCTGTTAAACGCACGAGACTACGGGCCATCTTTAACTCTGTAGAAACTTTGGAGAGTTGAATCGCACTTGAAGTCATTAATTCTTCTCCTAGTCTGGAAGCCTGTCGATCCGCTGGGTCTGACGTTAGGCTTTTCACATGTTGTATTAAGTCCTCACGGTAGTAAACAGCTAATGAGGGGGGTAAAGGTGCTAGAGCTGACATTTCTGAATCATTTCCTAATGATGACAGTCTCCCCATGGAATTCATTCCCGTTCCAACCGTGGACTCACCTCCATCCTGCCTCTCCGGAGTGCCATCTTTATCCCAGGGACTTTGGGATCTTTCGTCACGGACATGAGATCTAGAGCGTTCATGATCCGTTGACCTTGGTTCTCGTTCTCGTGGTCTTCCTCTTTCGGCATCTCTCCTTCCACGATCGCTTTCTCGGTTCGACCTGGGATCCCTATCGCGGTCCCTTTCCCTCACTCCGTTATTACTTCTATGTCTATCTACAGATTTGTTTTCATCACGGGAAAGGTCATAACTTTGTTGAGAAGTGCTGGTGATACCTGCAGACAGAGTTTTGGAGTCTGCTGATGCTGGTGATATGGAGTTTTCTGCAGGTGAAATATCCATATCCTCAGAATTCTGGTCTTCATACTGCTTCCTACCATCCCTCAAAGCTCCCATATTCTGCCGGCTTGACGACGGCGTGGACTCCTGTGCACTTCGTTGCCCATGGCCTCCTTGATTATTGTGTGAGCCTCCGTGAGCTGCAGATGAGGTTACAGTGTGACTGCTATGACCGTAATTCGTAAGGTATCTTTCGTGATAACCATCATAGTGTTGCGCGTGCCTTTGCTGTTGTTGTTGTTGCTGACCATGGAATCCTGTTTGTTGAGGATGGTGGCCATGACTGTGTGAATGTCCGTGACTATGATGCTGTCCCGAAGTATGTGACGATGACATAGAGTTGGATGAGGAAGCATGGGAATGATGGCTATATGTGGCTGACGTAGAAGGATAATTGCTACCATGTGCACTACCAGGCATCCCATGGTGATGTCCACTGTATCTTTCTCTCTGCTGTTCAACCATTCGGTCTCGTTCCGACTGCTGATGATTTTGGGATGCCGGGTGTGACTGGGACTGGTGTACTTGTTGGTATGGTGGTTTGGTTGTTGACGAGGAGGTATTTGGAACAGGTCCGTACTTTTTTTCATAGTCTAACCACTCCCTGGGTTTTTCCCATTGAGATGCATGGGAGCTGACATTATAATAATATTCTTTACCAGAGGAACTCATATGCCGGACCCATTCTCCCACTTTTCCCTTTGATTTTGAGCTAACGTCCATTTTGGCCTTTTTTGGATCCACCTTAGAAGACATGTTCACACTACCCTCTCAAAGGTTTGCACGAAACTTCTGCACACAAGAGGACTTCTCCCACCAATCACAACTATTCAGACTCCGGAGGACAAATAACAGTATTTCCTAGAAAGATCAAAAGAAAACAAATAAAATAAAATACTAAAACATCCATGTAATCAGAATTTCCTACACGCTTTCAATCACCCTTTACATTACTCCACACAGATGTCTCCGATCCCCGTCCCGAAATCGTTCCAAACAAGATCAATTAAAACAAAGTAGTACTTTGAAAGTACCATGAAGGATTAAACATTGAAATTAACCTTCAATTAATTTTCCAACACACAAAATAAGATCGTTACAAATCCCCAGATTATCATCCCCACAAAAACAAACCCTCATCAGTCAAACCAATTCCGTGTAGACGAAGAAGACACCTTCTTTCCAAGGAATTTGCAATTTGCATGCAAACGATGCACCCATAATTGATCAGTTAAATGCGGTAAATTACCAACAACCAAAAAAAAACTCAATGCCCTACCCCAAGCTCCAGTCACAATGGCCGATTAAATTGTGACAAAAGACAGTCCCCTCAATCCGATTCGAACTCAACTTTTAAAAAATCCTTATTCTAGCCCCGGCACACATTTCCTACCGATTTTGGATCCCCTCACTGTCCCCGGCACCTGGAAAGATAAATATTAAAAATATAATTTGTACAATTACCCTAAAAAGTACTTCCATCTCAAAAGACTTGAAAGTTCGGAAATGCTTTGATTATATTTTCAACTCTTACAATTTGAAATAGTTCTTGGTATAATCTCCAACCCGAATATTTCTAATACTCACCTTTCAATTCAAATTTAAAATAAATCTGACCAAGTCCTAATTTGGTATCCAACTAATCCCAGAATTACATCTTTATTTTTAAAACTCGGGTGATGTCAGTATATTCCTTTAAAAAAAATAAATACTTCAACTTGAATGGAACGTGAAAGCAGAGGACCTGACATACCTAAACCGCAAGAGACGAACGAGATTTAAAAATCACACTTTTTGAACTTTCCCTCCGAGCAGTGCCGGAGCTTTGGGATTGGCGGACGTCCCTGACGCCAACACTGGAATTTCTCAGGCTGCTCACACACTCCCAGGCTCTTTGCATACTTCCAAACGGACACTTTGAATATTCTGACGTAATTGTAAGAATGACCCTATTCTGATTTACATTACACAAATTCCTTCCTCAAAATCCCACAAATCCCATAAAATTATTAAATTTCTAATTTGGCTTCCAAATCTCGTTGGAATTTTATGAAATGTTTTGGGAACTGAAAGCCGTTTGTAGGGACGGAGATGGAGTTTTGTGCAGTATAAGTATTCAAGGGGGTGAATTAGATGTTGGAGGCGCAGTTGTGTGTGAACACGTGCTGATATTAGATCGCAGTACTTTTCGTATAGCTGATCTGGTAGGCTTCGTGTCCCCTTTTCTTTGTAAATTCAAATAGAATTGAAACTTTGGTGGATTTCCCGTTGGCCTTCCTTTCTGAAGCTGCCACGGTTGTAGATCCCTCTCTTTCCTTGAAGGCTTTCTCCCGTCTTTCACTCGGGGTCTAAAGAATCCTTATTCATCTAAAGAGGCGCTTCCAGTTCCGGCGTTGAGTTAGACTCAACTTGCCTTCTTTTGCTATTTTTTTTTTAATTTACTTAAGCCTCTGCAGAGTGGACCCTCACTAATGGAGCCGCTCACGTGTGTGCGTCCGTACATTTTTTGTTTAATACCAGGGCGTTGTTTTGGACGCTCCTCTATTTTTTTTTGGATGGATGCTCAAACTTAGAAAATAAATCATTAGCTTTGTGGACGGTCGATAAAATTCTCGTCACGATTTCCCCAGTGTCAATAAATAATGTTTGAAAAATATTTGGAACATTATTTAAAGCTAACACTCAAACCTTTAATCTTTCTTTTAACTAACGCTTTTGATTAGCGTGTTCCATTTACTTCACCTATTATTTACTGTATTAGAAACAGATACAAAGACTTTATTTATTGGAAGTGAGTCTTAGTGTATGTACATACATAAGCAGCTACAATTATTATATTGGCAATAATGTGGCTAAAAGATTGCTATTGCGGTCTTTATGATGCCTGCTAGCCCGCTATCAGAATAGCTGCCGAGCCAGGGATTTGTGCTAGAATTAGGAACACTATTGGTTATCAGGAATAATATCCAATACATAAGGAACAATTTCTATACGTACGTTAAGTGCATAGAAATATGTATAGTTTTTAATAATGTTTAGGATGTTTCTGAATTATAATTAAATCCACCACCCAGATATTTACCACCAAAGTATCTACATACATCAAAAATATACAAATCAGATATCTACCACCAAAGTATCTGCCAACCAGATATACTTATGATATATACCACCTCTCCCGCCAAAGTATCTACCACCCAATCCCACCAATGTTTCTAACATCCAAATACCACCATAAACAGGGGCAAAATAACTTTCACCTCATTGTGTGGGATAAAGTTCAATAATGATGCAGACAAATTCGTGTATTCAGGGCTTTTACATGCTTTTTCTCCCCTCCCCCACTCGTCCATATAAAAACTGACTTCAAATATACATAGGTATCTTCCATTTTGAGGCAAATTCTGTTCCAGATTTCCCCAATTTGTTTCAATGACCTATGTCAAGAATGTGGTCCCAATCGTAAAGGAAGACAAAGTCAAGATTGTTTGAAAATTTTAGTAATTAAAGACAGTTTTTCCCGGTCAAATTTATTCTCAAATATTCTTTGAAGCTTGCCTGTATGAAATGGAATTGGGGGGTAGGGGGGGGGGTTCAACAAGACAACTCACCACGTGTATGTACAATGACTAATTTCCTTGGCACCATTATGACCCCAATTCGTTGAATTGGTAAAAAAAAGTTTCCGGAGAAAGTCTAGGTGAAAAACTAAAACAAAAATAGAAGGAGGTTGGTTTTTGAAACCATGGTATGAAGGGACATCAGTTGAAGTGAAAAAAGTCGAAAAGCTGCCTTACATGGCCTTGAACCAGTGCTCGGACTGGGTACGGGTAATACTCGGGTAAATGGGTACGGGTACAGGTATGGGTACTACCCGGGTACACAAGTTGCGTACTCGCAAGTACGCGGGTACTACCCGGGTACTTTTGATTTTAGGCAATAAAGTGGGTACAGGTACGGGTACGGGTATGGGTACTCACTCAGTGGCAATCGGGTAGTACCCAATGGGTACGGGTATCACTATGTAAAATGCCTGTACCCGTGGGTGCTGTACCCGAGTATTTTTGGGTACTTCAAGGATTCCTGATGGGATGGATTACTATGGTTAACAACAAGACCTACCAACCGTGGAGTTGCTTATTTCGTAGTATACAGATACTTGCTTTAGTGACAGAGCCAAGTGGCTTCGTCTCATTTATGATTACGTGGTAGTTGCAATCTAACGCTTCTAATAATTCAACCAAGGAATCTAATAAAGAAATAGAGCGTAGAGTCAGTGAAATCGTCTGTTTATCGACTTAAATAGTGAAGCTCATCAACGAAGAATTTCAAGAGGGAGGTTCTTGGGATTCAATTTAATTAGCTTCATTGGGAGCGTAACATTTATTTGAAGACGTATTACGAGATAAGATCGGAATAAATATACATTTATTAGCAGATCCATTTCTTAACGTTACAAGTACCCAGGGTTGTGGATTTGAAAACGCCAAGGCATTTTATGCAGGCAATTTGAGCATTTTCAATTCTGGGTATTTATGACTTTGAGTATTTATTGAGGTGAATATTTATAACATTTTAGAATGAAAAATATCATTCCTTGCACGCAATATTTATATTTCAGTCCCTTTGATTAATCTTGATAATTTTGATGTTAAAAGAACTTGACAGACATCTGAACTTGGCGTTCAAAACTTCCATGGGGTTGCATTTTAGTCCTATTTTGCCTGCATTTTTCGAAAATCTCCGTCTCGGGCTTCATAAATGTGAGAGACAGTTTACGAATGTTTGTTTTATAAAGCTGTAATATAAAATGCATATTCAATATTGCCTCCCACATTTATTTCCTGAAACCGCAATATTTGACTTGGAAAAATTATGATCAACTAAATTTTTCGGTATAACATTTTCTATACACAGAGTTCGATTAGCCGGGAAAAAAATTGTTTCTTGTTCTCCAAGTTGAAAAGCAATTTATGGAGAGTTTAGTATTAAAGAATCCATCCCAATTCCAATTAGCGAGAACACATTTCATTTCATTCAGCAAGTTATTATTTTGGGGTAGTAGGATTTGAATTTCGTCAGTGTTTATTAAAAAAATCCCAAAATGCCTTAAATAATTTTTTTTAAATTCAAATAGCATGTCTTTAACGCCTAGGGAAAATTCCCAAAATCCCGGACACTTTTAATGGAGGTCAAAAAATTGACAACTTAAAATTTTTCAGCTGGGCGGGCTAATGTCGTCGGGGATTTTAAATCGGCCAAACTTCCAGTACCCGAGTAATATCCGGGTACACACAATGGATACTCGGGTACGGGTACAGGTTTTGGGTACATTACGGGTACGGGTAAATTGTGGGTACAGGTACTACATTGTATTTTCAGGTAGGGGTACGGGTACTGAAATAATTTACCCGGGTACTCGGGTATGGGTACGGGTATAGGTACAGCATTTTGCAGTACCCGATATTCGGGTACGGGTATGGGTACGGGTACACGGTTTCTGTACCCAGTCCGAGCACTGCCTTGAACTGATTGCAAGGATATTGCAAAACCAAGGGATACGCGATGGGCCCAAATTTTTTAAAGTATCGCCACACCTTATTTCAGGGGCTACAGATAATATTCACTGCTCACTCACAAGGTATCCGGGTGCTTCGGGGGTGTAACGTGTCTGTACAGATCCAGAGGAGTCGGCTTCGACTCCAGCTCACCCCGCATAACTTCCTGTGTATTTTCTATCTCTATATACACTTGGCTGTGTGTGAAAGGTGCATGTAAGTGCTATATGCAGGGATGTACGTATGGTCCCACTAATCGAAACAGTCACACGGGGAGGTCCGCTATAAGACTTTCTTGTAAAGGAGATGGAAACAGTATAGCTGTATCTACATGATTAATGTAAATTGGAATTAAATTTAGCATTTGGGTCGTAGATTTTTTGGGAGTTCGATATTTGGGTGGTAGATGCTTAGGAGGTAGATATTCGAGTGGTATCTCATTCACAAATGTTGGTTATATCCGTTTTTCTAATATTGGTAGATTAAAAAATGTAAAAATAAATCAACGTGATCTAACCGATTGCATTCGTATTAGTTATTCTTGTTTGTCGTTCCGTTAGATAATGAATTTGCGATAGATTATTTACGAATGTCACTTGAAATAATAGCATACCCTCTTCAACGGCAGAAATGGTTTCTAATTTGAAGCTAATTTTTAGCATTTTTCTCCTAAACCTTTGCTTCACTCTATTGAAGCCTGTGTGTAAAGTATTCAACGTAGGAATCTCTTGTTGTGCTCATTTGAAAGTCCTTGAAATTGTCCCTTCTATTAGCTAGGGGGCTAGAGAAAGGATCTGGGACACGTTGTATATTTACTAGTCGTAGCAAAATCTTCAAGATGTTTCCTGCCTATATTCTATTAATTTCTAACCCTTGTCATTGAAGATCCCTTAGCTCCTTTAAAAATTAGCCCAAATAATACAGATGATAAAAAATATGAAAGTTGCTTTTTTAAGGATTTCATATTACCTAAACAGTTTCTCTAAAATATGATTACTGTACAACCACAGGTTTAAAGTATTCAGAATTATTATACTATGTAATCTTCGTGGCATGACGTCTAAAATGATTTCAGTAACACCACATTTTCGAGTATCTATAGTAAAAGTAAGTAGTTTTATTTATAAACACGGTTATGACGAAATGTGTTTCATATCAGAGTCGGCGAATCTAATTTCAGGCACTTTCTCTGCTCACTTGTCAAATCGAGGATATGCGTTTGCTCCAGGGTACGGTAATATTCTTCAATCTCTCTCTCTCTCTCTCTCTCTCTCTCTCGTGTTCCCAGAAGAGGTAACCAAATCTTTTCCCCATGTCTGCAAAACTGCGAGTTTTGAAACAAACTTGGGAGAAAAATGAAAATAGTTTACAAGTCTGCACAGATGTGTGTGGCAAGTATTATTTGTTGTTTGTGGCGAAACTTTTTAGAACGTTAGCGTTGGTAGACAGACAAGTTACTACATCAAAAACCTTTTTGAACATAATCTGTATCTCATAAGTAATAACAATGTCATGATGTCCCATCCACACGTACACATTCATTACTAAACACACGCAAAAAGAGGAAACATTCTTTATTTCTCTGATACTCGACATTTGTCAATGTAGGTAATTTTAAGGAACAAAACGTAAATATTTTCATTAGTTAGTGATATTAATTTGCATATCTATATGTATGCGCGTATCCAAGCACGGTTATGAGCCATTCTGCCAGACCCTCCAATGACACATACAATTTTTTGTAATCCCTTCCTACTGTATGTACATATTTAAAAACCCCCTGGAAAATTCCCACAGTGAAGAATCAACTTCATCAAGACAAATAAATAGCTCCCATTTTATGCAACACCCCAGCATTTCATAATAAAAATGAGGATGCCGACCAGGAAGGGAATTATCTTGTTTGCATAATGCTCCATTAAACGAACTAAAGTACAGGCTTTAAAATGGAATTCCTGTGGGTAGTCCCCAAATAGAAATGTTTTTAAGCTGTTGTCCTAACCACGACGGGACAAACTTGAGCCACGTAAGTGGCAATCTTTGGGGTAGAGGTTCATGTAAAAACCAGATAAAAATCCTCATATATTCCTTTGTAATTCCCTCTCTCATAGCCTCACCAAGGAGCATTGTAAACTTTAAAGACGAAAGATTGGCATTTATTATTAACTTTACTACATGCGATTCTGTCTTATGTGCGGAGCCGAGTGGAGCCTCATCTCTGTAGCTCCTTTTTGAGCCCCTTTCATAAGAAGAGACTCCAGTGACGACGGGGAGGTGAAGAGTGTGAAGAAAGAGACTTTGAAAAAAGAACTATAAGATTCGAGGGAAAAGGCTCTCGAAGGAGTGGTGTTGAATTTTATTTGATCTCTTCACTCATTCCTTTTCAACTCTTTCAAGAATTGCTTTCGAACAGGGAGGGAAAAAAGGCGGATAAATGGTGCAGAGTCGAACTAGAATCCTTCAAGATAACAAATTTAATCTCGCACACTCCAGCCACAGCTTCAACTAAAAACTGGCGTCCCCTCCCCGTCAAACGTAATCTTACACAGCTCTTAAGCTGCCGCGGCTACCTCCTTTTTCAATTATTCATTCAATTACATTCCATGTAGATACTTGTACCCTTCACAACGGACTGTTTCCAAGTAATTATCTTTTCTATCTAGTTATGTGCGTAATTATATGGAACGTATGCATAGCTGCTACACCCCCCCCCCCTCCCTCTCCTTGTTTCTTCTCAAAACTCCTACTCCCCCGTTCACGGAGAGAACTGTACCTGCTGTTTCTTTTCATGTAATTACCTATTCAAACTTAGTACTTCCATTAGGTTCCATCCACCCGAACTTGTTCTCTCGTCATATTTTCAGAGGGTATAGAATGCTATTTGTCTTTAATAATGCAAAGCTAATTTTGTGTTTGTTGAGAGAAAGAGTGAGCTTCATCTGGAGTTGGAATGGAATGAATTAAAATAATTTATTTGACTATCATCTTTTACAATGGATTTTTATAAAACCTTCTCTGCATATACATATTAGTTAGCTCCAGTCCTTTCACTGATAATAATTCAGATAAAATTATGAGTGTAATTTTGTGTCACAGTACACAACTGGAATTATTGGAGTAAAGCTGTATATAGATACTATAGACTTTAAACTATAAGTAACATGAAGTGTAGAATAATGTACAGATAGTCCGAAGGGACAATTTCTGAATTTTGATGTCAAAAGTTTCAAAAATGAATAAATAGTAAAAATAGCATTACATCATATGTACGTGCGTCACAAAACTGTAAAAAAGAGAATTATTTACTTTGTAACAGGTAATTATCGGTATTAGCTTCAGGCGTCCGCTCTGTATACTAATGGTGCTCAAAACTTGTGTTCTTACACATAGTGCGTTCGTAATCATAGGTGTGTGATAATAATATGGAAGGATAAACTTGTAGTACTATCCCTTTTGTGATGAATCTAGGTTGTAAAGTCAAAATGATGTAGAATGAATCAATAGAATGCATTCTATAAGCCCTTGGACCCATGCAAGCCCTCCATGACCAAATCTCTGTGCAAAAGATGGTTCTGATTAGGCTGATGGTCAGGGTTAGGTACAGGGAAGGGCTGGAACCACCTCAGAAGTTCACCGAAGAACCAGAGGAAAATCCCTACTCCTGTGGTGGAGAGGAGGACCCAAAAGGAGGCCAGGAATGATGAGTACAACTCGTTAGTAGGTTGAACGAGGCAGAAGTAGGTGACGACACCCAAGAGAATCCAAATGATTTCCATCTTGAGTCGCATTTCCCGAGTCTCTCTTCGCACAACAGCAACCGTTGAATGTGAAAGTTGAAGGATGCTCCAACCTCGAGCACACGTCTTCCGCTTGCTTCACTTTCTATACGTATCTTCAGCTTTCACTCTCTTCCCTCCTCACTCTCTCTCTCTCTCTCTCTCTCTTACAATTAGAAAACGTATTGACTTTCTGCTGTATGGGCTAACCCCGTTTCTACCACTCTCACAATTCTCACTCTTTGAACTTTTAACGCTCAATCTTGCTTTAATAAACCCACGGGTAGCAATAGCCACGTCTCAAAAGGTTGCAGTTCCAAAAGTAGACTCTCCCGTCCGTTCTTGACACGTCGTATTTAAACTTTTACGAGGATGTATGTATTCATAGAAGAGGACTCTCATCCAACTCCACACGCCTATAGACGCATCTCCAATCCAGGGGATAATAGAAAGGAATAAATTTGAAATCTGAGACTGAGCACAAAATGGTATATAATAATTTCTGGGAAGTCAAGGAAGGAGTTTCTAATTTATAAAACATTGTTTTTCTCCATATTTAAAATATATGAACTTTTTTCCTCCAAATCAGATGTTCCAAATTTACGGGATATTTTTGGAATAATTATAAATTGTGAGTTGGTGGCAAGAGATAATTCAAGGTACGGAGTAAATTCTTGCTTACGTTCCAGGAACACTTGCTCTATTACAAGGATCCCTGGGAAGTCAGGAGAGAAGGGATTTTTAATGTGTTATACTCAAACCTTGGGTGATGTAAAGTAAAAAGGGGGACGTAAACACAGGCTGTTATACGAGGATCACTTTCCACACACAAAAGTTTCCCAAACTTTTCTCTTCACTTTGCTTTTTTTTCTCGTTTCTCTAGTTTTCTCCGTTAGCACTGAGTCAATGGCACTGACAAAAGTTGTTGATTCTTTTTAGCGCTGGGGAAAGTCTGTCCAAAGTTTTTTTTTTGTTATGAAGGCCCAAGAATAATAGTTTTCCTTTCTCTCATGTTCCCTTTTTGGAAAGGCTTTGCTCCAAGGATTTTCTGTTTAACCAAACCGTTAGACATTACTCAAATCTTCCTATCGATCCCGGAGTATAAAATCTCTGTGGTTTTGGGTTGAATTAATTGATGCAATTATCATTCCTATTTAATTACTTACATTTCCAAGGATGGGGCTTTTTCCCTACTGCTGCAATACTCTCTGGATCCCGATAGTTTTCTTCGAATTAGGTCACTACTAATAAATTTAATGTCATGGATTCCCTTCAGCTTGAATCTTCACCTCAATCCACTCCAGCAAGATTCATGAGTGAAGGAGTGTGCTGCTACCATGTAAACTTTTTACGTTTCTCTTGATCATTTTTCTCCATCAGACCTTATTGCCGGAGCATCGGCTGGAATCAGATAGATACATATATTTGTTTGTGTACATATCCCTTTTGGATTTTATAGGAAAACTATTCCTCTGTGTACCATAATTTTACCCCTGAATGCCCCTTGGTTTCTATATAGGTCCCACTTTATACTCAGAATATTTCTCCGCTTTTTTCCTTTCTCTTTACCTCCTTCGTGTGTGTTGAAAGAAACAAGGTTGCGGGGAAGACACCAGTAACCACTGGACAGATACACGCAGAGGGAGTAACCTTCACTGGGTCTCCGGGCACTTCCGTGGTATCCTCATTTTTTCTCCCAATCCTGTCATGGTTGTTCCTGAGAGGAAACAAGACCAGTATGTATCTGCTCAATCTTGACTTCAATTGGGATGTACTAGTTGAAAAGTGTGGAACTTTATTTACTACTTACCTTGCACTTTTGGTTGAGGGTAGAATTACGGGATGAAATTTTACATTCGGGACACGGTTGGCGGTGTGTATTAGCGTGGGAAATGTATTATAAATTTGTACTACAATTGTATCTGTATATGACTGTACTTTAAAGCCCAAGAATAAATGAAAGGGAATTTGAGAGTTGGAAACGAGAAATCCCTCTGGTTGCCAACATTCCCTCAGTTGAGATAGGAATAGTGCCAAATACCCGGAAAGTTCCGTATGCAGAAATACAGACGTAAGGGAGAAATGACAGTGAATCAAGTGTGGCGGTGGTTACCAATAAAATTATCATCTGGTTTCCATTCATACTTGCTTATTGGACGTAGTTTCCCTTTTCCGAATACCTCAGCTCAGCAGTAAATGGAACTGAGGGGGATCCATGGAACGCGTAACGACAGTTGGGACGAGAAGCAACCATCATGGGAAATTGTATAGCTTAGCTTTTATTCGCAATGTGCGAGTTTCGTTCTTATAGCAACATCATTCCAATACACGTCAGTAGTATTGATTGATTTTTGTACATATCTCTATGCGGTTTCATATCCTAAAGTTATACCACACCGACTCTATGAATACCGACAAATTGTGAGTACGTGTTGTAAAAACAGCAGTAGTAAATTTAACATCTGTAATAATTGCAAATTTCTTAAATAGTTTATTCAAATAAAATTTCCCTTATCAATTACACACTTCTTCAAATTGAATATCCCCATTTTTACTGCAAATACTTTCAAGTTCTTTCTGCTTCCTCGGGAACGTTTTGACAGCCTGTGGTGTCATTTTCACCGACATTTTAAATAATTTGAGGCAGGATTTTCCATTTAATAATTAATTCTTACTGTAAGTTACACATAAATAGTTTATTAGTTTTATATCGGACGTTTAATTATTCTGTGGATGAAATTTAGATGAAAAACTTATCAACTTCAAGACTTGCTTATTTATATGAT
Source organism: Allacma fusca (assembly GCA_947179485.1). NCBI lineage: Eukaryota > Metazoa > Arthropoda > Collembola > Symphypleona > Sminthuridae > Allacma > Allacma fusca. Next base: position 5,340,501 of record OX359247.1, on the reverse strand, counting down.
GAATGAATCGCACTTCTAACAGCAAGCAAAAAATGTAATACGGATGTCACGTACAGTCCAACTGTAAGTTCATTAAGACTGTACCTACAAACATTCATAGACACTTGAATGCCTTCCCAGTTGCCTTTTTACTAAAACAATAATTTTGTTTAGTGCTATTTTTATTTTAACTATCTGTATTGTTAAAATTATGATTTATAATTAGCAAATACTAACTATGTACGCTAAACTCGATCTCTCCAATAAGAAGATAATTGTTAAGGATCACTCTGCGTTTGTTTTCTGAGCAAGCTCGATGCGATAACTTTGTCTTCTTCCTCCGATAATTTATTCTCTTTGAATATATTGTAAGTACAGCTGTACTAATCTCCGGCCGTACTTTTACCTTTCCTTATTTTAATTTACAATTCTCACGATAATACTGTATGTAGTTGTTACACTTCGTATGATATATTATTTAGGGAATTGTAACACTCAAGTCTGTTTTATTAGAATATAGGTACGATCCCATTTTCCGCTATTTGTTCCGGTTATTTTATTTTTTATTGCTTCGCACGCATTTGAGTATAGTTTCCTGTTTTTACTGCCAATGGTAATTATAGAAGGGGATTTGAACAAAATTAGCCCTTACATATTTTAGGGCAGCGCGTTCGTTTACATTTGTGTATTAGAACATCGTTGATGTAAATAAAAAGGTTTCAAACTAAAAGAAACTAAATATACCAATAAAGGCGGAACAAGCGTAAAAGATACTAGAGGAGTTTGATTGCAAATCTATAGTTTCTTCAAGTAAAGACAAATACCATTTGGCTTTACTCCACTGGAATAATTACTATCAACGCCCATACGCCTGCCCATGCCTTATTTAACCCTAAGGATGATGTACGTAAAATGACGGAAGTTCCCAGTTGGTCGTGGAGCACTAGAAATAGCCTACATTAAGTGGAGGTATATGTAGATAAGTATGTGTACAGATATAATTATTACAGACATATGTAAATATGTATGTAGGAAGCAAAAAAGGGAAATTAATGGACCAAACATCTCTTGAGAGATGTCAATCGCATTAATATTAGTTAATATGACTATGCTGTGAGAGGTACTAAAAGCAGCAGTTGGGCCAGAGTAATCAAGTAAGAGTGGCAGCTCAAGTCATTCTCACAATGTAACAACAGCAAAATCCAACAAACAATGCTCCCAGCAGTTTGCGTTGCTGTTAGCAAGATTTCAAATGTTCCATGTGTCTTCCTCTCCCATACAGTCTCATATAATTATAATTAATCTTGAAAGAAGCAGCTCCTGTATGTACGGAACACACGGACACTCCACAATTTTACTCACTGTTAGTTACTATACACACAAGAGCCCTTAATTTCCATCATCGATGATGAATGAGTTGGTATTCTGAGCCCCCACTCTTGTTACCATCTACTGTACATAATTACGTATGCAAGTACGAACGTATGAGCGTCCTCTGAAGGACACAAAAGTCGTGAGCTTATCTTCCTCCATTTTTGATCCATAGGAACTACAGCATGATTAATTCTTTTTTATACAAGTCATATCAATGACACGCAAATCCCTCATTAAATTTATTCTCAGGGTACTCCTACCTCGCGCAATTTCATTCTCCTCAACCTTTATAGCGTTTCCGTGCGGGGAAAGGGTGCAAAATTTGTTTTTCTATTTTTATACCCATTCCATAACACATTATTTCATTCATTGGACTTAAAATTATGTAATAATTTGTTTTCCATCTCGTATAAATTATCCCTTTCACTTCAACGTACCTATGTATAATTACGTAAATGAAGGAAAAATCTAAGGGAAAGGGTTCAGGCTTCAGTGTCAGGGTTAACAGGTAATATGCGAACAATTGAATTCACATGAGTGGACATATTATGTTTAGCCATTGTCTCAAATGTTGTTTTCCTTTAATTACTTCCACCACAGGGGGTCACCCCTGATTCATGCTCAGATAGAATGACATTAAATGTCTGGTATGTCACAGTTAATAGATAAACTAGAGACAATCGTATACGTATTTACTACAATTTGTTAATAATTGCAGAATAGGTACAGACACAGGATTCTAGAATGGGCTTAAATTATACCTTCCATATTAGAACCCAGATTTTATTAAATTCAATTTTTCAGGATCACTGGACCCCCTTTTTGTTTGGAATGGTCAAGAGTGTGTTGTAATTTAGGACGTACTTCACTGTCTGTAAATTAGAAAGTAGATACTTGATGTTAGATTGGATATTTATTTTTGATTAGATTTGTGATGGAAATCCCTTTCGCAAAGGAGAGAGTACATTTTTGCAAAATGTAAGGACTGAAGAGTGTGTTTGCTTTAAATAGTGGAATGGATGCCGCTCATGGAGAAAATTATTCTGGAGGGTTCTGTAATTAAAATTACATATCACATATGAACATGGGAAGTGACATTTTATGTGATTAGTAGAAATGTATTTAATTATGTATTTAGGATCTGCTTTAACGTGTCAAGGAAGTCAAGTGTGAAAAAATAAAAGTGACTCCGTCAAAGGACGAGACAGGAAGACAGTAATAATATCCAAAAGGGAATTAAAATCTGTAATGACACTGAAAAGATAAAAGGGAAAGGATAGATTGCTCCTGGCTTTGAACTTTCCTCAAGTAACAAAAGTAACCAGGAAGAGACTCGGGCTGAGGCTGAGGATTCACAGTTATTGCAAAGGCCTACACTTTGTTTAAATATGAAACAACAAATCCCCATGTTACAACTCTGTAATCCCAGTACAATTCTGCAATGCAAAGGATGAGCCCTGTGCGAGCTTATAGTGTATGTATGTATATAGACACTTAATTATATGTAAACTAAACAATAAGCATGTCTAATCGCACCGAACGCATCTATCGTAGGAACTACATATCTGTAGATGAACACCTACAGATGAATTGAACTTTGCTACAAGTATGTATCTCAGGATGCGCTCAGGAGCAGAAGGGTTCTTCCAAAGAGCCATTTACATCCTGAAGAAGCATCCTCAAAAATAGTGAGCAGAGAAAGTTCAAGCTGGTATCTTCATATTTTATTTTCGGATCTGCTCTTGAGAGATGTGGAGAGAAAGTATTAGCACAGGCGCACTGAGGAAGACGTATTTTCTAAGCAATTTGCTCCCGAGATTGAGAATGGCAGTAGAGAGAGAGAGGAGCAAAGAAGGTCATGCTGAGCAATAATAAAATCAAATTCCCTACTTTGATAATGGCTCCACACTCCCATGAAATCTGCACATGATGAAAGAACTCAAAAAGTACGGATAGTGGAGCATTATTTATAATGGAAGTGGATAGATAATTTCCGTTTTGATACGCTTCCTCTTCATTTTCCTACCTGAAAATGCCCATCCACATCCGGAGATATTATTAGGACTATTTGCTATTAAAATAAAGGGTCAGGAGGAGCTCTCCCTCAAGTAGGTGTCTTTCAGCTTACTCCAGCACATGTGGGCTTTCTCTTGCGTAAGGGTCTCCACAAGCTAGACAATTTTATGACTTTTCCATATTAAATACATGTCTACATCCATACTCACATGTATTTTTGCACATGTATATATCACGTAGCCGCACACATATTAACCCACTTACATCAATCTCGGTATGGTGAGGATTCTATTAGGTAAGGAGCAAAAGGGAATACCTTCCAAAGATATTTAAACTGTATGAGAAGAGATGCATTTAGGATTTTTACGCAAGTCTTACTGCGCACTCCTGATTTAGCAGATGATACATTTTGCATTTTGAAATTTTACAAGCCCTTTCGATCTGACCTACGAAGCATCCTCTAACTCTTGCTTCTTACCCAACCATCCACTCTCTATTGCTCTCAGACTGCTTGAATTCAGTGGATTTCATCCTCTTCCTCTTTATTATCGTAGTGGGATGCATCTTGGTCCTTTCATAGCCGCACGTATGATTTTAGCCGAGAAGGGTACTAAAATATAAATGTTTACACAGTACTTCACAGTTCAAATGCATATCTAGATACATATGGTTATAGCTCGCACGTGACCCTCTGGCAAGTTTTGACTGTATGAATGGCAAATATTTACAAACTACACATCCTGAACTTCAAACAAGTCAATTTAGTTCTAATTAGCTTTTCTTTGTATCATTCTTCCCAGTCATTGAATCTACACGGATGGAGGGATGACCAGATCTTGAGAGAGGAATGTAGTTTGTATTTTATTTATTTCATCTCGAAGTATTTCACTCATGACCATATCGGTCTTCATGTATTATTAAGTAATTACAAAGTTGAATCAAGTGATTCTCATTTTGCATAATTTATAACCTAAAGACAGATATTTGTAAGTACGTTAATTATTATCTATATGTAATTATATGTAATTAATTAGATATACAATCAAAGGTGCGCTGGCTAAAATTACTTAGGAAATCTCTTATGCATAGGAAGTTACGCAGTATTAAGACAATGTTGTGAATTTCTTCTCTTGAAGTCGGGTTAAAGTTTGAACTGTAAGGCTGCAATAACTGGATATGTCTGCGGTTGGAATCTTCTACGGAGCATGACAATAGCAAAGTTCAAAGGAATCCTGTTCTTGAGAATTGCACAGAGGAATGTAATTAATGGATTCAGTATCTTTCGGCTCGGAAGACTGACACTATCATCAGAATCATGAGTGTTTCATGGGGATTTTCTAGTAAGTATCCCAATAATAATTTTATAAAATATTACTGATGTCGACTTTTAGTTCTGAAGCTCTCTATAGTACATAATCATTTCACCCCCCCCCCATCACTCCTGAAATAATAAATCATTATAGACTAATAATTATTCCCTTAAAATTGTAAAACAGATAAAAGCCTTTAATTAATATGCATAGTTAGTCATTACGCTGAAGCTAGTAATATGATTCCCTGTCGGAGTATCTACTATAATGTAATTTGTACGCAATCTTCCAGAGTCAATTAATGTAGAGGAGCATATGATGGAGAAAGTGGTTTTAATTTGTGTGCAATATCCAAAATGAACCACTGAACCTTATTCCTTGCTGATTGAGCAAAAGAGACTACTCCAGCCCCGATATGATATTTGAGCATTTTAGCCTGTTCTGATCTGGACTATCTACGGCCTATTCCGAATTGTCCCGAGGGCTGGAACCTGGACCATCAAAAAACTTTTACTGCGATTCGTAAACAATAAATCAGACTTACTCTGACAATCAATTAGGAAAAATCCGCTTGCTTTCTCCCTCCCTCAGTTACCTGATATTTATCAGGACATTCATGGAGCCCTCACCTCTGTAATTAATTTTAATTATGACACTATAAGTAGATACCCCTCATCATCGCTACTACACCTAATTATGTTAACCCTCTTCCTCCAGATTTCAGGATTGTTCCATTGAACCCTCAGTCCTGAGCTTACATTTCAGGGGAGAGAATTTATGGGAGGGCATGCATTTGTTCAAAAACCCACGGAAATTAACATGTAACTAGAGAGACCGAGGGTGTATGGACACTAAAAGAACTTGAGCGTTCTATAAATTTGTTCAGCCTTTGCATTTAGCATTGTAAATAATGGGTGTAGGAAATTTTGGGGGAACCAATGCAATTACGTCTGTTAGCTATCTACACATGTGTAGATATTTATATGGGAAAAAAGTTAGGAAAGCATCAGATTCCACAAACTGGGAAAAACGGCGGCTGATGCACATCAAAGCCTTAGAATTGATGGTAGCATTATTTTCTCCTCAATATATAGATATAGGAAGCTAAAGTTTGCAGTTTGCGGTTCATAATACTAGTTCCAAGAGAATTCCAACTGTAATGGCCTGTACACACACTCACAATTTTGAAATGAGGTTAAACTTTCAATGCTCTCCCAAAACCAGCCCACATTCTCTCACATACTCCAAATAGGGGAGGAAAGAGACGGGGAGTGAAAGAATCCGTTAGATTCAGCAACTTCACAGGCTGGGAGTACTAAAAGCTGAAACGGTCCATTGAACTATATTCAAGGAGATCTCAAATCTGGAAATAACATACATTTTCGGCCTTTCGAATCAATAGGGAATTCGGTCGTTGATACACTAGTAGCCTCTCCTTTCCAAGCGAATTTAAACCTCCACATCTCTATTTTGTCATGCTCTACTATTTATAGTTTCTTTACATTGGACCCGCTCCTGTACGTGCATGGGGGATGGACTCACCTGATACAGGTTTAAGAGCCAAGGCTATGAAATATTCCTTCCGTGGGATCATTAATGTGGGAGTATTGAAATAAATCTAGAGATTTTTATTGATCAAGACTGTGTCTTTTGATAAGTGGAGAGCGTGGGTTGCTCAGTGGGTTTTCCATGAGAAATCTATTTCTAGCGACTTTCAAGCCCTTCAAAGAAACTTCTCCACTCGAGCCATGGAAATTCTCTGGAGTTGGGGAGAAGGGGCAGGGCGGGAAGAGCATCTGAGGAGGATGGAAGTAGCTTTGAAAAACTTATTTTTAAACTTTGTCTTCGGGAAGTCGAGACTAGTAGAAAAAAAAAGATATATTAAATGAGGCAAGCTTGCTTTTTTTATCATTCCAGTTCCTTTTTTCCTCTCCCCGATACACAACTTTCCCAACTTTCACTTCCCCTTGGAACTCAAATCTCGGGCTAACTGTAACTGTAATGTGTAAATAGTACGTCGAGATTTGGATATGCTATTACGGAAAACACAAGTCTAATGGCGGAGCGGAGCGTTGGGGGAATTAGAGCAGTCAGACAACTTCCCACCGCACGCTCCCTAAATGGATCGTTTCGCGAATAAATTACGTCTACGTAGGAGAGAATCTTTGATTAATCCTGTCGATTATCTCCCTTTTGTCACGAGGGTATATCTGCTCGTCGAAAATTCCTAGTAATTCAATCATTTCGGATTGGGCTCTAACCAGAGGCGTATTCAGATTTAGCCCCCTTCCTATATTTAGTCTCTCATCCAGCCCTGAAATTTTACCTCAAATATTGGTATCTATCTATAGGTGTGGAAAGCTCTACATACTCCGCTTTACATTTTCGAAGGGATAATTTTCATATAGGAGTCTCATATTGGGAGCTAAAAGGATAATGTAGAATTTTACGATGGGAAATATTGAGGGTACAGGCACAAAATGTGACCTTGTAGAAGCATGATGGCGGTTGAGGAGATACACTTTCCTCATCTGAATTCTCTGCACCTGACAGGGCCAAAGGTGTGCTGGGAGAGGATGGGATGCTTGACTGTCACTATAGAAACAGATAGAGGCATTGTATAAATTCCTGTGAGGGGCTCCGACGATGCCCTCGGATTCTATATCTATTTACATGGATACACACTGAGCTCAAATAGTGTTAAATAAATTCATAGGTACATTTCAAGCGTGAGCTTACCGTCGGACTCATAATGGGAAGAGAAATGGCAGGAGCTTTGGATGGTGATGATGTGGAGGAAAATACATGAGTTTTCTTTCATTCATGCGTTATTTGAGCAGACGCTAGAGCAGACGGCCAGAGAGAAGTTACATGAGCTGTGGAAGAACATGTAGTAAAAAGATGGGAGAGGCAAATACGATCAGGTCCATCAAGTTGTCTATCATTTTTCATCTTATATGTCTAAATCGTCTATGTAATCTTGTAAGGTGGAGATGATGAGTTGGGAGCTTTCTCCCCTTGTCGATACTCTTTACTCAGTCCTCACGGTTAGAGTTGTAGCTCCTAATGTTAATATATCAAGTTATACTCCGTATTTGTCTACAGAGGGAGAAGATCCCATGACAGGGCGTATGTATAAGGTATATATAGAAGCCCAGAGTGAAAGCAAGGGAGTATTTTTAGGCCAGACTCTGAACGCACACACAAATGTACAGAGTCAGAAATTTTAGTGACATGTACAAGTTTTTCCGGGAGGAGATCCCTCGTTCTAGTTTCTCATTCGGATAGGTTCGAGTCCTTCGGAGGCTGGAAGATTCCCTCGTTTCTCTCTGCCTCGCTCTCTCTCTCTATTTTCTCTCTCTCTCTCTCTCTCTCTCGCTCTCTTTCCCCTTTACAGATTACTTTATACTTTTCGGAACAGAAGCTGTAGCACAGTGGCCCACATCCCCAACCACGTATCTCTCGTAGCCAATTTCGCCTTTCTTTTCTCTCACTCCCCCACTCTCGTTCCCCAACTTGTTAGTTATATAGATATACCACAGGAATCCATGGTAGAATTTGTCGGAGAAAGTTCCAGATGCTACTCGGGCTCCCAGTATCGTCACATTCCCTGCCTAATATACTTCTACCAGGAGTTTATAAAAGGTGGAGGAGGAAAGGCTGGATTCTTTCCTCCTATCTAAAAACCTCCTGTGAATATGATAATGTAGGATCCATGCATGGAACGGGAAGCGGGGTTGCATATCTATAGATACTTTATCTGACAAAGCCTATAGACGCTCCCTTCCCCCTTGTTTTGGAGCCAAACAGAATCCCTTGGTTTTGAATGGGAAGTCATAGGGTGGATATACTTTTGGGGAGAAACCCAATCCTGATCCAACTTTCGGGAGAAGAAAGTAGGTAACGGGAATCCGCAAAGTCTTGACCTGTTTTCTCAGCTTCCATTGCAAATATTTGAGCTCAGGCTTGAAAATTAATACCAACTAGTCAAACTCTCCGAGAATTTTTTTTGCTTATAATGCTCACCATATGCACTCCATATCCAAATTCAAGGGTGTCCTCAAATAGGTGATAATTCTCTGGGTCTCCCATTTCCATTTTCCACTGGACTCTGACATCACCAGAATGAATTATGCCTGGTTCATTTTCATTTGATGAGTATTTTCACATTTACTTTCCCTAACTTTCCATTTTACAGATGTGCATAAATTATACAGTTTAAAGAACGCATCTGTAGACATGGCGTCAATTTGAATCTACATATTTTGTCACATACTAATTCCCAGGACCTCCCCCATACTCTCGTTACTTGATCCAACCAAAAGTACAAATATAGAACATGCTGTTACTATAATTATGTACACGTTAAATTTTGCTGGGGGAGGAGGAGTGGTAGAGTGAAACTAATGGAAAGTAAATAATGGTTTATATTAAATATTACTATTGTTCATCTGAATTACGAAGGAATTGAGTCTCTTACAAACATATGCCGAGGTAGTGTTTGTCAAAGGCCGCTCTGTCATCTCACCCGACGAAATGTATGCTTATGCACGACAATACCTGGAGGTAAGGAAGCTTGACAAATTAAATGGAAAGCTATGGAAGATTTCTTGGAGAAAATACATCCGGGTAAGAATGTTTTATTCCCCAAAGAAGCCAAATTTATGTGGAGCCCTTCCTTTAGTGGCAACCGAGTGGAGAAAGAAGAGGAGAAAAAAATCTTATACATAAAAAGATTTTCTATCATCTGTCACCCTGACTTTTGCAATGTGACATATAGAATCTTATCGTAGCTGACTGGCTCTCAACTGCACGTATCTATAGATTGCCAGCAATCTGCGTGTACCAATACCCCTAGTTTTTTCTAAGCCCCTCTCATAGAAGAGATTCGAGAGAGAGAGAGAGAGAGAGAGAGCATATATGCACATGTTTAATATTTCATACATACAGTCTCATTCTCCTCAACCATAGATCTCCGTACATGTGTAAGAGCACCCATTTAAAAAAAAATCTTGAGCGGAGTGAAGAGAAGGAGCAAGGCCATGAGAAAAAGAGAAAGCACTCTTTCCCAAGGAGAAAGAGCGGAAGAAACTTGATATTTCCTCAGGGTTCCTTCCCTTTTGAAGCATTGTGTGGGACGTACTTGCCACAACAAGCATGTTACACCTCATGGAAACCTCCTCCAGAAAAATGAGAACATGCATGATAACTCCCATTAAAAATGGCAACTCTATTTGTCCGAATCCTAGGAAGTGCGTAAACAATCTTACCTGAGCTGGCTTCTGTAGGGCTTCAAATACAGTATACAAAAGTACAAATAAATATCCCTCCAAGGGTACAACTTTCCCCATTACTACAGCACAGTAATAATTTCAGGGAAGGCGAAGAGGCAGAAGAAGAATCATCAGTGTGCAATTTCAGTCTATGTTCCATATCGACCTCGCCAATGAATCTAATAGAATCTGTAGTTCAGTTCTATAGGTAGATACTTTCTAAAATGTGATAGTGAAGTTCTAGTTTGTTGGAACGTCTGGGAAACAATTTTTCCATTTGGGAAGAAAAGAAAAGATAAAATATACTGACGCGAGACTAACTACTACTACTGTTGTGTGTGAAGGGAGAAGGAGGACGAGGGAAAAATCTATAAAAGCCTTCCGTTTTAATTGCCTTTATCTATAGAGTCGACAAACTGGAACCCTCTCCATCCCTCTACACACTCACACATTTATTGCTCCCATTCTTATTACATCTATCCGGGGAAACTTCTCAGAGATATATATCTGGGAGGATTCCAGTAAACCATAGGAGGAAGCAGAGTATGCTGGAACTATAAGGCCATACACAACTCCAGCACGTTCCACTTTGCTCCATTTTTCCCCAACTCCTGTGTATCCTTCCTACAGTCACATATTCACATATGTATGTACAGTCAAGTATGCACGTGCATAACTCTGGAGACCGTGGTAGACTCTCTCAAGCCCCCCCCCCCTTAAAAAAAAGAACAAAACCAGCCAAAAAGGCATGTCACTTGAACGCACAACCCTCCAGCCAATTTAAAATACAAAACATAACAGCACCAGCAATAATTTTGTTTTGTACAGAGTCACAGAGCATTCCGGTAGGTTTGGCGTGGTGAGCCTCGAACACAGTAGCCTATCCACTTCCATGGCATTTCTTTCTCCCCGGCAATGTCTGGTCACATCCTGGACTTATTTCAAAGCCAGAGCATAACCATGACAGTTACCGAGGAAATAATTTTGGGGGAAAAAGATACCTCCGAAATGACACTTAAAATATCCTGCACGAAGTCAATTTACCCGTCCAGTTTAAGTCAACAGAATCTCTCCCATTCTTTTTTGTCCACATTTCCCCAGAAAAAAAAAACATGAGTTGTTTATTTCATAAGGTTTTCTTTTTTACACAGGGTATAAGCCCCTAGAGATTTAACTTGTAGACACACATACATACATAAAGACAAAGATGCATACACACACTGAAGAGCCTGCAGAAGTAAGATTTTATTTTTGCAGGAAGGAGCAGAAGCAGGAGAACATGAACCAGACCCGTACGTTGTAATTCATCATAACCTAAATACTCTCCTTAGTAATGATTTCCCTCACTTTTGGTATAAAGTCCCTGGCTCCGGTTACTCCCATGGATCCGTCTTGGAAACTGGGTCTTGTAAAGGGTGCTCGAGTACTCAAGCCTACAGTATGTCCATTGTGCCCGTGCATGTGCTGGCTTAAATTGTTTCTAATGTATTACACTGTGCTGAGTAATTAATGGGGAATCTACGGACGAGGATACATAGATACATATTTGGGAGGAATGATGTCAGAGGATGTGGCACGTCTTTCTCCATACACAGGTAGATGTAGATGTACAAAGAGCGAAGGATTTTTTAGGTACTCAAATGCACCGAAGATGAGGGAGTTTTTGTACATGCAGGTCCGTACACTTTTTTATTATACATTTCATGGACTGCATTCGGGAACGTTACACTAGTGACGTAGATGATGTCAGGATCCGTACATGGATGTAAACAAAGTATTAAGGAGAGTGGAGACTGGAGATAGTGTTCTACATCGTGTACAGGGCCCACTGTGTATATATTTCCCTTTTCACTCCACCACACTGGAAGGATGATGACGAAAAAGAAGTAGCAAAAGAGGAAGAGTCACTAGCAACTGTCCTCATAGAGATGTAGTCCAGACCTAAAAACATACAACTATCTTGATGGGATTTGTACTAGCTGCAGAGTTAGAAGCATGACATGTACTATCTATGTAGATATGTATGTACATGTGTATGTATGTATGGACATATGTATGTATCTATGTATGTTTGAAGGCACACAGCATCCGACTTATCTAGATATTCTACATATGTACGTACATTTTTGGCTATCCCTACAGAATTGTAACCTACGTGGAGGCATGCTAACTGATGTAGATATGTTGACGGATGTGCCTATGGATGTACATATGTACCTAATAATAAGTATCCTTATTATAGGTATGCAAGTGGGACTTAATACAGGGGTTTCTCATTATATGTATGTAGTGTTCATATGTACGTTGACTACCGCCAAGGGTGGGGATGTTCGGAGGGGTAAAGCCCTCCACTCTCTCTCTCTCTCTCTCTCTCTCTCTCTCTCTCTCTCTCTCTCTCTCTCTCTCTCTGTCTCTCTCACTCTCACTCTGCGTGTGTACGGGGAAACGGTGGCTACTGGGAGCGCATGGTCTGACTTGAAAATCGAAGAGGAAAAAGTGGGCCAGGGCTAGGGCTGAAATTACGTCTTCGATCCTCAATTCTTCCTACAACTCTCTCACACTATACCTTTACAGTTTTACCACCCGAGTCTCTCTCTCTCTCTTCTCTACGTACGCTCTTTTCTCCGCTCCTCTTTTCCTCTACTTGTTCTTCTTCTTGGTGTTCCTCCACGTACTCCTACAACACACTACTCGTGGTCTTCAAATTAACATCACCCGAAAGGAAAACAAGCTCCGCTCCTCTAACCAACACACACTGGCTCTTAACTTTACAGTAGGAGCTTGAGGCAGAGAAAAAAAACACTTTCCGTCACTCCGGAAATAACAAGTAATCGGTCATTAATTAACCAATTATATTCCCTCAGTCCCACTTATCCCCACCCTGGCCTTGGGTCAAGTCCCAGCCCTCTTGTAGTACTCGCCCTGTGTGTGTGTGTGTGTCTCTACAAGGAATCTTAAGCTCAAACATTGCTCAGACCTGCAACTAGTAGTAGTAGTAGTAGTAGCTGTAAGTGGTAATCAATTCCATCAGTGATTCTATCATCGAGTAAAAGGCTTAGTGTGGAGGGTCCGAGCTGGTGGAATTTACTGAGATTACGAAGGATTTAGTAATCAGAAAATATTAAAAAGTAATAGCTTCTGGGCCCCTTCCTCTCCCTCACACAGTACGGGAGGGTACGTATAGCTATGGGAATTTCTGTTGGGCACTACACGGGTGTGCTGGAGCAATCATAACTTGCTATGTTTTTATCGGGAGAGAAAGAAAGGGGAAATTTGAGGAATTCCTTGTGGGAAATAGCTTCCTTGCGTGTCACACCACACCAACATGGAATGAGGGAATTCTGAGATTCTCACTTTTCCTCTTGTTCTTTTTAACTCTTTCTCTCTCTCTCTCTCTCTCTCCCTCCCTCACTCCCTCCCTCCCAACAGTTATCTACATACCAGTACTATTTTTTTTTACGAAGGGGAGACAATGTAGTATGAAGGCTGAGCAAACAAACTAATAGTGCGCTCGCTGGGATAAAATACAGTAATAAAACCAACTAGCCTGTCATTATAATTACTATCATTGAGTTTTCCCTCGCCCAGCGCCCCAACACACAGTTAGAGTTTGTAACTAACTCCTATTACTCGATACTACTATTATTACTTCTTTTATATTTCCAACCGGAGGTTGGTAGTGTTGTGAGAATTATTACTGTATCATTCTCTTCTGTAACTACTGGGCTCCCTTTACCCCCTTTCATGTTGTTCCATGAATGGAGGTGTTGACTTCTTTATTGACTCCCAACTATACAGATACTGGTCTGACATAATAACAACGTTTACAGGGATAGGTATATACATATATATACATATGTGTATGAACAACCAGAGACCTTGCGTCCATTTAGGGATTCGTTAACCAAAAGGAAACCATACAGACTTCCTTGTGATTTCAGACGTACGCATTTTCCCTTACTAGGGAAAAAGTAGCGTTCTGGGTAAAACTCCTACGAACATGAGGTCCCCTTTGGATTCAATGAATTTCTTTTTTTATTCCTGGGGTGGGAATTAAATCCTGAAATTAGGTTTTTATACGGACCAACTCTGTTGGGGCAGTTCTCTGCAGGAAGCCCGTTAAGAGTTGAGTTGTGATAATACAAATTTACAGGGGGTGGGGATTTACAAACACTAGGAATTCCCTCTCACTTTATTATGAGCGAGATTTATGAGCGTTTATTAAAAAGAAAAACATTAATATATTTTTTTAATACATTTATTTCTTGGGCTTATTTCTTGATTTGATTTGTACTTCGGAGGCAACATAATTATTACATATCTGCAATTATTCAGAAATTTTGGAGATATTTAATTTGACAGTGTACTGCATACGTTTGGGATAGGTACAAGGTATTTTTTTATATTAAGAGAAGATAAACACCTAATAAAATTAGGTTTTTATCCCATTGTAATGTAATGGTCCTCGTTGATTTTTTTTTTACTTTTGACAGAAGGAAGGGGGAGATAAGGAATAGTAAATAGAATGGAATTACGTCTGGAATGTGATGTCCGAGGGTAGTACTACTACTGTATATAAAGATAATGGAATGAAATCAAATCAAGCAAATGTTTTCATATTCATTGATTCGGAGGGTTCGAGAGTGTAATAATGTTTTGTGGAGTGAAACGTTGACTGTATACCTACATAAGTTGTAATAGGAAAAGTAGATGTAGTAGCTGTTGTGGCATTGGAGGTGACTTGACTTGACTTGGATTCTGTGTGTAATATTGCAGGGAGTCATCAGTGGTGCTGGGTTTTCATACACACACAAACACACACTCTCTCTCTCTCTCACTCTTCTCTTCTCTTTCTGGAGATTGTCACCATCATCATCATCAGATCGTTGCTGGTGGTTGTTTGGTGTGGCGTCCAGCGAGAGTCAAGAAGCCTTTGTGTTTTGTAGTTGGGAGAGCCAGCCTTTAGTCTGTGCAGAGTCCCAGTGTAGTAAGCATCCTACTACTCGCAATCACTGCGGACTTTCAATCGAGAACGGATTTCCTCAATTAGCAACTCTGTAGCCGTCACCAACAAATCTAGAGTTACATGTGTAAATACTCCTAGGGAACAAAAATACGTAATTATACGGAGGGGAGTTACATACACTCCACATCAAGGGTTCCCCTGGAATAGTAGCCAAAAACCATGTCCACGCAGTGGTGTTGAGCGATTGTGAATGACCCAAACAAGAGTGAGATTGAATCGTGTTAACCTTGGCTTTCGTTAAACCATATGTATATAGAAATTGTGATTATTTAGCGACGGTCTGGAATTACTATTGTTGGAGAATTGCACACTTACTGACATACACCCCGAGAGAGGAGGATTCAATAATAGTGACAACTTTTGCAAAAAATTCCAAACCCCACTTCATCTCCTTCCCTCCAACAACAGACCTCAGAGGACAACAATAATAATGACATTACAATCAGAGATTACAGTTCTTCATATCTCGTCAAAATACATTTCAAAGGAACTGGAAGAAGTGAAATTGTGAAACAAGTTTTGTTTTTATTTTTTTGGTGCAACCAAGTAACTTTCATCTGTAGCTCAGGATCCGCTAAATTTTGGGAGTGCTTCAAATTGTAAAAAAAAATATAAAAAAAGTAGAGTGAGCACGCTCGGAAAGGAAGTTTTCTCCTCTGGAATTACATTACTTTGGGAAATCTCAAGGAAATATGGACATTATGACGAAATTTGGATCTCTTATCATCTTCTCGTTAGGTATAAACTTTTCCTATATTCTCAATATACTATTAAGGGATTTAAGGTTCGGTGAGTCTAACTTTTTTATTAGGTACTATTACATCAAATAGGCCCTCCATGTATTTCAACACTATGGACATACATATGTACATGATCCTCCTTTGAGGAGACACCAGTCCGGATTGTTTGCACGGAACAAAGTCTAAATTCTTATCAAGTGGGTTGTGAGAGAGAGAGAGAGGCAGTGGTTTTAATTTTCCTTGCCCAATTGACCTGATATAGAGTCTGGGTGTTGTAACTTAATCCCGAATTTCCCAACCTGCATCTATATCTTTACTTATGTAACTCATCTGTATCTACTCCCTTCCCAGAACTTTTCAAAGGTTGAGTCATCAATTCTCTCTGGTTAAGGATTCAGCCTTCCTTGAAAACCACACAGCTCCCCAAAAAAGAACCCAAAACTTATGAATACTTGATTCCAGCAAACTTTTTGGTGCATTCATTTATACTTATGCATACTTATATATAGGGCTAGTCTAGTAAGTCCTCCGTACTCCTATACACTCCGCACATCTGGTGGGGTGGGAGATAGGTGCCTGGGAAATGTAGCTGGCTCTTTAGTAATTCAAACCAGGATTTGTATATTTGTATATAAATCTATCTACACTCCCTGTGATACGGAGATCCTCTCTTGTTCTCAAACTTTGCTTACATTCAACTCCGTCCGACCTCCTCCGTGTTATCACCATACCTGGGCTGCTCCTTTGCTCCCCCCTTCCTACAGACTCACGCTCCGAGACTTCCAAAATATATTCTTACTAATGTTTACACGTCCTTTGGAGATCAGACTCCTGACACGTGAACCACCTGACCAGGTTATGCCTGCATGAATAGTCATGAAAGGGTAAATATTACTTGTGTAATATACATAATTACATACTGTCTCAAAATATCAAGTCCCCTTACAAATCTAATGTATCAGTCGGTGCAATCGGAGAAATTTGGGGGGCTTAACTCTGGATGCGTAACCTTCAAGTGCATTGTCTATATTAATTACTGATTAGTTTTTTTTAATCAAAGCTAGATACATATAGGTAGAGCAAAGCTATTGGGCTTTCTATCTCTTGATTTGATTACGTATGTTTTAGTGGGTACATAGCTGACTGGGAGTAATCACTGGAGGCAATCCGTAAGTACCTTGGTAATAAGTACTTGCAAAACGTGACGCTCAACTATTCTAGGGGCTCAGAATATTAATTAAATTGCAGGGAAAATTAATCATGCAACAGCTGAAGTTCCTCAGTAATAAATATAATTAGTAGTACCATAACAATTTAATTCCAGAATGACTTCTACAGAACTCTAATGTATTGACTGGCCTTGCTCAAATTTATTTGCGATCCTGTTTCTCTATCCCCCATAGGAGCTTAATTATCACACATTCCCCACTCACAGTACAAGACATTGACTTGAAGAGGACCAAATACAATGTGGGTCAGAGCGTTTTTATTGACAGTTGCATATGAACATATTGACAATAGTACTCCTCTTCTCCGGACAATATCCTCATGTAAGGGAGGATCTTTTTTATAGTAGAAAGTACACTGTAAATATTATTTCCCTCCAAAATTGGTATCTCCGGGAATGTGGAGGTTCTCCTGTAAAATAATGTAAATGGTGTGGGCTGTAAACCCGAAGGAAGATATTTTACACATTAAATATTTATTCTCACCAGAATCTGCATAGATTTCCCAATTTGTTTTTGATTCTCGGTGGAATTGATCAAAACTCTCATGTACAGTGTCTAACGTGTCCTCGTGTCAGGGGTTTTGTTCCGACTGACACATGAAAATTGATTTCACGGCCAACTTTCCCTAACCATTTTCCCTCTCAATCCTGGATATGTTCTTATACGAAATTATACCCCGTTTGGAACTCCACACGTACATATAATTAGATACACACCTATCACAGCGGACGTAATTCCACTAATTCCATTTTTGACAGTTACACACTTTTGAGACAAGGTGGGCTCTTCGTAAATGGAGACATGTTCCATAATTAAAGTTGGTTGATTTCCTTCGGGAACTACGACATCATAAAGTTGGAAAGTCCTATAATCTAATCAGACTCGAGGCATTTTTTTTTAGAACTTAATTTGAAACCTGAGTGCAAAAGAGGATGGGAAGTTTATACAGTTCAATTAATTCTTCTCAACAGTCACTTAAAAGCTAGCCCTACGTATACATACATATGTACAGATGCATTGAACCTCTAATAATTGTACGTAATTAATTACATAATTGCGACGATCCAGTTACAGAACTTATGTATCTATACCAGGACGAGCATCTCTCTGGGATTCTTAGTCAATGGGCAGGGTGGAGAAAAATAACATAACAAATATGATTTGTTTTATATCACACTCCGCTGATTGTGAGAAAACGCAGAAAATTAAAAGGCACGAGTCAAAGTGTATCAAGTTATCCAATTATGCAATTTCAGTACTGAAACCACTATGGGGAATTCTAATAACAAAAATAACCTTTTTAGTTAACTGAATTAATTCAAGGTTACTGATAAATGGTATAAATTACGCTAGAAGATATTACAAGAGATATACAAAAATCCAAGGTCTTACAAATAGATAATTTTAAAATTTGCAAACCTACTGCAACCAATGGTTGGAGCTAATGGACGGGACAATTCGAGCGAAAACTTGCCTTAAAGGTAAAATCCTATTGAAACTTGTTCCTTGTCCTTGGCTGAACTCTTCGTACAACTTTCTGACAGAGACGAGTCTCTTCTTTATCTTTCATTAAAATAGTTTCAGTTTTATCATCTCCTTGTGCAAACCTTGAAATAAGAACATTTGTCCTATATCAAAATAGGAACTAGTTAAGATAGGTTCTAGTAATATTATCCTTATTAAGAACAAGCGTGAGAACAGTTTAAGAGTAGCAATAGCTCTCAGTAATTATTAAGAACAAACACCTCATGTAGGAAAAATTATGATAGTATTGATTAACAATTTCCATCGATGACATGGGAGGACATAAACATGTTCCAAAAGTGGGAGGATATTAGAGACAGTAACTAGTTTGTCAATGTGTGAGACCCATGGGGCTCACCGCGACTGAAATTACAAAAGAGGAATGTCAGGTGTAAGGATTTGACAGGATACAAAAGTGGGAGAACATGACAACATAAATTAAAACAAAAAGGTAACAAAATATGTGGGGGAGGGAAATAAATGAAGAAATAATACAGAGGGAAATGTTCGTGTCACCCAAATATCCATCACTGGCTTTTAGTCAATTCTCTGTAGATATATATTCCTTCCGAACCTTTTCTACATGAAATGCTCCTCTCATTCCCTTTGACTATGAACTCATGAAAGCTACCCTTTCCCTTGTATCTTGCAACACACACACACACACAGACACACTCGCTCGTCTGCACGTGATTAAGCTAGAATATTTCCTTTCATGTTGTAAATATCTTTGTGCATAATTACATGAACACACACACACACACACATACACACAGTGTATGTAGAGGTCCGAGGGACAAATGTACAATCCTACCTAGGAGGGCCTTTGAAAATGCAACTCTTACGTCAGAATTTCCTCCCAAACCAAAAGCATTTCCAATAATTTACATTGACATTTAACCTTTGTAAAATGCTCCGGTTTGTGCACAAATCCTAGTGTTTCCTCCCTTGGAATTAAGCCTCGTAACTTGGCACAGGCTCTCCTGTAGCCCGAGTCTGCCTCGGAGCAGGAACAGAGTCGTGCGTTTCAGACTCAAATTGTGTTATGAAACATAGGAATACTCATTTATCAAACTTTCATCGCACGCTGGATACATTGCATGACTCCCGCACGGCCCAGACCGAGCAGGGAGATGATGAATAGATAAAAATAATTCCGGGACTTGGCATTCAAATGTATAAGTACCGTTACAACACAATCCCACATCCAAGTCACTTCATTATTCATTGAGTATTTTAGCATCGGACTCGGAATGAAATATGTTCCTTGTTATAGGATTAGTTATATGACTGGGACTTGCTTCCTCTACCTCCATTTATACAATTTGGAGGGAATATGGATTCTGGACTGTAATTGTACAACTACAGATTCATATATAACAAGGAGTTATTTGTCATGGAGCAAGTGCCCTGGAATCCTGCTCTCTCCGTTGGGTTTTGCACAAGTCCCATTGAAAGTGCAATTATCCCGCATCGGATGAGAGGAGGGCTAATTACAGGGTACTGCATAGTCCCTACATCCATAGTCCAGGGCTACTTTATATTGGGGGGCGGGTGTGTCTCAAACCGCAATGGTAATGGTTGCTATTCATGTGATCATAAAAAATTAAAACCTTTCCGATTTACACTTGAGAGCGTTTAACTGGTCACCTAGCATGTACGCTGAGGATTCCGTGTCTCCTCACTGTAACCGCCAGTGTTTTTATGGCCAGACATAATAATAGATTTCGTGAGCAACTTATTCATCCAGTGACTTACTCACTAATCGTATGTATGTATGTACGTATGGGATTATGTACGCTCTCGGTATAGGTCCGTGGACCAACCCTACCATCCACACTGGTCTATAAAAACAACCATTTCAATCATGTTTAAGCATTCCATATACGTGTACAATTTAGAGGCAGTTTTTGTCGGACTCGAGCTTGCGTTTAACAAGCATTGTGGAAATGGTTTTATCAACAGCAAAAAATCCTATCTGTGATGGTATTGTTAAAAGCATGCTAACATTTCCAGTAGGTCCGCAGGAAAAAGGCATGGGAAAAATAGAATAAAAAAAAAAGCTGGACAGTGGAAATGTCCACATTAGAGCGAGACCACAGTCGACAAATGTATGCTTGTGTCAATCAGTTGAAGTTGACGGTCGGCACGCAATCTGTGGTTACTCATGTTTCTCTTTTGGGAGGTGAGGTGATAGACTCAGACTAACCAAATCAACTGGAAAATGTCATGCGGGGAAATGACCACTTAAATTATTTTTTCTCCCTTTCCCTTTTCCTTCTATGAACACATATTCTCAAAGTTGTTGCTGGAACGAGGGGGTAATTGATTTCACACTGGTCTCTATGTTTGCTCTTCGCAAATTATTATCGCCATTTTGTGGTTTGATGTCCTTCCGACATCAACAGAGCTAATATTTCATTTGGACTGAGGAGTATCTACTGGGCCTGAATAATTTACTTTTTTCGTTAGTTGTGGGACTCGTTGTTGATTCTTTTTCTCATATGATACACATTATTTAGACTGCGTCAAAATAATCCCTGTACATATGGTCCTGTTTGTTGAATTGATTGCGTCCTGATTGAAAAGACTTCTTCCCATTGCTGTTTGATCCATATAGCACTGAGCTGTGAAGACTCTTTGATGTGAATTTGAAAGAACTTGAGGACAGCCAAGAGGAAGAGGAAGTGGATGGTGTGTTTTTGAGTTTGGTGTTGACGAAATGTAAATAAGGAAAGTAGGACAGGGAAAGTTTGTAAATATGGAGGGAAGGACTGGGAACAAACTGGATGTCAAATGTCTGTAGACACAACAGTCAATCGGGAGCTTTTAGTTTCACTTGGCAACAGTTTCAGCATGTCACAAGATAAAAACTTCAGTCACGCGAGAGTGGGGAAATGGGAGGGATCGGGAGAGAGAGAGATAGACAGAGAGAGAGAGAGAGAAAGAGAGAGAAAGAGAGAGAGAGAGAGACCGGACACAGGAGGGAATGTGAGAAAGAAAATTCACAACTGTGAAGGAGAAAGTAGAAAGTGTTAGAGGCGGCTACCAACTGCACTGTAACAGCAAAAAAAAAGGCAGAAACAGGGATTTGTTACAGAGATGAAGGAGAAGGAGGAGATTGGAGGGAAATTCCAATTTGATTCCATTGTATGATGTACCTAGGCTGCAGACAATGACCAATATCCTTTCGTATGGGAGATATTTGAATTTCAAATGGATTAGAAACGAATTGGCTGTTTACTCAGAACAGAGGCATTGGAGGGCCTTAAAGCAAAAATTGGGAACAGAGCTAAGGTTTTATTGTCTCCCCAGCACAAGTACATAAAGTAGAGGGAAGACTGTGTATTCCCAACTCTATGCCTTTCTGTCTCTGAAGGAACACCACTGCATCTACAGATTCCCTATACATATAGTGTCTCCAGTCCTCCAGCTTGTTGGAACTGGAACGAGTGCCCGATTACAAAAATTCGATCTTGTCTCACCCTTTCTCCGAAAGCCAGCACTCACTCCTTCCTACTTACTTTCTTTTTCTTCCTACTTACACCAATACAGTACCTTGTGAGTCATTTTTTTTGCTCCTTTGGAAATGGACTTATGTCTAGGGAGAGCTTCATGTGGGAACTGTACTCTCACGGTTGCTCATTATGTAATTCATAGTGTATAATATCCCTTGTTCTATTTACATACTCACGAGATAGCTACTATTTACTCGAGTTACCCTCCAGTTATTTAAACAGTGGGTATACTGTAGGAACAGACGGTCCAGAGATGTGCTCCATGCTTGGAACCCACTCAGGTTGAACCTCTGGAGTGCTAGAAAAATAGTGTGTAGTCGTGTATCTATAGGTGTAGACAAAGGCAGAGTATGGATTTTCCATCTATTTTTGGCAAAAACTTGATGTGGAGGCTCATGGCGGAGGCGAGGGTCATAATAAGAATTCCTGTCTGTGCCTCAGAGAGAACACTGATTTCGTAACGTTAGACTGAAAGGGGAGCATGTACGTGACCTGAGCTACTGCCTCAGCTGCCAAACGGATGAAAGGATAGCGGAGCATAAAATATTACTCCGTTTATCTTCACACTAAAATTTCTGCTTTGATTTTCACTTTCTCCATACATTTCTCCATGGATGGAGCCCAGTGGGATTGTGGATGGACGGAGTCTATATGTAATTACTGTAGTACTGTAGTACATATTCCTCAGCTATTAGATAACTTTACTTATCCGGGTCAATCCCTACAACTTTAAATTCTTACTCTTGGTTTACCTTCTCTCTCCTTTGGAATCCCAGCTCTCAACATATTTTTTTCTTTTCTTGCAATATCCTCCCTAGGCTCGTCCTCACGTAGGCTCAATACAAAATATGTACGCAGGCACATGATTTACTTATCTAATAAAGTCCGGGATAGAGCCAAATGTCAAGTTTCTTTTTTTTTCGGATCTTCCTCCACGCTCCCAGAAAATGTATTGAAGTGAGGTTATGCGTAACATATTTATGATATCCAAACCCTTGGAGTTGTGTTATTTGATTACGTCTACACATTGATTTTTCCTGGGAATGGTATCTCAATTTTATGACCGCCATTGTCACATAGTAACGTTCCCCTTTCCCGGGAGGAATCTTCCGGGAGCTCCTGTAATATCCATTTTTTCTAGCTCTAACTGCTGCATATACAGCCTGCTAAGAATCCTCAAGGATTACATATCAGATTTTCAAGGAAAGGAGAGGAGTCTTGGAAGACAGTCATAAAGGAACAGAGTTCCTTTTTGCTTCTTCAAAATTTCTGAGATATTCATTTTTTTCGTTATAAAAAATACAAGTTCCCCTTTGGCTTCTTTGCTCACTTTACGCTGATGTATCTATGTACATAATTATAGATATATAGGCTTACTGCAATTGTGGAGGACTGTCTATGTGTGACTAACTCCCGGCTGCGTAGAAGTTTGGAATATATAGTATTAGCTAGGATGGGAAAATATGATTGTTTTATAGGTAGATACACAATTGTTTTCTCCCAGAGATATCCTATGCTGGAGGGTTACGTATATAGGGAAAGCTGGATGCAATGCGAGTGCATACACACGGATGAAAGATAAATAGAAAGAGGCAAGATGGAACTGAAAGGAGAAGAAAGAGAATTCAAAATACAATAGACATTGAGGCAAGGCAGCTTTCAGCTTTTGTCCTTCCCCATACATACACAGATGCATCATTGTGATGTTTTTTGTGTGTGTATAAATGTATCTGAAATTGTCCTGGAACAATATACAATTTTTCTCCTCGAATCTCTCTACATGACAGGAAAGGAGCTCATGATAATACTTTTTTCACATCCTTCTCTCTCTCTCTCTCTCTCGCTCTCTGTCTGTGGCAAGAAGTCACAAATAAAATTACAAAGGGCGGAGACTGAGATGTGTAAAGGGGAAAAGGAGTGGACGTACCATAAATAATTCAGGAAGGAGCACATTAAAAAAAGGCCAAGTTCCGAGGAACCAGGTTAGGATAGAATTTATTCTTCCCCGAGTAAATTATAATGTTTTTAGTGCCTAATGGAAAGTGACTAATAAAAATTAATATTAGATTTTTCGCCAGAATTTACAATGAAATACAGTCCTGAGTAGTTTGAAGCAGAACGTATTGGGATGGGAAATCATTAAAAAATATGTAGGGTTCCCCCTCCTAGTTTAGATAAAAAAAAAAGCTCTTTAGAATCTCGTTATATAAAGGCTCCTGTCTCCATCGGGCACTATTGTTACTCAAAGAAAAGGGTAATTTTGGAATTCCTCTCCATTCGGGGAAGTTAACTCAGTGGACGAGACTCAGGTTGTCAGCTATATGGTCGTAATGACTTGTAGCTGTCAGATACCTTTTCCAATGAGTTCAGTTGATTTCACGCAAGACGGGCTCCCCAAATGAGAAGGTATAGGCTCAGATGTGATCCGCTTAGTCACTGCTCCCTTCACAATCAGTCGAAATTAAAAGGAAAGTTTTGTTACTACTTTTAGTTTAGACTCGGCTCTTTTTAGATGTGTAGATTTTGTAATTACGTGTCTACACAGTCATGGAAATCTACAACATGCTTTGATTACAAAGAACTCGTGCTTTTCGAAATTCGGCAGTAATTTTATTTTCACATGTCTCAGTCCATTATGTATCTGTACGTATGCATATGCCTAAATCCGTGAGATAAACCTGTAATGAGGTAGAATGTAACTATAACATATATTTTAATTTTATTTGTACATACGTGTAGCGGGCGAGGAAGGAAATGTGACTTCCATGAAGATATAATCAAGTCATATGATATAATAATAAAATTATAGTAAAATAATATTTGCATGACTTTAGTGTAAATACTGTAACTTATGAAGGTATTGAAGATCCACATTTCGGATTTTCTTCAAAATGTTTGAACAGGTAAGGACCCTTCCGCTTCTTAGCCGGAATTCATTCCCCACTTAATTTCATACTTGTCAGATAAATACGTTTGATCCCTTGCCTCTGCCTGTGAAGGCTGATCTTCAAAGTGGCTTAGCTTTGAAATTGATGCTCACGTTTAAAGACGTGTGCTAAAAGTGACAACAGAGTTGAGGATATTGCTACTCTGTATGCATTAGAGGTAATGGAGCAGTTTTAAATTACCAATTGAACAAAGTGTCCGGACGTAACCTTACTAAAGGACTCAACTTTGGAAATGTATTTTTCTGGAGTTTCTTCTGCAGCAAAAAGCTTTTGAAGGTGGGGCTTTCCTTAATTCATTTCTGTACATGCAACCGGAGTATTGTACAGACTGTGTGAGCTTATATTCATACATGTAATTAAATACGAGTGCATATACATGAACGTCCACAGGAATATACATATATTTACCTACACATAAGCCTATTTAAAAATGCAGCTACATACTCAAATGGATCACATGCAAGTAATAAAAGTGTAAGCATTGAGCGTGAAAGTTGCAAATGGTCTCACTCAAGAGCCACTGTTGCCTCGTGTTCCTATTACTTTGGAAGGGGAGCAAGCGGATCAAGTCACTCGTAAAAGTTGGATTGTTTAGTCTAAACTAGAGCACCACATCCGATTCTCAAGGTTTATTCCCCGAGAATTCAAACTGGACTAGTAAGGGAGAGAGAGGCGCATCTCATTTGATCCTGTTACTCCGCACAGGGAGATGATGGAAGCGAAGCGATGCGAGACGATCCACGATGCAAGCCGATGCAGGTTCCAAGTTTTCACTAACCGCATATCCTTTCCCTCCCCCCCCCTCCTCCTGCCTTTCATATATACAAACAGTAAAAGTTGCTTTCCTTTATTGCGCTCATGCCTTCCTTGATGGGCAATATGGTCAGGTCATAAAATTCTCTCGATGTGGTCTTTATCTGACTGTAGTTGTAATGTATATGAGAGAGAGAGAGAATTCCCGTGCAATAGACTTCCAGCCTCCAATTGCTACCTCATCCTCATTCTTATTCCTATCCATACTCCTAAATACAACAAGCTTTATTTTACGAGCTTGAATTTTCTTTTTTTTTCAACTATTCTACCCATACATTATGCACACGGCTCACATACATATACCGCATACGGCTCATATATAATCTCTGAGCTAACAACACCCCACTTAAATATTGGATGCTGTTTTAATACAATGATCGTTAAAATACTATTATTACCTTCCCATTTCTTTCTACACTCTGATGTGGGGCGGAGCTTCACTCCTGGCAACAAATTGCTCCGTCATGATCAGACTCCGGGCAATCCCCTTGAGTGCACTTGTGGACATATTTTCCGGGTATTAAAAATATCCCACGCATTCATTCACGAAAGAACTGGTGAGCCAGCCGTTAGTCAGGCTTCCACTTTTGTAGTCATCATATATCATAACGGCTATCCATGTATACTGCACTCTATTCTTGCATATCTCATTGGAGACATCTCCTTACTATCCAGACTTGATGACTTACCTTGAGCTCCTGCTGAGAGCCGAATTTCGACGTCAATAACAAATTATTACGAGTGATTTGAAGATGAAAAGATCTCCTCCAACTTTGGGAACGACATTCGTAATTAGTTACATATATCCTATCTCCATGTAATTATGTGTAACGAATGTTAATTTATTGGATCCCAAGAACTACTACTTGGTTTCCATCAACCCTCAAGACGGTGTCCTTTGAAGTTTGAAAGAGAAGCGTGTAAACGACCATTAAGATCCAAAATCCGAAATTGAGGGCCCAAATAACGGAAAGATGAATTTGAGTACAAAAGATGACGAGTGAGCATCCGACGTATAATCACCTCTTATTAGATTCCCAGTGAGAAGAATACATAGAAGAGAGAGAGAGACCCTCCTGAAATAAAAGCTAACAAGGGAAAAGAATGCTTACGTGAGGAGGAAATAAAATAGGACGTTCCTTGAGAGCGTCTCCGGGAGCCCAAAGAAACTCTTGAGTTTACGGGGAAGAAAACCTCGGGAAGAGAATCATTCCCAGCTTTTCCCTCCAACACACACCACCGTCCCATAAACTCAAGAGAGAGAGCGATTATTTGGGAGCTGACGAGAGGCCATAAAATGTTATTACCTATCTTAAACATGCGGCCGGGCCCATACGGCCCCGTAAGATACTCCTTGCCTAATCTTGATTAATAGGTATAATCCGATTTTTATTAGTCGAGCCGACGACCGTATCAATCAACGCTTCATTTTTATTAGCTTCTGTTTTTGTTATTGTTTTCTCTTCAATAGATACATAGATCTGAAATATTTACATATATGTATCTATACCTCAATTTGAGACTCTCCTAATATTCCAGTAGCGTCGTCCCTGGATCCATTTAGTGTACAGTACCACAAGTATGTACATCCAAGCAAGGAATTGTGGATGTACAAAAATGTACAGGAAATAATCCTCAAGTTGTGAAACAGTAGAACGTTTATAGGAATGTTGGATAAAATTGTAAACATCCCTATCTTAATTGTAAAAATGAGC
Source organism: Allacma fusca (assembly GCA_947179485.1). Classification (NCBI taxonomy): domain Eukaryota; kingdom Metazoa; phylum Arthropoda; class Collembola; order Symphypleona; family Sminthuridae; genus Allacma; species Allacma fusca. Next base: position 5,313,036 of record OX359247.1, on the reverse strand, counting down.
TGTCAGGACTCTGCAGTACCACTTGGCTCTGGGGTACATATGTATCTATAATTATATGTATGTACATACGTACATGTGGATCGAACTCAAAAAGTGGAAGATGCTGGAATTGGATGTGCAACAAGAAACGACCCGCATTCAAATCTCTCCCTCGCCCTTGCCCTTGTTCAATCAAATGGGTGACAATAGAGAGAATTGGATGTAACTCTGGTAGACACACTAAAAATAAGGAGACGAGAGCTCCTGTGAAGGGCCTTTTGTCCGCACTTCACATTACATTTACACATGCACATGCCTAATGTCCTAAAATAAGCATCGTATTTAATTTTGGACCCCGAAAGATACACTTTCTGGAGAAGATGAGCATGCTTAAGTGGGGTGGGAGCGTGCGATGGAACAATAATGGATTCCTCATCCTCCTGACTATCTACAGAGATATAAATTCTCCGGCACTACAATTCCATTCCCGGACAAAAGCCGGAATCAAGGAGATGAGCAGATGCCTCTGTTAGTGGGAATTTATGCATTGTAACCAACTCTCGTGTGTACAAATGCAAGAGCATCTTCTGAGATCTGCTACAGACACTAGTCTGTGAAGCAGGCTCAAGATCCATAGTTGGATGTATACCTATAGATATAATTATACAGGGTAGATACGTATGTATGTATGTACTATTTACAGACACGTGTTTCAGGACAAGTTTAGATATTGCTCTTATAAATCTTTTAACCCTCCCGTACCAGATAGGGAAAGATACAAGTGTCCGGATCGTTTATCTCCTCCATCTGTAGATTGTATTTATCTCCCTGCGTGCTCCTCCTGTACATTTCTACTTCCTAATGTCCCTCCTTTAATTTCACTTTCCGAAGCACGAATTTAAAGATTAGGTTCATTTTTCATGAATTTTTCATACGGAATTACCGTGGCTAGCAATAAAACTTTGATTTAGATCTAAGCTCCTGGAGCACGGAGGGTTCCCAAGCATGGAATCAACTCCTAGTAACAAAAGCAGCATAATAACCAAATATTTTAAATTTCTTAGAATCAATAGTAATTATGCATCTACCTACATATAAGGCCATCAGTAAAAGCTTGAAAAATAGAAACATCCACGAAAGAACAAACGAGACTCAGCCTTTTTCTAACAAATCAAGATGAGCCCCGAGGTACATTATTATAAGCTTTTATCTGTTCGTCGGAGAACGAGAGGGAAGCTTCTTAACAAATTTTTTTAATATTTTGACATCTCTCTAACTGAACGTTTCAAGTAAGGAACATCAGTATCAGGAGTAGTTACTCCTGCCACTGTCAATGGTAAATTGTGTATATTTATACTAATCCGCCTTGAGTCATCTTCTCTTTTAGCAACTGAGAGCATTGTGGCTCACACACTTCAAACTCAATACAGCATAATTGCATATGTAGATAACGAAGGCTATCGTTTGCACAAATGCCATTCATATCTTTTATATGTATTTACAGTAGATTTTGGTAAAATTATAAAAACTAGCATTCAAATGTGTCACTGTAGTTGGAGGCTGTGGTTGGGTCAAATATTGACAAATATATCCTACGGTTGTCCAAAATGCAAATACAGAGGACGAGTCACATTGTTTAAAAGAATAAAACATAAATATATCATGTGAATCAAGGGACATAGACTACTCCCTACAGACTAAGTCAACGACAGTGCTGTAGAGTCTAAGCCCACAAATAAAGCTATATTTTTATGCGTGTCATATGTTCATTGCAGTGCTGTGGAAAGTCCACACTTTAACTGACTCGTCCATGTCAATTTCAATTGAAGCAATTCCTGAGCTCAAGTCAGTCCTGTCCATGGAGTTGTCTGTGTCGTTGACCAGATGTGATTATTTTGGCAAAAGTGAGTCATAGGGGAAGTATGTGGATGAATTAATATGTATTGCTATGGTAATGGCTAATGACTAATGATAATAAGTGCTGGGCGCTGATTGAAACAAACTTAGAGCGGAGTTGAAGGGCAACCCAGCGATTGGGATTTTTCTGGTCATACAGACCCACAGAAATACATACATATCTACTGTCACATATGCACATATGTACATACGTGACATCTCTGTTTAATTTTATGCGTGGGAGGTTCATTGTAAGGTATAATTGATTCATTGAAACTCTGAGCTGTGAATGAAGTTGACTTTCTCAAGTAATAATGAATGGAGTGTAGAACAAAAGTCTCGTTTCTCACTCTCCAATGTGTTAGTGCAGTCCAACTACTGAATAACATTTCGAACTGGAGAGGAGTATATTAATTATTTCATAATTTTTAATTTGTTCAAGCCATGAAGCTTGTGTGTGTATGTGGGGGAGGGGGGGGAGTTGGTACCTGCCTCCGTTCCAATGCAAAAGTAAAGGATTTGTACAAACAATTTGGGGCATATGTTTGAACAAGCTTTGCTGTTGCTTCTCCAGTAACCAGTATTTTATTTGTAGGACTCTTCCTAGGAAAAGTTATTTAAAATTTGTGAAACACAAGCAGATAACATAAAAATAATTAAACGCATATGGATATATATTATGTCAATATTTGGAGTCAGAGCCTTTGTACCGCTGGACCGGAGAGCGGAAAGATGTATTAATACAATGTACACATGATTTCCTTTCCTTTGTAATGAGTTCAAATTACTTTTACATGTTGACGATCCATGATAAAATAAAGTTATGCTTCCTAACACGCAGTTTACAAGCATATCAGTTGTTACATCAACCCTCAGCTTGTGAGCTGAGCCTGAGCACTGTGTTATGAAGCCTATTCGAAACTAGTAATTATACTTAAGTACTATTTTGTATGTACATAATTGTTACAGTATATTAACGTCCTTAGTTGAAAGGGAGCCCTGTAATACTGTAAATGTCGTTAATCTCAAAATTTATTGGTACACTTTCGCTACTTAATTTCCTCCTCATCTCATTTACCCGGAAACGGATTGAGGGATGGTGAGAGCCGATACAGAGGGGGGTGTTGTTTAGCTCAATTGATACTGCCCCATTGAATTTCCTCCAACACATGACAGGCACTCAACCATGTCACATTTCACGCTGGTCAATCTCTCAAACATTGATTAGACCTCAACATAACGGATTTCAAGCTCAAGTGTGAGCTACTTGAGCCTACTGGTGTGTTAGCCTCGAGATATTCTCCTCATCCAATGGATCCCCAATGCCCGTCCAACTTCCACCGGCCTTTGATTTCCCAGTCGTACCTTCATAACAGTTTCAGATTTCCACGGGAAAGGTGTATCATGTTCTCCTGTACATGTATGCTAAACCCCGGGAAGGTGCAAGGTGTCATTAATAGTTTTATTATGAGCAACCCACGCGCCCTGTCTCCTCCAGCTTCCCTATTGTTTCGGAGGAAATGGCCGAAATTAAATTGCATTTAGCATGCAAATATCTCTAAAACTCCAGCAGCTGGATGTATTTTTTTATCCGTGCAAAATTAATACACAGGGTTATTAATATTACAGCAGGTTTTTCAGATGAAGTACAAAATGGGAGTGGGCTTTGGAACTCTTGAGAGGAGTTTGCCCAAGGCTTTGTTCCGAAATCCAACGTCGAGTAATTCCAACGACATCTTGTAACTCACAAGTTGAAAATTTTGGGAGGACAATTTTCATTATAAATTACGTGCTGAGAAAGTAAAATGAGAATAATATTTCCCTCCGATAAAACCTGTACAATTTCAAAAGGTTTTTGTGAGTAGAATCCAGACCGGAACACAATCTTTGAAGTGCTACTAAAATTACAATTGGGGTCTCCATCATTTTGAAAACTACATTTCCTTACAATTAGCTAAAATATAAGGAAGTCATTTGTTGGAGGCTAAAAAGCAAAAAAAAACGGAAAATGCGAAGAAATTTATTTCTTAAGACGTGAAAAGTTCAATGAAAAGTATGGGATTGATTTTATGATGAGATATTAATCCACCTCTGTTGTTTTTGTCCACAGGTTTACTAAGTCTGACCAAGGGCCAAATGATGATAGTACCCGCTGATCAAAATGTGAAGAAATTAGTGAACGATTCTTATTTTGTATCCTGTACACCGGCAGACGGCTCAAAACATGCAGAGTGGTTCAGCCCCAAGGGGATTCGAGTGGATTCAGCTCCTCAAGCGTAATTCTTTTACATGTTCTTATCCCAGTCTTCCTTGACTCCCCCCCTTTTTGGGACCCCAGTCCTAATAAATTATTTAGAAGGGCGTAAAGTAAAAGTGAATGGAGTTTTTCCCATCAATATAAATTGACTTCCCTCAAGTCCCTATAAACACTTCTCCCATCCACTCCCTTGGTTATCCCTCCATTTCCTGGAAGAGCTCTCAAAACATTTTCCATCTCGAATTTATTTACCGAGACCTTCCAACCTCCCCAAGAACACTTCCAGTCAGGTATCAAGTCCACTTTAAAATGAATTGAAATTTATTTCAGTGGATTGACACCCGAATTACCACGACAAAAGGTTATGTTGTCCGGGAAGAGTGAGCTTTGGCATTACGCTCTCTGCATCCTGTATTGACGTTTTATTCATGTCATGCTCTGTACAGGTTCGCACGTACCCCAGACTACTTCCCATGCAAAGAACCTTATAAGCATTGCCCCTCCATATACCTCCCACAATTTCAAGCCTCCATATCGGTATAGATGTTTATAGTCCAGTTGATTCCGTATCTACACAGATGCAGTTTACTCCCAAAGGTTGAGTTCCGAGACGTTTAAGCTAGTATCTCTGTACTTCGGAACCTTGAATCGATTCACTTTCTTCCAGTAACTTTCTCCTCCTCGTCGTAGACAACCGTTACACAAGTTGCTATTTCTATTGTCAAGGAATCGAAATTTATTTTGTGGTAGTTCCACAAAACTTACCACCCTCCACCTCCAGGAGCTATGTATAGCTCTGGACAGTGTATTCAGAGTGTATTTAGATACTGGCGTAGTCCGGAAATAGCGTGAACTCCTCAGGATAAATTATGCATGCGGCATCGTCCAGGTGCCAGGTGGTAAAACCATTTGTTTTGTCAGACTTTTAACTTCCTTTTCCGGATTTTTGTTCGGGGAGACGCCAGTCCATGTATATATTTTTTTTTATCATGCCAACTATGTATTGTTTCTTCACAATAGAAAATGCCCTTCCACACGAAATGGAACTCCTATTGATAAAGCTCCATCGATCTTGACTCTCTCTCTCTTTCGAAGCAAATAATATTACAAGGGAAAAGGTTTATATTTACCGACTATTTATAGAATGAACTCCAATGATGTAGGTACATTGCCCAAGAGAACCCCCTCAAATCATGTCTGAATGGAGGATTTACTGAAACCAGGGAAATTTGTCGTGGTGCTCAATCAAATGAGTTGGTAATTTCCGACCCAGCTCGTACGTGGTGACAATGAGCGGACTGTGACTGTGACATAACCAGGAAGTGAAAAACAGGAATTTTCCCCTTCCTCTCTACCTTCTTCCTAATTGATTTTCGTTTCAATTCCTCCTCGAGTCGTAACTTACGACTCGTAAGTATACTAATGAAAGCATGAGCAGCTGAGGGCTACCTGTGCTACTAAACATCAAGTAAAATATATAAACTGGGGGGGAAAAAAAGGCCCCGAGCTTTCCACACATTTCCTCCATCCCATTCCCTTGTTAGCTTATCAGTTGTCGGTCTCTATAATCCCTACTTAATACATAAGGCTTACGACCAGTTAAGTATCTCCTTCATTCCTTTGCAAGGGACAATGCTCGGCGCAGATAGTTAGGGGAAAAAAGTGAAAGCATTTTTAGAGCGATTCCCATAAGCTGTGCCCGACTCATTTTGAAATAGTTTCTCCGCCGGTACTCTTTTTAACAGTCTCCACTCAAGTTTTTTGATTAAAGAATGAAGGGTAGTGTGGAGGCTGTACTGAGCTCTTGGAGTGTGCATACGCTCAATTATATATGGATAGATACATCCTAGGCGTACATAGTCAACATACTAAAGAACTTCAGCCCATTTGCCACTCTCCGCAACTCTTTCGTAATTTAATATTTAATCACATGCCTGTAGTCTGTAGTGGAGTAAGGGAGAGAGTATGTAGAGGCTTTCACATATTGTCCTTTTAATTTTTTTCCCTTCCCATGCATTCATATTCCAACTGGCTTTGATTCCTTGGGAGTTTCTTGACTCTTCTGTGGGCTTGACTATGCCAGTTTGAGGAGCGGGACTTAAAAGTAGTAGGAAATTGTTTTTTTTTATCAAAGTTCCAAGGATGAGGGAGACACAAAAGAGAAAGTTACATTATTAACTGTAGCTTAGGACTCAGGAGCTATGTAATGCTCCGATACATGATTTAATTTAGAAACCAAGTCGGGAGTCCTTCATGGTCTATTTTTGTCTGGGGAAAAAAATGAGCAAAGACAAAGTCCGCGGATGTTGTAGGGAACAAAAGTTAATCCTCTCCAATTCGGAATGATTACAGCGGGAAACTTGGGCTTCAGTAACACTTTGGAGTGGAGTCAGTATCTACATCTAATAGTGATGGGTAATTATTTAAAGTCGGGAAATAGACGTTAGGTAATTAATGATCGAAGGTAGAAAAGGAGGGGATGGGTAAATATTAATTGGTGCTAATCAAAAGACAACTTTGGATGATTACAGGCGGATCCGAACAGAGTCACTAAATGGTGTGGAGTTATTCATCAACCGGATAACAACTCAAGACGGAGGAAGGTACAGGTGTCAGTCGACAAAATCCAAGCAGGCTGCATATTTTGACCTCACCGTTGTTCGTAAGTCTCCCTGGGATTTTCTGATTTTATCTTGGAAACTCTCCCACCTATATTTCCTACAAAACCCAGTCATGTGTTGTCAGTTGAGCAGAACCAAAAAACATGAGAAAAGTTTTTCTATCCCGGTGTGAGTACACGTGCCGCTGAACTTGTACATAGCCCGAGTCCCTTTCATACTTATATAAATAAAGGGATGAAGGAAATGTTGTCGGAAGACACATATGAGGCTCAAGGCACTGTACTTCCCTCTGTATATTGGCACGTAGGATCTGTAAACCAAATAATGTCAAGTGACTCTTATCCGGAAGATGCTGGGGATCTCTTGGAAATTACATCTTCCGATAGCTAACTTCCCAGGAAGATAGTGAGAGTGCCGTTGCAGTAGTGGTCAAATGTAGTTTCGAAGGAGTCCCAATTTCAAGCCCCAATCCTGTACATGTGAGCTTGATTGAAAGTAACGAATCCAGGGATTGTTACAGAGGATCCTGAAAATAAAATAAATTCCAGTCGTGCTTGAAATCCTTCACGGTTCATCAATGTAGGGGGCTGGGGGGAGGAGAAACGTTGTCTTCCTCAGAGGAGGAAAGACTGTTTTTGTAAAAAAAAAACCTCGCAAATGATTTCCAGTCCTGCCTCTCCAGTCCGGCTCTTGAGAAACTACAAATCCCTGGGTGAACTTTCTCTTGCTTAAGTTCCTCTTCCCTCTCATCACAATACGTGGAATTCCATCGAAAGACACTTGTACTCTCTATATAATAAAAAATCCTGAACAGTTTTAGTACAGTTAATAAAAGTTGGAGGAGGGAAAAGTCCAGTACAAAAACTGCTTCCAGCCATATCCAAGGTAGTTATTTGAGTTTCCAAATAGGATACTGCAACGGTCCGAGTCTTTCAAAATGAGTCCAGTACCCGCTCCCAGGTTTATGTCCACATTCTCAAAAACATGTATGAGGATTTTGATTGGGCTACAAAGTCGGGAGCATTAATTGAGCACATTTCCTCCAGGTCCGATTACATTCGATCAATCACATGCCGAACAATGGGCTGAGGAAGGGAGATCCCATTTATTGAAATGTAAAGCTTTGGGTCAAGGCGTACCAACGATTCATTGGAGGATCGACGGGAAAATCTTCAATAGTAAGTTAATTGTAGTTAATTAACAATAATAGTAAGTTAATCTGTAAGTTTCATAAAGCATCAATGTAATAATGATTAGTAGATATTTACAAGCCTGTTTTGAAACAAAGATATGTCATTCATTCCATTCCGTGTTTTTATAATTTAAGGGGGATTTCTATAACTCATGGTTGTATTCACACCAGCAATAATAATTCTGGGAGTAATTAAAAATCCGGCCATTGCGTTGAGCTGGGAAAAGCGGGAGAATATTATGAATGGAATGGGATAAATGGAGGGTTATTATGATAATGGCTTCAATAATGACAACAACATGTTCTAACGGACTTTCATTCTCTTGTAGCTAATACTACAAAATACACGATACTTAAGGAAGGACTTATGATTCACAATGTCTCCCAGACGGACGCTCACAAACAGTATGTCTGCCGAGCTGTAGATATTAGTTCACCCATTCCGGACTCCAAGCAACTCAACATTTCTCTCCGAGTGAAAAGTAAGCACATAGGCATCACATTATGGGAAAGAAACTTTCACCGATATTTCCCCACCCACAATTCCCTCCAACCCACACATTACATATTTACGTCCCTACGTATAGATACATTTAGAGGAGTATTGAGCTATTTCACAAAATAGTCTATTACCCTGTCTCACCACATTTGCTATTACTCCGTCTCAAAGACAAGTGGACTCCAATTTCCCGAGGATCCATTAGTGCAGAATGTAGTAAATGGGAATTTGCATTTCCGACCCACTATAGATACACATAATGACACCCTACATTCTCAAAAGTATTGCGCAAAACTCCGAATCAGCTGTATAGTACTGGGACAATCCAGTCCCTTGCTGGTTCCTTACTTTGCAATAATCCTTCCATATAACCTTGAAACATCAGTGAAAGTTTCTCGGGACAAATGTTGTCCTCTGAAATTTCTGCCTCCATCCATGCCCAAAGCCCTGGAACTTCTGGGTCTAATGAAATATTGATCGTTTTGATTAATTACGCTGGGGAAGCAACATCCATTTTATGCTGTTACTTGATTGCACATGTATTTGTTTGTTTTTGCTTATTTTGTGTGAGTCTCCTTCTCATGGAATTTTATTTGGATGTTACACAGTAAAGCCAAAAATCATCGGGAGCCCGAAGCCCGAACACTATGGTGTGGTGAACGAATGGGCTAACTTGACCTGTTCTGTCAACGCTGAACCCAAGCCACGCTTCGAATGGAAGCACAGGCAACAAGTTCTTAGTCCGTCTGACACGGTTATCATTCACACCGAAGATAATATGTCCATACTTCAGGTACGGCCTTTATGCTTAAATATTTTAGAAAAATCCAAGTTAAAATTAACCATTGGCAAAATATCCAACAAAATATATAGGACGAGGACTTCTTCCTCTCCGGTGTAGCAATCTTGAGATAAAGTTTCTCTCTCACCAACTTGAGAAACTAAAATTCCTAAAAATAAAAAACGTGCACTCAAAAAATTACTCCTAACTTTATGAATGGAAATTGACTCTTACGTATAGCATAACGTGACGGGTGGGGGGCAAAACTTTTAAAGTTGGATGCTCCAAAAATGGAAACTTTACAATTTCCCTCTTTGATGATTATTTTTATATTTAAGCATCAAGTACAAATTTGAGCATTCCTTTGAAAATTGGTTTACAATGCATGTAGGTGCTCGGCTGTAGTGATGCCGAGAAAATTCATGTGGTTAGTCGAAGAAGTCATGATGATAAAAGTCACGGTGGTGAAAGCATGTAAGAAAAGTTGAAAGGGAAAGTTGGTGAAATGTTCCAATTCCACGTCCCTTCCTCAGAATATGATCAGGTACATATGGCCACCTAGACTAAAGCTGGATGGTAGGTACAGGTAATCCTGAGCGTATTAAATCCCCATATACACGCCGGAGGTCTGTAAAATACTAAAATGTACTTTTAGGAGTCATTTATTACGGAATAATCTTCCACTTCCATCACCCACAACAAGTGTAAGGAGTGGAAAGTCATTCCATTTGGAGGAGATAAAAGTTATTCAAGTTTTTCACTTAAAAATGACAAGGACCACAAAAGTACATACAAAAGATTTCCCCAAAGTTTAACTCCATAAATATCTCCCTCCGAGTTCGGGCGATACTAAAACCGGTAATGGCCTTCCTTGGCAAGGGCTTAATGGGAATTTGATGTCGTAAATTATTTTCAAAAATTACATTTCACGCCGCTCAGACCAGCTCCAGTAATTCAGCGTGTAAAGTTTACCATTCAGTTCGTCATCTCTATTGAGTGCTCTGCTTTCTAGAACTATCCCTGAATCCGAGCTCTTCAGTGTGTCTATGTATCCACAATACGTCCATACAGTTAGATATAGGTACGTTCAAAGCTTTTGTTACTAAAAGTGGAGCTCCATGAAGAAATCCCAAGAATCTTCAAGGATTGAATTAATCCTCGAAGATTGTTTTATCATTAGGATGAACCCTCCACCTTTTAGGGGAAGTTGGGGAACATGGGAATTGGGCCTTATTTAACATTATATTATTCTAATGCATATTCCCTATAGAAATACTCGACGGTACTACTTGGCTTCGACGTGACATCAAAGGTCATGTAGCAATTAATTTCTGTTCTGGAAACTGCAGGTTCATTTCTGTTCTGGAAACTTGTAGGTTCATTCCTGTTCTGGAAACTGTATCTGTAGGTTCATTCCTGTTCTGGAAACTGTATTTGTAGGTTCATTTCTATTCTGGAACTTGTAGGTTCTAGTCAGAGCTGAAAACACCTTTGGACCATACAATTGTCGGGTGTGGAATGAGATGGGTCAAGACGAGCGTCAAATTTACCTGCACAAAGGACGGAAGCCCGCTGTTCCCAAACTGGACCTCTTGGAGACGGGTTCGCATGCTGCCAAAATTCGAGTGATTCAACCCAGTCCAACCCGTGCTAATTCCGAGCAGGATGATAGGAAGTTTGGGAGGGTGCTCCCTATCACTGGGATCATTGTTCAATATAGAATGCAAACGAAGAACGACTGGAGTCCAGCGAATATCTCTGTGACATCTCCAGAATTTAAAGGTATATAAATATTTTCAAATGAATTTCCTCTTTCAAATTTCTCCTTTTAAAATGTATCATTTCAATTTAATAGATGTGAATTCATTCACATCTCACAAGGCACATCACGCAAGGAAATTTAATTGAACGGACTCAAGCTAACTATTGTCACACTGTTTTTTGCAGAATTTGTCTTGAATGGCTTGACCCCGAAGGTAACATACAGCGTTCGAGCCGCTTTGAAGAATCAAGCAGCCCAAGGGGATTTCAGTATTGGGCAATTTAATGTTCGAACCCTGGAACATCCAACACCCATTTCCGCCGCGCTTGCAACTCATTACTCATGTAGTCATCAGCTCTACTCAATACTCGGGATCCTGTTCAACTTTGTCCTTGTAAAAATTCTCATGCTCCTATAGACTTGTCACTCCAGTATATTATATAGTTGTATACAGACAAAAACTAATAAATCCGCGTACAATATAGACATATATAAGTACTATATACTTACTTGAAGGAATAAAAATTTTAAAAATCATAAATACGAGAATCTATATATTATAACATGGGTACGGCGGCAGTTGCAGAGGATGGAGAGTGTGAAGCGGTGAGCTGTTACAATACCCGGGCGCGACAGACTTCCGGAAATATAAGCTGAATGAAAGGAAAGAGGTAAAAATAAATAAAAAAGCAGAAGTCACTCTTCAGATTATTGTTATTTACGTAAAATAACTGAGCAGACGTAAAAAAAGAAATATGAAGGATTCCATGATCGAAATTATTATCCCATCTCAAAAAATAAGGATTCATCAAATAATTCAACTCGGTCTTATCGCATCGCATTCCGTAATCATATATAAGGGTATTGTAAAATGTCATGTTCATATAAAAAATAGTTCAATGGATAATATATATTTAGGGTACCTATGTATATGTAATTATATAATGAATAATTATTTGAACCACCGAATATCAAATGCGAATGGTATGTAGCCACAGCAGTGCTCCTTCCAAATGATTACCAATGAACACTGGGAAGTCCTCTTGAGAGCACTGTACTGAAGACACACACCACCAGCTTGACTCCTATGACACATAATAAACCAAAAAGGCTACAATAATAACAAAAAACGAGAATTAACACTACCAAGTTTTCCATAGTTTTTAGAACAAATACAATTAATTATACATTATCTATTCCAGTCTCCACACATCTACAATACGAAGGAGGATAAAAACTCTACAGATACATACATACATACATATATAAGATGTAATGGCTAGTATAATCACTCAACATTGAACTCCAGTGAAATGAGTGTATAATATCTCAAGATTAATGTAGAGGGTCTATGCTGTTGTTGACTCCATCATATAAATTACATACAGTACGTAGATATACATACATACATACATATAAACCGCAAAAGGTAGTGTAGAATGGAGATCTGTCAAGGACTCAAAAACTTAAAACATACTTAAGTGACAACAAGGACACTAACCAATAGCCCCCCATACATACAAAAGTATAAGGATAATTATATATATATTCTACATAATAATTATATAGAGATATGACAGCTACACTCTCGACAATTAAAACTCGAAATTCCAATCACACTTTAATAAATTACACTTCATTACAAAAAAAAATAGTCATTGTGCATCTTCATGGCTGCTATTATTATAATATATAAATACATATACTTCAACTAATAAATAATAGTTATTAAACTCGACAAAGTCAAAAAGTGGAGAGAGCGTTTTTGTACATATAAGGATATACAGTATATATGAATGTATGCAAATAATAGATAACTTATTCTAACATTTCCTATGTATATAAATATTAATTCCTACTACAATGGAGTCTGCTAAGGATGACAAACCGTGTGGATTTTATTTCATCCCATTGTCAGTCTCATTTTAATGGATGTCTCGGAAAAGGACAGAATGTTCTCAAAATAGGGCTTCTCCCCTATCTATTCTCCCTCTTGTGTGAAAGGCTTCTTTGGGATTATTATTGCCTCCATTTAAAATGTCTCGAAACATCCCAGCGTTTTTGCTAATAATACTTTGAGCAATCTACATAAAATTCTACGAGGGACAGAGGCATCTGTTTGATTAAAGCATTTATGTATGTACTTCTGCAGAAGTAGTTGCTCCGACACCCGTACATATGTATATACAGTAATGCTAAATACGATTTTTTTTAATGGAAACCAGTCCTAGACAAAATGCATTTAAATATAAGTACTAAATTTAAATACCCATTGTATCCTCCTTTGACAGAAAGTTTGCTCTGCAGAAATTAATATCTAGTCATTGTACGGCCCTACATTCAGAGCGACAGACATAAAATGCTTTGAGAACATCCTGAAAGCCTCTCTCCTTGAGTTGTATCATATTGATTGATTTATGTGAGCCTTCTCATAGCAGTCATGACGCTTTTAGTTACTAGGACTCATAAATGTGAATCACATTAGTAAGACATTGTTGATGGTCGAACAAGCGAGAATTCCTGGGTTTGATGAAGTTTAAATATTATATTAGTTCCAAATATACTATTGTTCTACCAACTCGGATTTAGTAACTGCTGGTGAGAAAGAGAGACAGAGTGGAAGGAAATATTAATAGAGACCTTAAATTATACACTACGTATAAAATCTCCTCGAATGAACCATGTTAATGTTGCCAAAGTATGTAATATATTAAAAAAAGGATTCAAAGATGTTTCAATGAGGAGGAAGCTCTATAAAGAATACAATAACCCAAAACTTGAGTGTATGCGTTGTCGTTCTAATTAAATTAAATTACATTAAAAAACAAATAAAACAATAATAAATTATTGTACTAAATACGTAAGTAAAACTTTAAAAAAAAACCAGGACGGGAGAAATTGAGCCGGATGAAAAAGAATATGTGACACACTGACATCCTCCACATTCATAGATGTAAGTATGCATGTACTAATAATGTATAGTGGATTTTAATCTTCTATGACTTAGATGTTATATTGTACTGTAATATTGAAATCAAGAGATTGTCCCACTACAGAAACCTCCAAATTGTAAATTAATTATATGATTCGCGTGCGAGTCCCCCTGCTGTACATGTACTCTACAGTCTTAATGGTGTGAGGTGTTCAAAATTAATGATAATTACTATATATACATAATTACTAAATTACGGGAAATAAATAAAGTACTATAGTTGATATACAAAAAAACAACATGGCTTGTAAAATTATACTATACACTGTAAAAAATATATATATACGTAATAATGGCGGACGAATGGTGCAATGTATAGTGCTTAGCGTCAGATCATGCTGTAGGGATAGGATTAATTATGCATTCATTAGAGATGCAACTCATATAAGGTTATATGAAACCAAAATGGCACAGTACCAACTTTAGAGATACCAAACATAATAATACTTCGTTGTAATGCATGCCTGACGTATGTATAGATTTTCTCAATTTTTCAAAGTCGACTCTCTCTATGTTCACTCAGCTCTGTTGCATCCATAATAATGCTCATGTATTGATTCCAATGTTTTTACTAAAAATCTCATTTTGCTAATCATATTTAAGCACACGGTCCCCTGTGTAAATCATTTTGATTGTTATTGCAATACTTAACCTTCCATTTTGAAAATAGATACGTCACATGCAATAATCAAAATTACAAGACGAACCTATAGACACTTGACATCTCCGAAACTCTTACCCGCGCTACACTACTCAAAGTAGGACCTTCAGTTACAAGAGAGTACACGATCCAGATATGATGATCGCAATGGATCCATTGCCAAATCCAATGTGAAAGAGAAAACTCCTTTTAGGAAATATTGAGTAAATTATGAAGGATGAAAATAAAAACACAGCCCATAAACGACCAGGATTTCCACAGGAAATACAAATTTTTATTGTGAAATCGAGAAACAAAAATTGTGAACAACTATAAAATTAATTACATATATCGTACCTGTTTCCCCTCCGAACCAACTACGTAACTCAAGAATTCAAAAACTATGAACATCTATGACTACATGACTGTACTCACGTCAATAATAAATTGTAGGGGAAAACAATAGTCTAAATTATATTTGTATCCTTTCCTCTCAGTTCCCGATGTATGAATGATTCAAATAACCAAACTCATAGATACAAAATGAAGTTGTGAACAATACCACTGTAAATAATGTCTATGAATATTAAGTAGTTTCTTAATAATTATCATTTTAGTCGTATCAGAAGCAAGAACAACAACGGTAGCTCTCTCTCCTTCATTCAATTCCTATGTCAAATATGTTCAAATTTTGTAGTTATCTATTTATTATATCCTTGAAAAATTCTAACCTTAACTATTGTTTATTTGAAAATAATTTCAATGTTCAACAGCTGGCACACATGTTGCTCGAAAACCTTACATGAAAATTCAATGACCACTGCCATTACAGAAATAAAATTAAACTGTAGAACTCAGTGTGCAAATATTCAGCATATGATAACTCGTCTGCACGAGACGGAATGAATAGTGTAACCAAACAGCCTTGCCGAGTTCTGACACAATGAAACCATGT
The DNA here is from genome assembly GCA_947179485.1 of Allacma fusca. Lineage (NCBI taxonomy): Eukaryota > Metazoa > Arthropoda > Collembola > Symphypleona > Sminthuridae > Allacma > Allacma fusca. The sequence goes on along the minus strand of OX359247.1, from coordinate 5,297,462 downwards.
ATAAGTGTATTTGTGTATGTTCATGATAATTTCACTGGATTCTCACTAAACTGTAACCCACATTTAATAGCGAATGACAAGGAGCAAGAGATTACCGTGTACTAAATTTTTAGCTACTGATTGTATAATATTCATATTTGAAATTACACATGTAAGATAGAAACTTTAATAACTATAATGAAGTAAAGCTTGCAGTGTGTGCAATGTACAAATGAAGAATAAAGTCGTAATGTTACATTAAAATTCCAAACTACCATGCCATAAATCTTTTCAATTCATACACAGGTTCCCTGAAACAAAAATTGCATTATTTTTTCTATAAGAAAATTGCACAGCATATTTTAAGACATGTACAGATATGTGCATTATGCATAAATTATTGTAAAATCAAAATTGTTGAAACAATAAGTAATCCCTGACCACACTTCCTCAGAATCTCCTTTTACTCCCACATTTTATTTGTATTAAAAATCAATTAATTAATAACCTCATACATTACTAATTTATACTAAGACATATATGTTCACACGAATACCACTGTGGAAAGGAGACCGCATTTTTCTAGGTACGTTTTACAAAAATCCAAAAAATTCTAAAAATGTTGAGATATGTACATGTCTGATAATTCGTTGTGGCGATCCCTCAAATAATCAAGTTTCATATTCAGTACTATACTCCAAAAATCTTCTGCGAGAAAATTACTTTCTTCTAGCTCAAGGTTCTCATTTTTGTCAGTGCTCCTGAATTCAACTAATTAGTAATGTCAGCACAATGAAGTTAACCAAAGATGTAAATGAAAAAATGGTTCTGAAATTAAGTAAATGTGGGACTTGCAGAAGCGGCAAGCTGTGATCCATTTTTTGTTATTTTCGAATCTAAAGTTTTATTTCCCAAAAAACAAGAAACTTTGTATGAATATAATAGTATATGTAATAACTGAGACTAACAATAACGTAAATACTCCTTATCCTTAGACGAAAAAATATTTGTCCGAAAAATAAAATCCAAAAAATCCATACCATCATTTAATGTAAAGTGTAAATAGCTACGTCTACATTTAACACAAGGAATCTGTGTGAAAACAACCAGTGATTATTATTAACATAGCGTAAACTTAGTAGAATAGAATTGACCGTCAATTATAGGCGTGTGTGTGTATACTGGATGCAGGAAAAACTATTGGTTGTGTATATATGTATAAATAATAAATACCACACGACTTTTATATGATTCAAAAAAGCTAAAAGTTAAATATATTTTTTGCACATTATCAACACCTACACTGACACACTACCATTAAACGCACATCCAAAAACATTACATTGAGATACTTCAGTTATCTCAATAAAAAACAATTCGTTGATGGGAATATATGCAAGTTGTAGAGAGTCTCATGATTTCGAAAAATACATGACACGACGATACAAAATAAACAAATACATGACCGAACTTTGGTGATTGTGAGTGGTGATATCTTTTCTTTTTTTCACACTAGACGTATTTTTTTTATGTATATGGTAGTAATATATTGTAGTAGTAGATAATATGTAGTAGCAGTAGTAGAAGTAATAATAATAAAAAAAAACAATAATAGTATTTTGTTGTTAACCTGGTATCATTTTTGTCGGAGTCAATTTTCGGCACAGATTTTTTTCAATACGTAGATTAACACGTAGCAGTAGTAGTAGTAGTATTGAAGAGGGGAGTGGGGTAAGATTTTTTAGAATAACAACACACAGACAGAGAGTAGGAGAACGCGAGATAGCTAGAATGTTCGGCGATTTCTCAACAATGTTCTTGGTTATCGTCACTGTTAAATCAATCAATCACATCAAAAATCATGGTTATTAGAGATCCTTTTTGTGCATCCATAATCATTTTCCTTGTCCTTTTTTAGCAATGGCAATCGTACGTACGTATATATATATATACACACAACCATATGTATATATATATTTGTAATAATAAAACTGAGCGAGAAGAGAAGCGAGAAAATGTTGAATCAGCAAGTAAATTTTTCGTATGGCAAAAAATAAAGTTCGGGGTAACTTTTCTTTGGTATCATAAGCGGTAATAATAACTTGCGTTCGTGAATTTGTTCTCAACGACATATATCTCAGGTTCAGAGTCGTACAAAATCAGTGTGAGTCAGAGTTCAGAGAAGTGTAAAGTAAAATCCGGATTTCCAAATCTCCATCTTCGTAATTTATCATAATGTCCACGAAGACTTTTTTTTTTGGGTAGCAACAAGTAATGCCTCGATGTAATAATTTAATTGTCTTTGAAAAAAATCCAACTTGAAGAACTTTTTAACGAAGGACGTCAATAGATTTGAGTATATGATTTAGTGAAATAAACGCAAGAGAACGGAGAACTTGGAACGAATGTTCGAACGGTTTCGGAAAAAATAAATCCAGAGCGAAGAATATTTACAAATCGAACAAATGAGAGAGAATTCGAAATGAAGAGGAGCGCAGACTGACAGAGTAAATCAACAAAAACTCCTTTGAATTTTTGGGTTCCTCTTTTTTTATAACAGAAACATTCCGGCATTTTCTTTTACGCGTAGTCAGAGAACGGTGAACCAGCGAGAATTGTTTCAACCCTGGAGCTCAATCTTTACTGTATAGATACATTTTTTTTTACTTTTTTCTTGAACGAACGTATCACACAAGTTATTACCAACGAAAAATTCATGAAGTCAATACAACTTGGTATTCAAAACTCATACTAGAGAGAGAGACATATATAGCAGTGCGTAGCAACAGCAGCAATTCAATCATAATAAAACGAGCAATCAAATTACAGCGGCGCGAGTACGATTTCCCATATTCAAGTATGTATTTCTCATGAATAGATACGAGTACGACTCTACAAATAATTAGTAGCAGCAGAGGAGTAGTAAATATAAGTAGTAGAGTTGTATACAGTAGCAATCAAGTACTGGGAAAACCATACGAATGAAAAACCAATCTAATCGAGTCAACGAGTACTTGAATCAAAAGGGTCAAATATGTACATTATCACAGTACAGTTTCTATATGGACAAACTGATGTACAAAAAAGAGGATTGCAGAAAGTTCTCTTACAAGTCTGCCCTACACTGGAGCATTGGTTTCACAAGAACAACAATAATAGTAAATAAAAATATAATGGTAGGAAAAAAAATACAGGGACATACGATCAATTAAAAAATGCCATCAACCACTACAGGTATTACGAATTACGGAGCCAGATACGGGTATTACTTGAAAAGACAAATTCTAGCATTTGAGGAGAGAAACAATTCAAAAAGTTTGGAAAAAAAGTCACGAGATTTTTCCTTCCCCAAAATACAAAAATAAAAAACAAATAAAAAAAAAATACATAAAAAAAACAAGGGGAAAAAACAAAATTCAAAGACTAGAATATTAATGGAACAACGAAGGTAGCAGCACAAGTAGGTTTGGTCAACGAGTCTATACTGGTAAATATAGAGGATATTATTGTATATGATGTTTCGAAAATGGTACCTCTTTTTTGTCCTACTGTTGCATTTTTATGAAGAATATTCACACAAGTGGAAATCATTGATACACGCGAAGAACGAGGGAATTGTCGTAGAGTTTAGTAGTAGTCATCGCCGGAACCCGATCGGTTGTAACTGTCACCACCGTAGCCGCCACTATAGTAATTATATACACAACGTCGTGATCGTAGACAAATAACAGATTTTTTTCCGAAGAATATTCAACAAATCAACATAGAAATGCATGTTCAAGCATCTTTTTTCTAAATGTCATGACTATACGAGTAATATATTATCAATCATAAATTTTTAGCAACAACAAGTTCCATTCATTATATAAAATCATACCGTTTGGTTTTTCGCGTGTGTTATAACAACAACAATCCGAAGAAGGGTACGATTTAAAAAAAACAAGAGAAGAGAGAAAAAGTCAGCGACAAAATCCATATTAAAATCCATCATTCAAAATGTCATTGAGATGCAAACATAGTACTTTCATGACGAACGCTTTTTTTTCTTACTAGTATTAGTTTTGGGTCACTAGTATATAAACACGCAGAATTTGTGCAATTGCAAAATACGAACACATACTCTTCGTCTCTTCTTATCATTCAGTTATACGTGAGTGTGTACATACAGGTAATACCAAAATAGTCGAATATTTCTCATACGAGTCCTCAAAATTTGTATTTAGTTACTTTAACGCTCCAAAAAATGCATATGTGCTACTACCGATCTCACGGGGAATGTAATGCGTAGACTCGGAAATTAAACGCATTAGTAGTACTACACCGTTAACTCTCCCGCTCTCGAGATGAATTTGAAACAATACGTGGGTATAGTAAGCAATATATAATGTATAGCACTGATGAATAATTACGATATCACTGATGCGACAACATAAACAATATACGACTCGTGAACTAACGCTTAGAGGCCGTCGGTGTTCCCAAGTCCCCAACATGCGTGCATAGTAATACAGATAATTACCATTTGTTTTCATATCACTCACTCATCTACAATCTATAGACATATACAGGTATAGAAAGTCCTTTTGGCCAGCCGATACTATAACTGTAAACAGTAAACATCTGATACATCTGTATATAGAAATATAAACTATGGTGTTAAAACACTGCAACTATTAGGTAGCGAGATTCGTATATCTTGGACCTTCCTTTCGTTAGATAATACTTTTACATAATTACATTACAGTATACACATCTGTATTATTTGTTATTTCTTTGGTCTTTTTATGGTATACTGTGTGATTTTAAAACCATGGGTTAAAGGTGATCAAAAGAGTCGTAGTAGTGGGTGTAGTAGCGGCAGAAGTAGTAGTAGTAGTAGTAAAGATAAATGAGAGAAGAGAAGGTTATACTTGATCAAACATGCAAACATGACATATTTTCAACTCAACTATTAATACTTCCAGAGTTTTTCTGCTAATAGTACAAGTCACTCGAAGATTCGGAATGTGACCTTCTCTTGGGTGAGTAATCTGATGATCGATGTCTCTTCCTATATCCCGATCTACAGAATCAGTTCATTTTCAGTTTCTTTCTTTTGTCTCGTGTGTGTGTTTTTTTTTGTGGGTGAATATATTTTTTTTGACAACAGCGACAACAACAACAATAATAAACGGTGAAGACTTGGTTGTAACTTTTCAACGGCGTGAGAAATGTCAATAATCATAGAGATAGGAAATGGAAAGCACTTTGTGCACAAATCATACATTGATATTTCGCATTGGTAGTAGTAATTATTATGATTAGAAATTAATTACTGTGCCCATCAAAATGAAACTCAATCACATCACAAGAGAAGCTCAATTCGGAAAACACTGATGAATGCTTAAAATAAACGGAGTATATATATACAGCAGAGAGGTAGAAGAGGTATACGTAGCGTGTCTTTCAGGTAATAAAAGATGATGATGATGTGAATGAATGCGCACCATCAGAACTATATTTGCATGGTGTGTACTTTTTGTCCTCTCTGACTCTCTCGTCAAGTTCTCTGTTAAAATAGCGTCGATGATGTCTAGTCATTGATTCTGGTTGATGCAGCACGATTATGCGACTATCAATTCACGACGACGCTCCCTTCCAATTCCATCAATGCACAAAAATAATAATAGGCGAGCAGAAGTTATATAATAGGTACTTGGAAATACTCGACTGAATTTTCCCATCATTTCGTCCCTACAACTCCATGTGCTCCGTTCACTTCAAATGAGATTCTTCTTACTGTCGTGTCATGTACATTACATTTAAAAGTACGATCATGTTCACTCATGTGCGTTAAATTCCTCAAATTGATTTGAAGTTAATCTTGCGGCTAATTTCATCACAGACGATTTCAAATATGACTAGAGCAATTCCAATAATGGAATGCTGCAACCCTGAGCCCCTATATTTCTGCCATTATCACAGATTATTTACATGAACACAGATTAATCTTTGCGTTACTTCCCTATGCCTGCTTTCTTGTTCGATACTTTTGGAAGTATTACACAGTAACTAGTTGATTTGCAATTCCTAGCCTCGACACGTCTACTTTGTTAGACATAATTACATATAAATGTGACAATTTCCTGCTCTATCTTTGGATGATATCTATGGAATCGTAAAAGTATTTCTCGGAAGGTTTAGACTTTTGTACCCTTGCCGTTCACAAAACCGGAATATCACTGGAGATAACCATTACTCATGTTATTTAAACTTGAAAGTCGTTGGGATGCAAAAGACGCACATTTGCGGTGAGTGTATTAAAAAAATAATCCAATTACTTCGAGCAAACTTTTGCCGACAAAGCCTCGGTAACTTTGTGGAAGAGCAAGTACAGGGACACACGGATACAGCAGGAGCCATGGAATGACTCGATGTGTATTTATGTTAATGTATTTGTGAGGAATGTACATCAAGGTGCATACCATATACTATCTCGAAAAAGGATCTGTATAGTAGTGCACCAGAGATTTGAAAATGTGAGTGCTGGACATGCAGGAATTAGTTCTTGTATTACTTTGTGACATAATCTCCAAATCTTGCCAACTTTCGTAGATCTGCTTGCGATAGCTGGAAAAATGTCCCTGCAAGAGACCACCCGAGGTCATAATTCTTATTCGTTTACTATGTATGAAGCAAGGAGATCGCGATTTCTGACTACAGCAAAACTGAGTTATCACAGAGATAGAAGACTCATGAAATAATCCCCCTATATGCCTTGATTTTTCCAATAATTCTCACAAAACGAGATAGCCCAGAGTTAGAGAAAGAGGCACAGAAACGAGGTGAAGAATGGAATAGGGGATGCCAACAAGATTTTCTATAGAATATTGCTTTCAAGTTCCTAGTTTCATTTGATGTCTCTCACTGACCTAAACTCGAAAAAAGTATCAAATGAATAAAAACAGAATCATTATCAACAACAACAATAAATTAATGATAACGAAATGACATTATTTCCGGTTGCACCCTAAACCAGTCCCTATCTGAGGTAATCCTACGCGCTGTCACGAGCAGTGACATCATATAACTGTTTAAAAAATATTAAGCGTCTGTCATTCACTGTTTCAGTATGTATAGAAAAAATTCCCAAGTTCAAAATAACTTGGCTGAACCTACCTCAACCAGAAATCTCCTCACTTTGCATTTCAGAATCAGTCTTAGTTAATTGAGTTTTAGATATATCTAATATAATTTGTCTACAAATCAGATGTATACAAATTTTCAGCATGCTTAGCTCAACTATTCAAAAAAACTTCTTAAGTTAATTGTATTGGTTAGGTCAATACTGTGCTTTACCCTACCTGACACATGAATGCTCAACCTATTTTTTTTTAAATACTCAACGGTCTTGTTTCAATCAGTTAATTCATCCGCTAAAGGCATTTTCAGTCTTGCAAGTTTAGTAATTAAAACAAAAGTGAGGATCGTGCAGTGAACACCGACTATAGGAAAGTGCCCGTGTATCACTGTGTCATTTTTTCACGTTTGACATTGTTCAGTTTGCTTTTTTAGTTGTGTGTGTTGGCTTTGATAATTTACCTGCCCCGGCTTATGGGCGACCGGCTTCGGTATCTTGAGGAGGAATAACCACCACCACCACTTCCGCCCGAAGAAGAGAATCCGCGAGAACCTCCTCCACCCCGACCTCCTCGTGAGCCACCATAATCATCATAGCGACTTCGTCCACCACCGCTACCACCATCCCGGCTTCCTCTGAACCCTATAAGTTCAGCAGTTGGCATTAGTCGTATTTTTTTCATTTTTTCCATATACAAAACGAAAAAAAATTTTTTGCTTTGTATTTTCGCATCATTTTCCGCAGGTAGAATTTCATAAGGTTGTGACCAACACACAGTTACGAAGTTACGATCTACGTGAAGTTTTTCAAGCATATAATTTCGGAGCTAGATTTTTACTCACTGCATATAGATATATTAGCAAACGTGTATCGCAGTTACACCAGTTTCATTCCTTCTTTCGTATTTTAGTCAGACAGAACCCAAGGAAATATTTCTGTCACTTGGTACTTCATTTACACACACACATTATATGTTATGAACCAAACAAAATGAACACAGTGAATTCTATTAATGTCATTAGTGAATCCCACAAGACAAACAAAAATATTACGGATGCAAAGTATTCCAATCCTCTCATGTAAATTGTTACTGTAATAGCATATCAAATACCACACCGAAATCTATATCTATAAAATGGTGTCACTATATTCAAAATGATAACCAAATCAAACGTGAACAATTGCCTGTGTAATAAATGCAGAAAACACAATGCCTTCCATTCAGGACACATACACAAGTCATAGGAATTATGAACAGTTGCCATTAGTATCTATATACAATTGGAGGAGCACTGACCACTGTGGCACTTCAGGAACTACTAGTTCTCTCGTTCCAACTACTAACATAATGATCTAGTGAAAAATTCACTAATTCATTTGTACAACAGTGTGAGCCAACCAAAATGAACAAGCTCAATAATGGTATGTCAAGTATACAGGTAACTCGTGCAACAATGCGTCCGACTAAAACTAATAATTATGTCCAGGTTCTTCATAATTATAGATGTCATGGGGGAGAAGGAATTATAATGCAATTATGTCTTACATCTATAATATTGCTACGAATAAATGAGTAAAGAGAAAACGAAACAGGAAGAACAGCCGTTCACAAATAATACTTCCATACATTGGGAGGTGAAGTAAAACTATCAACGCTATAATAATAATAACTTTGCAAGTGAGAATTAACTCGTAATTTTTCTAAAAGCACGCATAAGTTTGCATGGGTTGGATAACACAAAACAAAAACCGGCAAAAGTTGCTTCAAAAATTATACGACTTAAATGAATGAGTATTCTACCAAAATTTTTTACAGGATAACGTAATGGTGTAAAAACGGCAACATAAAAGATTAGCGAGGCAGATTAATACGAACAGAAAGAATGAGGAGTAGGAGAGATACTACAAGCTACTGCTAATATACATTATGAAATAAGAAAATATTTTTGGGTGCCAACTGACACAACAACAGATTATACATCTTCGGTCTTTTATACAATTTTTTTTGTTTCAAAAGCCATAAATATAATCAATCAGCATCATTGAGATTCCATAATGTTGACAGGTACTGCGCTAAAAAAGAGACAGCTTTATATTCCTTCGTGATTTTATATATTATAATAGTAGTTCTTGTATCTTGTCTTTAAACATTTTCTGCGGCATGTTTGTAGAGATATTTGTTTTTTTCCATTAAATAGAAAATGAAACAAGATATTACATATCATTACTTTCATAAATAGCTTTTTTTCCTTTTCATATAAAAAACTGGTTCTTCGGCGGTAATCATTTTTGTTGAAGTATTTGAAGTAATTTGTTAATAATTATCGAAGATGTACAATATATTTCAAAGTGAATCATTATATGATGGCTTAGCCCACACATTACAATCGTAGACATTAGAGGAGACAGTGGGGGACTTTGCATGTTCGGAGAATCAATGTGTTCGAATAAAAAAATTAGAAGAGGAACTTATTTCAGGAATCGGACCTCTCAAGTTTTACAACCTGAAAAAAATTCCCCTTCCGTCGAATGTGTATCGTGATGTTATTTTAGATTTTAAAAGTATAAATGCCTTCACAAAACTGCCCTTCTTCTTTCATATAATCAGTATACTAAAAAACAAAAACAATTTGGGAAAACACTTATGGGCAGTAGTCAGTTCTCGTAATTAATATATAATAAATATAATAATCAACAACAACAGCAACAACAAAATAACGAAAAAATACTGTGTGTGAGTGTCGCACGATTTTAAAAAATTGAAAATTTAACAAAAAAAAAGGGTTTCAGCGAGAGGTCGAGCAGAGTAGTTTACTTGGTAAATATATATATATATATTGTGAATTAACTGAGTCGTGATGTTGGACATGGATGATTATCAAAGCGGGTAATGCGCTTGAATCTTTCTTTTTAAGTAAATACGTGTGGATGTGTGGTTGTGTAATATTCTTTTTGGAGATATATATTATATAAAAAACGTAATATGTTTTAAATAGCGAATGGTCTGCATGGGCCAAGAAGTAAGCGGGAAAGCTCTTTTTTAATTCCATCCGCTCTGAGCGCCATCATACGTACCACGAGATCCTCCACGACCTCCTCCTCCTCCTCCTCCTCCATATCCACCTCGACCACCGCCACGACCTCCACCTTCCCGGTAGCCTAGACCAATCATGACAAGCACAATTTTGGTAAGCTGGTTCACAAACCGTGAAAACGGAATTGGACGTTTTAAACATCCAACAAAAAAGTCCTTCTCCAACATTTACGTAAATTCATTTACATACAGATGTGAGAATGATTTCCTTTTGTTTTTGCAAAAAAGACCGTAAACGAGACTGCAAGCATAGGTGTCAGTCAGGCTTAAAATTAAAGAGGCTATTCCAGGCGCTTGTGTGTAATTTCAATAAATATATAATACATTCCCTAACGTATAATTACAAGATAACTCATAATTATACGATTGAACACTGGACAATACGACAGACCTACCCATACAAGAGAGGATATGGATGGAGAGAAATCTATGCTGCCGAGAATTAATAAATAATTAAAAAAGTAAAGGCAATTACACATTCAGATGCACATGCCGGTTAGAATAGTAGTTCCCCCGTTAAAAGACTGAATCTACCCAGATTGCAGGAGGCGTGGTCACCGCTCAGACACACACGAGAGAAGGAATTACATGTGTAAGTATATATACACTACAAGCGTGTACGTGTACGCAGCAGTACCCGCTCGTCAAAAAAAATGGTTAAATTTTTATTTAACTAATAATAATTAAATTATCAGTTTTCATACAACGAGCTGACAGTGAGGTCACTTCTCGTTTACGCTCCTTGATGCGACTTATCTTCACGTATATCATAACAATGTAAGTAAGTGTATAAATAAAATAAAAAATAAAAAAGTGCACGAGGTCTGTAGTTTCACCTACACTCTCTACGGGAATTAACATTCAGAATGCTTACCCCCTCGAGACCCTCGGTACCCACCGGAATCTCCATAGCCGCCGCCACCACCGCGACCACCATAGCCGCCGCCGCCGCCACGACCGAATCCACCTCCTCGCGAGCCACCACGTCCACGTCCACCTGGAGCCCTGGGTCGGGACACTTCAACTCGAAGCTTGCATCCCATGAAGTCCTCTCCGTTCAATGCGTCCACAGCATCGGATGCCGACTCTGCTGACTCAAAGTTGACGAAAGCAAAACCCGGCGGGTTGAACGCGACCCAAACATGCTCGCATTTCCCGTACTTGCTGAACAGTTCCTCCAGATGTTCCCTCTTCACGCTATCCGTAATTCCACCGACGTACAGCCGTGTGCTACTCATTTTCCTCTGCTGTAAACATTCCAATCAAATCATGAATAATCTCCACCCAAAATATAATAAATACTCACAAACAAATTAAAAACAAGTATATTCCCACAAACCACAAGTCCTTCATCACGGGATCTCCAAATTGAAATTACCTAAAATCCCATCAAACCCTTCCAGCAACAAGTTAATCTCTCCCTAAACTTCACCTTCTCTGACTAATGACTTCACCTACATCTACAGTACTGAAAGTCTCACCGTTACTCAATACCTCCAAAGTTTCCACTCGGAACAACAAATTCAACCGCAAACATCCCGACACTACAACTAACTCACTCAAGCCCCAACCATCCCTAAATTACTTCCACCTATTCTCCTTCCGAGCAGTTCCCGAAGTTGGGCATACATACATATAATCCAGAATCGATTTTAGTGATTGGGGTGCTCGAGCGGCCACCACCAAAGAGTAAACACTCAAAAAAAAAAAACTCAAGAGTGGCGGTTGACAAAACCTCATTACTATACGGTTGATTGATGCTTTTAGCACTAACTATACTCCGTTCACCCACCAAACAACTGAACCTTCCAGACTCACCTTTTAGCAAGCTTACATTTTTTTTACACACTTCACCATCACATACGAGAAGTGAGCAAGAAGAACAACATGGTAAAAACAACATCGTGGTCATGCTATAATTCCGCCGCTGCCGCAGGAGTTTTTCTTAACAGCCGTCAAGATTCCTCCGCAGCTCCCATCTCTCTAGGATTACCTCCAACAATCACTCACCTCATGGTAACCCTTGCCCATCTGAACTCATCAATTATTCTATTTAACTAATAATAACCCCCACCCTGACAGAACGCATGACCCATGTTACGGATTATAAGATTCCTCATTATATTATGCACTTCTCCTCCAACATCACCCAAGACTATAATAGAAGAGCCAGAACATGCCGCCATTTTCATACATGCGGACGCGTCCGCCTAATCCTTGACACTCTCCTGCTCCCCTCATGATTCCCGGACCCTCGGGTAGTATTACAAACTTCCCGGAATTATAATTAAACAATTCCCGAATTACAAACAAATAGGAAGGAATCCGTCTACATAACAAATGACTGATGACTACCTCGACTGGCCCAACTAACTGTCCACTAAGAACGGCCAAGTCCTCGGGTTCAAGTTGAAGGCGATAGGAAAAATACAACCGACGCCGATCAATACTAAGTATGTACACGCATGCTAAAGGATACGCTAGCATGCCGACGACTCTCTTATGAAGCTTCCCTCTTGAAATGTACGGGAAGCGGTGGGGAATTCTTTCCCACAAATTTCAAGGATATTTAAGAATTTTCAAAATTTCAATTACCTTTTAGTAACCTGGTGGTTCGCGAGGAGTGGGTCGTAGTTGGTTTTGAGCCGTTAGGCTTGAATTTTTGAAGAAATCGAAGAAATTGACGCCACGAAGACGTACCGACGCTTTCACACCGTAGAGATGGCTGACTTTGACTGACTCTTGGAAGGATGCACAGCTTTTGGGTCCCAATGCGCTTTGCTTTTTTTCCCCTTTGCTTTTGCGTTCTTCCGCCCTGAGCCAATCAGAGGAGAGGAGAGGACCTAACGCCCACCCCCGACAACAACTTCTGGTAACCCCCGTCCATCCACCTTTCCCTCCTCTTCTTTCCCAAAACACCTCAGCCAATCACAAGTCTCGCGCCAATACTCCCAGTACTTTGAACCGGTTTCAACGAGGACGGAATTAACCAATGGAGTCTGCTCTGCTGGCTCTCATGCGGGAGGTACATATAAAGCGGCTGCTCTTCCAAAGTGGGAACTGGTTTTGGACAGTGTGTCCCAGACTGGGATTGATTTAACAGGAAGAGCATGGAATGAGATGAGATTATGGAAGTTGAGGAATTTTTATTTTTTGACTGAACCTGAAAGTAATAAAGATATATCGAGTGGATATGTAGGGAACCGGTTGAGAATTTAGGGAGGGCAACTCAGGGTAATTATTGCGAAGAATATCATCGTGAAATACATTTTAAATGATTTTATTCGATAAGACTCTTTGAAGTCTGGAATAGGCGGGAGTAGGGATGAAACAAAGATGCAGGTGCAAATTCATTTTATGATACTATTATGAGGAGAAATATTATTACATACAAAGAATGGTTTTGGTTCCTACAGAGATTGTTGGGGATGCTGCTTTCTTGGGTCTCTTTTATGGGAACTAACAGGATGGGGAATTAGAGCGTTGGTGGGTAGGGAAGGCTGTGGATAAGATGAAATAACTATGTTCTTTTAGAATTTCGTATTTCAAATGGAAGCTAAGTTGGCATGAAGCTGTGAATATGATCATAAGTATTCTGTATAAATTCCTGATTAATTGTCGTTTGCCATTTGCCAGAGGCTGTTATGCAATTGACGAGATTTACTGGAAAATACGGAATTGAAACAACGCAAAATGAGGTGATCGCTGTGAGTTCAGTTGAGACCGATGGAATAAAGTAGGACTACACACACTGGATGTGACTGCGAGTGTGGCTGTAGTGTTGTATTAATGGTAAAAGGTAAACGCATGGGAAGATTGTGAAGTATAATATTATTTAAATAATAATGGAGGTTACTAACTTCAAGGGATAGGGAAATTAAGTCAGCGATTTTTTTCATATGCTGGGTTATGTATGTATCTTACGTTCTTGTATGATATGTCCTCAACAGATTTTTTAAATCATACATGTGTTGTAAAGAATGCTTTTTAACATGCTGCTAGAGATAAGTACACTACAGATATTACGAATGACAGTGGCTCATCTCACTTCGTGCAAAATGCTACAGAACTGCAAAAGCAGTAAGAGCCACAACTTTCCCAAATCACCCAAACCTAGAAAATCAAACCTTACAAAATCATATTTTTTAATTTTTTAAACAAAAGTACATGCCCCGGGCTAGAATATTACCATGAATGGGGTCGGCCGGTAGAGTTGTTCTTGGGGGACTCGTTCAACAATTAAATGGAACTAGTTACATTTAATTATGGATTCATCGATTAAGATGAAAATTTGTACACACGTAATAATCGAAGAGTTTATTGAAATTAAAAATTCGGAAATCGTCTCAAGGCAATCATGTGATGATTACCAGGATAGAAGAAAAAAGACCTAGGCATCGGCAAGAACCGCCATGAGCATTTCCATTTTATTTAAGAAGTTTTTCCCTTCAAGTTTATCCAGTCGGATGGGCTTGTAGACAATTCCTTCTGCAGACTCAAACTGCTGGTCGTTATTAAAGGAATCAAGATTAAAAGGAGTATCCACCTCCATACTGTCCTTGAGAAGACTGGATGAGGAACCTGGGGGGTAACCTACGAAAACTTGAATTCCCCCATGGTAGTTCTGTGTACTGGACCGGATGGCCAGGGACCTTTTCCCGCTGGGTGATGATAGCAGACACCCAGCTGCATTACCTAAATTTTCACAGGTTCCAACACCAAGGTGGGCACTGCTGGAGAGAACGGACCAACCCATGCATTTTGAGAGAGACTGTAAGGCCATTACTTGATGGATGGCGATCTGGAATTATTATTGAAAATTTATGTAAAAATAATAGGATATTTTAGAATGGAGTTCACTTAGGGTGTATTTCATGGCTGGAATGAGCTACGAATAGGAAATTCTGAGCATTCAAAAACTAACCTGTGATAGAATGATATCTCGTAATTCTTGGGGTTCATAGGAAAGATGAATCGCTTTCCCATCTTTCAAAATACACTTTAGAGATTTTTCTTTGACATGAATAGCTAAGGGTGTCCTTGCAGTCATATCATATCCTGAAGAAAGCAGCGTCAACCTCACACACGAATGAGTCACAGCATTTAATGAAGCCCAATGAGCGACCACTAGTGGATCTTTAATTTCTTTGGCAAGGGTATCCAGCACATACATTGTTCTTAGTCGTAAGACAACGTGTTGTGCTTGACGGATCATTTCTTCCAGAATTCCTTCTCTGCAAAATTGAGTAATAACATAACTTACAATTAGTATTAGGTCTCTGTGTAGTGTGAACTTATCTACATTTTCAGTTTTTCATACATACGAAATATAGAATTTATTATTGAGATTATCAAACAAATATTTGGAAATTACTTTTTGGTCATATTTAGTAAAGTGTATCGATCATAAGCCAGTGGACCTGCTAATCTTCGTTTCTTCGAAATTCCTATAGGTGCTGTAGCAGGGTGTGGAAGAGGAACACAAGAATTTTGTCGATGAACTTCTCGCAGTAATTGGTGGAGTGAATGTTCCAGAACGTGGTTATGATCCAATTTACTATGCAAACCATTCAGTCCTAATCCGTTGCTTTTACCAGAGCTACTGTGACACAATCCAATTATAAGCAGAATACCAGGAAATAATGTAGCTGTAATCTGATTGCCAACGACAAGAGGTGGAATGGGCATAGAATTTAAAGTCACAGCTTCACGAGCAAGTGCAGAAAATAACTCCCGACAGAATAGAACATTTTGAGCAGCCTCCAGTCTTTGCTGCCAGTGGGCTTCCACAGGAGCGTTTGCAGGTCCATATAAACCTATATTAGCTAAACTAAGAATATCCTGATCTTTCTGAACCAGAACTTGGATGTAGGCGATACCCTGCAGCTCCTTAGGAACCGTAACTCTCAAAGTCGAGGTTTTAGGGCCACCACTCGTGGATGTGGAACTCTCATCAGTAGCGTCTGACGATTCAGCATCATCTTCCGCCTTTGTTACTTCAAATATACCCTGCTGCTGAAATCTGGATCCTGCAGTTCTATATGACAGATCTCCTAAAATCGCATTTCCAACTTTTCTTAACCGCCAATTTTGACGCAGTCTTAATAATTCCAAGTGAAAGTCTGGTATAGATGGCATGGATGATATAGGCGATGTTTTTGGTTTGGATTCGCTTAATGCTGTTCGCAATCTCTCACAACCACCTAGCAATACGGCTGCTGCTGCAGCTAAACTCTGTATCAAACAATATGAAAGAAATGAGAACAGCTAAATAACTTTTTTTTTAAATATTCTGAACCTATCAACAACACAAAAAATAAACCCCACCATCAACGATACACAAAACTTACTTTCTTCTTGTACAATAAACTCGCAGCAGTCTTCGGTTCATTAGATTCAGATTGTACCGGGTCCAGTACTAGATATTTCTTCTGCTGTGTGATTGCAATGATGTCACTTAACACACTTAATTCCGTAAGGGCCCCTCTGTAAACACACTTTACATTAGTCCCTCACCGAGTCATTACTAGTAGAGTTTCAGTAAATATTTTACCACATGCTAGCTACCAAAACCTTAGTTTCATCGCATAATCACACATACTAAATACTCTGAAATGCTTTATTCTAGCTCATATAGCTCTATTATCACATCTCTTTTGTTTGGTCCAACAGTTCAGATAGCGCTGACGTTTACCGTAATTTATTCCGAACAGTTTCCCACGGCCATGACGGGGTTGATTTGAATGTCCCGTCGCCGCTCTCATCTTCGGCTTCTTTATCTTCTCCACTCACTTCATCTTTGTCTTCATCCTTCCCAGTAAAATCGATTTTCTGAGCCAACCTTGCCAAATTTTCCGACATTGTTAAAGGGCTGTGAATGAATGAATTTTCATTATTTACATTGCATTCTCTTATAAATCCAAACATGCAGATGCAGTACTCTGCATAAATTAATCGATAATACCAAATACAAGGTTTTCGATGTGTACATATATGATTGTATCCATAAAAACTTCTACATGTCATTATTACTAATTTCTTTAACATCCGACTAATATATTACTTATTTATTACTAACGTTTGTAATATCTCAACCCCATCGTAGGTGATTTCATGGACAAGGTTCTCCATCGGCACCTCCACCGACACGGCCACACTGTTCGTCCCGGTGCTATTCATTCTGTCAAAATTAAAAATAGTTTATTAAATGAAGTTAACAAGTACATTATACTCTGCAAGTTGTGAATGTAAACAAAACTGCAAACCTGGAAATAATCCTTAGTAGACGGATAGTTGAGTTCTAGCAGAATTTTGACATCTGAGATTGAGATTGTTTGTACATTTCTGTAGCCAAAGCCTGTAAGAGATGTACGACTAAACTAGAGGAGCCTCTTTCATATTCCCGGCAGATTCATACCACGTGATAGTGTCATAGGCATTCGTCTTGTCACGTTCATATGACGGGTTTAGCCGTCGCACTTAAGTTACGGTAAATGTCACTTCTTCATAGATACTAGTAAAAGCCCTGTGCTTCACAGGGTCAAGTACTTGAGAATTGTGTGAGGATACACAAACTTAAGACCTACCGTAAATGGCCATGGATCCGGTATCAACGCCTGTCGAGAAGGCGTAATGTTAATAGCCCGCTTCGCCGGGCAAAGTAATCTCATATAAGATATGTAAACTATTAATTGTAAGAAGAATAACAATGCGTTTCATTAGAGAAAACCTACCAGGACAAAAATGTGCCGTTTACTATACAGCTAAGGGGCAAGGGGTAACAAATATTTTGTACAACTTATTATGATATTGTAACAACTAACAACAACAATCAATTAAAAATTCGTGCCAAAACAATAATTGACCCCAGAAATGAAAGGCGAATTTTCGTTTGCACAGTCAGAATTACTTAAATAGTACAATTTAGAAACCTTCATTCTAGTTCCTTCTAGTAAACCTCTCTAAAAAACCGTTTTCAGTTGCACAAAAAAGTTTCAGTAGTAGCAACGACGAGCTTCAGTGTTTAATAGGTAGACAAATTCTCGCATAGAATTGAACATTAAGCTGGACCATTTTACCGACGATACATATATGTAAATATAGAAGCTTCGGCCTGTCCTGTTGCGAACGATGGCTAGGTTGCATGAAATGTGCGCTTTGCGGCATTGGGTCAGGTTGTCAGGTACTTAACTACAAGATCATACAAAATTTAATTCCGGTTCTGAGGTTTCGTGGGGTGAAGGTTTCATATATTTGTAAAGCAGTAAACACTAGTAAAAAGAATAAATAAAATAATTAAAACTATTATCTATAGATACATTCAATCCTGTTCAAGCTGGATTTACACGAGTGTGAGTACACATTTAGCATGCAGGTTTGATTGTCAATCACAGCTTAGTGTTTGGAGACAGGTAATTATTATATCCTTGAATAGAGAATATGCAACCCAAAGAAATCGTTGCTCTTCAAATTTTTGTTTTAGCACATCAGCGAGTGCAATGCTTCGTTGGTTTTTTGACTAGGGCTAAATATTTTCCTCATTGTATATAGTCATTCAAGTAAAAAATCAGTGCATGTAAAAACAGTAGTCAAAATAAATCAAAATAAGTAATTAAATACATAAAAACAATAATATTCCAGTATCTAGAGAAAACACAGATATTATAGAATCAATGCAGCCTTCTTATACTAAACTATTGCATGTAGGCATGTCCTTGACCTTCGTGATTGTCTAAAACGACAATTATCTGAAATCATTTCTTTGTTGTATTTCCCATCCGAAAGGCAACGTATTCTTATATAAGTTTCTTTTCCATTGTAAATATTAGAAGGAAAGGGCATACACATAAAAATGCGCCTACCTCTTAAATACTTAGCTAAATTTAGTTTGGTACCACAGTAGGTTGTTTGACCGCAGAAGGTCAGCCCTAGAATACCTGTTTTATATGCAGCAATAAAATAAACAAAATGCAAAAACTATTTTTAAGTAATTATGTACATGGCTTACTTCCTCACCCTTTATATATACGGATGAGTTTTCCTCCACAGGGTTGTATAAAGTACGTGCATGCGAGAGAATTGATAAAAATCCAAGTGAAGATACAATAGCAGGGTCAGCTTACTCATGATTATGGACGTAAAGAGCTTTTTCCTGCATTGATTGCTTATTAATCTACTCGAACCTTAACAGAGCACAGAGATTAGACGCATAATTCAAGTCCTTTTAAAACGCACACTTCCTTTAAGGAAGTTCAATCTGAAATAAAAACATGAGTGAAGGTCTTTTAAGTGGTTCCAATCGCACAACTGAGACTTGGTATCAATAACCCATTTTTTATGTAACGTATGCTTACAGTCACTGTGACCTTCCAAACCAGAGCTGCGCTCAAGTTCAAGTAGTACTTGACAAGTATCAAGTCAGGTCAAGTTCGGAGCAAGTTCGGGATCGTGAGCGTTTCTACTTGGTTGAATCGGGTCAAGTTCAAGTATTTGCTGGATCCGAACTTGGAACTTCAAGTCGGTTCTGGTCCAAGTGCAATCCCACAGAATTGACTTGAACTAAGGATCAAGTTCAAGTTCGGGTCTGGGCATGGGTTTTACTTGAACCCAAACTTGCACTTTCAAGTACCGATTCAAGTATCCTAGTTCCAACGTTTGCTTCCTTTGTGTGTTCTTCTCCTTTGGTTGTTCGCTCTTCTGCAACACGCAATCTAGAATCCATGCCTGCAGAGATATGCACAGAAGCTGGAAAGGTAAGGCAGTGTGAAGCCTTCCTGAACAGATTCAACCAGAAAATGTTCAAATCTTTCCTTAAAAATGTTACGCTACAGTGTGTAGCAGTAGTCAGTTTTTACATTCTAACTGCCCAATACATATTGATTTGACAACTTGGTTCAAATACTATACCACACTGGAACGTGGCAGCTCTTCAGCATTAGTGTAGCCAGGGTATGAGTACCTTCGAATGAAAGGGAGTCATATGAGGCAGTGCGTACTAGATTTTCTTCATTGATAATTCATAAATTTGTAGGTACATCATAAGGTACATGTATCGTATGGGACCGAAAGAAAACTGAAGAAGCTTTTAAATTTGACAAGGTAAGAAGTAATTTGTTCATTTTAATTTTCCATGAATACATTTTCATTCACATAACGGTTTCGATACATTTATACAACGATATTTAATTATGCTCCAATGACTCATTCTTCCATCCCTGCCAGAAATTAATTGATTGAAGAACACCGGCCCGAAACTCTACCTTTACAGCGACTACTTTAGGCGCATTGATAATCGTATAAAACGCATTACTGATTTAATTCCGTGTCCATAAATACAAGTCAAGTTTTACGTCGATTGCCAGGTAATTTTGTCCGACCCTTTTTAGCGGTCAGTTAAATAGTTAAATTGCTCAATACGTCAGATTGTCGGGTGTCAGTTATATTGCTTGTCGGAATGTGGAGTAATTATTACAAAAGTAGTTCAATTTATTCCGATGCGTGTGACCATTTTCCCATAATGATCGGGTAATAACAATTCGTAAAAAACAGTTGATTAAAAACAAATTATATGATTTTAATTTTGGAGACTTCTGTGAGGAATATTGCATTTCTCAAGACATGTGTATTATAAGTTTTACAAATTCGGAATATTTCGAAGTGGGGTAATTTTGTCCAGACCTTTGTCGGGTAATTTGCACGTGTTCCCAAGACACATCGGGTAATTGTGTTCCATCCCTCAAGGGTGTCGTGTAACTGTTCTCCCCACAAATAGCGAAAGTCTACTCTCTGTAGTGTCTCGGCTGGAGCCCACTTTCATTTGGAGCAGAGCTGCGTTCAAGTTCAAGTATAACTTGAAGAGTTCAAGTGCGTATCAAGTTCAAGTCAAGTCAAGTGCAGACAATTTTGTAACTTGAAACTTGAACATCAAGTTCAAGTGAAATTATAATTTTAACTTGAATTGTCAAGTCCAAGTTCAATCAAGTTCAAGTGAAATTATAATTTTAACTTGAATTGTCAAGTCCAAGTTCAATCAAGTTCAAGTGAAATTATAATTTTAACTTGAATTGTCAAGTCCAAGTTCAATCAAGTTCAAGTGAAATTATAATTTTAACTTGAATTGTCAAGTCCAAGTTCAATCAAGTTCAAGTGAAATTATAATTTTAACTTGAATTGTCAAGTCCAAGTTCAATCAAGTTCAAGTGAAATTATAATTTTAACTTGAATTGTCAAGTCCAAGTTCAATCAAGTTCAAGTTAATAATTCATTACTTGATTGCAAAATCAAGTCAAGTTCAAGTACGCTGAATGGAAGTACTTGAATAAAATTTGAGTATAACTTGAGTTTTTGTCACCGAAAAGCAATGTAAACATTCATTAATTAATGCCATCATCGCATACCAGTAAAATATTATTGCGCGTCATGCATCATAATTTAACAACATCTTTGTGTTTGTCTTTATTCCTTCGACATTAAAGTCGCCTCCACGATAGGGTTTCTGCTGGGGACAATATTGTTGTCCCGCCGACAATTCTGTCCCGACCCGAAATCCTCGGGACAAAAAAATTCGTCCCGATTCAGTCCCGAAATAACATGGGGACAGAAAGTTTGTCCCGATCCCGGTCCCGTCCCGAAAACATCGGGAAGTCCCGTCCCGGTTATAATCCCAGTCTAAAGAAATGTTCCCAATTCCTTTATTTCTATAAGAATACCTCCAATAATAGCGAAGGTTTACTTTAAAAAGTTTACGTATAGAACAACAAATTTTAAACGGAACGATTCCCATACAATCTATTATTCTGTCCCGTCTCGAAATCTTCGGGACAAAAAAGTTCGTCCCGATTCAGTCCCCAAATAACCTGGGGACAAAATTTTGATCCCGAAACTTTCCCAATCTCGTCCCGAAAACCTCGGGACATCCCGAACAGAAGCCATACTCCACGATGCCCAGTGGTCGAGATCGAAAATAATTATTGTGCCCTGTTTCCATACTTTGAATTGAATAATTTAAATTTCCGAGTTATTGTTTTATAAGGATGTTCTTGATACTCGGGGTTCTTTTTCCATTATAAAAATGAAGAACAATTTATTATTCCATGTAAGAATAATTTTTGCTGATAAGTATTAAACATGAAGGCGTAGACGAACAACCAACAATCTTATAAATCAATATTGGTTAAGCATAATTAACGATGACAAATATTTACGAATTTAACTCCTGGTTACACTCACCAGATGAGTGCAACACTAATGTGAACAGGCTAATAATATGATTGCTAACCTCTGAATAGTGGAAATTAGTAATTAGATCACAGTGTTTACAGTTATTTGATCAAATATTTTAAACTTTCTAGCAATTTTAAAGTAAAGAATATCATCCGCATGCCCTTTAGTTTACCCTAATTACAACATAATCATTATCAGGTATCAGGTATTATAATTGTGAACGAAATTTCCAGTATTGTTTATTCATTTAGTAAAAATGCTTGAATAATCAAGTTCAAGTCAAGTTCAAGTCAAGTTCAAGTCAAGTTCAAGTCAAGTTCAAATCAAGTTCAAGTCAAGTTCAAGTCAAGTTCAAGTCAAGTTGTCTAAAATAACTTGACTTGAACGCAGCTCTGATTTGGAGTGACTGTTGTGTTTTCTGTAAATCGCCGTGCTTAAAACTATTCTTTTAATTTTTCATCATTTTTGAAAAACTGTTGAAGTAAATTGTCCGATAAGACTGTAACACAAGGGAAAACGCACGAGTGAACCCGAATCTGAATTTAATAAATACGACGGAAATTGAAAATCTTAGCTCCACCCATTGGAGTGTTTTTGCGACTTTATACTACAAAGTTATAAGGTTCAAGTAATTACTTGAAATCCAAGTTCGGGTTCAAGTCAATTCCAAGTTCGGTTCGCAAGATTTATGGACCCGAGACTCAAGTATCAGATCAAATTCGGGTTTAGGAAAGATTACTTGCAAGATGTGGCTTGGTATGACAAGTAATTCCTGGGACCCGAAACGCCAAGTTCGGGTACTGACAAATATCTACTTGAAAGTTGAAGTGCAGGTCAAGTTCAAGTTCGGATCCTCAAAATACTTGACCCGAACGCAGGTCTGTTCCAAACAGCATTAATACCTTGTAGATAAGTCCTGTTTGTCATAGTATCATTTTATCAGGTACAAGGAGGAAATGGTCCTTCGGAAAAAAAGTACCTCGAATTTAAAAAAAACTTGTGCTGTGCTGTACACAAGATATATTTTGCAGATACGAAAGCCAATGATCAAAGAAAAGTACAAATAATTATGCATACATGGACAAACGTAGCCATAGTTTTGTCGAGATGGTATGATCTGCTAACTTTCATTCCTCATCATGTATGGATGCAATAAAAATTCTTAAATGTATAACAATCGTACAGATTTTTAACAAGCTTTTCCTTCAACTTTTCCACCCAGATTGTAGGTTGTGGATGAGTGCGTACTATGTACGGCTAATTATATAGAGAGCGATTTTCTTGTGAAACCTGATTATCAAGTGCATCTTGATTGCACGACACTTGATACATATTCAATACTTTTGCAATCTGGAAATTGTGATGTGCACAGCACATACTGCTGAGGCAGCTGAGGATTGGATATATACAGGTTATAACTAATGTATCGTATACGCTTACACCTACGCAAAATCAAAAGATTGTATATGAACATAAGGACATACATATATGATATAGACATGCCCTACAATAAAGTTCACGCAACAGCCGACAGTTAAGCTGTAAAATAAGTGCTTGAACGAATAAGTCGCGTAACTTATTCTGCAACTTTTACGCAACTGTAAAAGGAGGTAACCCACTGCACTGTGACAGAAAAAAAAGGATGCTTCAATTTCTCACCAAATGTTTCATTCCTGAAAGTACTCACACATTTATAGTTTATTTGCAAATCATAGAATAAAAATATTCCATGCATGGATTTCAGAAATAGTAAGATATACAAGAAGCAGAGAAAAAATTATACAAGGGTTATTTATTTACTTATACTTACATTATTTATACTGAGTGAGTGTTACAAAAAAATTTGCACGTTTAACGGTTCGCCAAAATATTGTCATGCCTGTATGCCCACCAAAGGTTTATGGCTACAGATATTCATCCACCGCTCTCATTTTTATGTTAAGTGTTAAGTGTGGGGCTGAGACTGAGTACTTGTGTCACTTCGTGTTTTTTCTGCTACTTTTGACTTTCAACTTTACTTAAATTCATAATAAAATATTGCAAATACTTAAATGTATTCATAGACCTTTAGCAAGGCAACCTACATACATTGTACTTAAAGTAATCTAGTGCCACAGCCGCCTTTCAGAACTTATTAATTTTTCCAACGTCAAGTTTACACTCCCGAGCCTCTGAACACACACTAGACATACATACGTGCACTTAACTTACAATTAGTACCTGTCCCTATTTATATAAATTTACACGTAAATAAAGGTACCTGCTACAGTGAATCTACAGATATATATTTCCAGCTACTATTTGTCAGCATTATTTAACCGTAGGTGGTCATTACATCTGGAAACATCAACTCCCTGTTACTGTGTACTATTCACTATGTCTACTTGTTGAGTACGTATGTATCTATTATATTGATAAAGCGGGACTTTGAGTCGGCGTTGGAGAAGTCTATTGATAGACATGAACAGTAAATAAGGTATAGAAAGTCCCGATTCAACGGGGAGTAAAAGTAACTGAGGATATACCCAATAAGTTAATACCACCTTCCTGGTCCAGGTCCAGGGTTTTGCAAAACTATTCATTACGGCAGATTTTTTTATGAGATTTTCTAAATAATTACCATCTGTACAGTTTTCAGGTTTTCTAATATTTTTCTAACATCATCCATGGGAAACTCTTTCTACGGTAACCATACTTACAGACTTACAGATGGTGTGTATTACTTTGTAAGTTATTATACTGTTACTGTCTACATATACAAAAGGGAACTCACTCCCAGTTAGTAATGCTAATGTTATGTATAACACCAAGTGCTAAACTCTTTTGAAGCCCTACCTTCAACACGCATATACATAATGACAAGAATGTACAGGTGTGTACATACTTACATAAGTCAACGGTGAGACTTGAGAAGAGATGGCTGTCCATTTGGGCTCAAGCACTAGTTTTTTTACAACGTCCTAATATTTTACATTCACAAGGTTCTTAAATGAAAGACTCGAGCAATGGTACACATGAACAAATTTTTAATTAAATGACTTCAGCTTTTCACAGGAGTCCATGTTGTAGATTGATAAAATTAATTTTGTTGGGGTAACGATCATCATCTCCTTCTCTTCCGTTCTGCCTGTAAAGTTGAAATGGCGTTGACGGAACCGAAGAGAACGCGGGCTGTGACCTGTTAGGAAAACAAAAATCATAAAAAATATTTACTACCAATTGTAAAAACGTTCATATTTTATCCAGAACTAGTTACCCTACGTCGTCTTGAGGTAATTACAGTGTATGAATATTTAGACATAAGTCGGTGCAATCATCTCATATCCTTTATCATGTATGATAAAGATTGCCTACTTGTAATATTTCAAAAGTAATCCTCCGTGAATATAGAAGGTAGGCTGATTTTATTTGCAAAGGTTGAAGGAAAGTTTCATAAAATTTACTAAAAATGGTAGGTGAATGAAGAGCGGTTTCGAAGTTGCCTTCGGATACATTAAAGACCACTTTAGTATGTCTCGATGGTGAGCATCAAAACTATTTCGTTTTCAAAATTCATGCACGTTTTGAAACCATTTATACAATTTCGAAATAAACGAAGGCTCAAAATGACAGGAGGGTTTTTTTTGGGAGAAGGCTAAACGAAGTATCATTTAAAGATTGAAGAAAGGTTCAGGGAAGGTAAATAATTTTAAAGGCTTCATTCACAGGAAGATGGAAAACATTTTTTTTAAATTGGTCTTTAAAGACTTGAAGGAAAGCCATTTAATTTGGACATGTCTGCTCTGAGGTTTGCACGATATAAATAATTATTGTAACATATGATCATTAAAGCTCTTGTACTGCTATCCGAAATTACACTTCCTTGAAAAACAATAAAAAAAATGCAGATAAAGCAGCCTTTCATAACCCTTCAATTAACAAACAATATAGACGCATTTGGGGAAAAAATTAAAATCAAATGAAGTCCAGAGAAACACTTCACATATTACATTCACTTTTAAAAAGTTAAGAATTCACACTTAATGCGTCCACCCTTTTTGCGTTTTCCCAAGCTCATATTTGGTATACCACAATTTTGAAAACATTTCGAACCATTTTAAGATGACTGTACGCTGCACAAGTACATTTCTCTGTATTGTATGCGTGCGCTAAATAAATGGGGATTTAAGGGGACAATTGTACCATCACACTTTTCCCAAGTGTGGTTAATTATACATGCAATTCACACTTTCACAGTAACAATAAGCAGAACTAACCCACTTTGACGTTTTTATAGAGATGGTTATTATCCGTGAGTAAATAATTCAAGGTTATTGAAATAAATGTGACAGAAAAAAAAAACTGAAGCGTACCTGGACACTTGGATGGCTGTCAGAGGATTTGACAGGTTTTGGAATCTGAGGGTTGTTGGCAGAATTGGATGGGACAGCAGAAGAGTTTCCCGGGCGTGTAGACATGATGTCTTGGGAGCTCCTCAAAGCCAACTAACCGATTGACCCAAATCTTTTCCCTTGCTTACTTATACTTTGTCTATAGAGACTACACGGACGAGAGCGAGTCTGTCCCGTTATACCCCAAAATACTCACATGCCGGATACTTGAGATCAGTAGGCCACGGCATATATTCCCCCGTCGTAAGTAGACGTCCCTGAGGCTATGCTCGGCTCAGCAGACAAGACAGCATAAGGTAGGTCATCAACTACAACCACCACAGTCACTCATTCACAGACACTTCTCTCCGGATGTCCGAAACGCTCAGGTACACTGGTTCACCCATAAATCTGACTTATACACATGGGGATACATACGTGCCGAGCCACTTGCTACACCTCGTTCTCAAACTTAATTCCCAAGAAAGTAAACACAAGACCTACCTATAGATTCTTACTCAACAGGTATACTTATACATCACTCCTTCTCGCACGTACGCTCTGAGTTACTACAACTAACTTCACGGGAGCCCACCCTAACCAGACTTGCAGTGGAGCAGACGTTACGCACCACTTTTATTAACACCAGAATGTAATAGTAATCCTCGATGAAAATTATCCCTAAATCCCCCACCAATAGTAAACAGCAGATGATAATACTCACTTTGAGGTATGAACGAGAGGTACTCATGTGCGTACCTTTCACCGTAGTATTTTTATATTATACTGTTAGCCAGTGTATGCATTGACTACACGTTCAAACTTAGCTTCTAGTACAAGTCTCAAATACAACTGTGAGCATTATGATCTCCCAAAATGTTACTGGTTCAAAGGATAAGGACGTATCGACATCACCCTTCTCTACAGTACTGCAAGCGAAGTGCACTCACTCAACACAGTCCTTGTGATTACAAATACAGCCAAGATGCAAGTCATAATAGTTTCTATTGCCTTCTTGATATGCTAGCCCCATCCACGGCCTTCTGGTTTTTATCATAACATTAAAAATGCTTGGGAACATGCCTCTAGATACCTTTTTATTTCACCGCCTAATAAATAAACCTTGGAGGACTTTGCGAGAGATGAGCATAGGATAGGACACTACATTGTACCATGCATTAGTAATTTTTCAACAGCTTGTAGTGTAGTGATATGTGTAATTTTTCCATATATACAATCCTTGTATGTTAGAAAAACTTGCTGACATAATTATATTACAGTATCTATCTAATCTACCATTGCGAGCTATGCGAACATTAATGGACAGGCCAATCTAAAGGGTGCCATGAGTAAAAAAAATTATTTAAAATTAAATGCATAGGGAAACTTTTAGCTAGAACTTAGAACTGTTGGTCAGTTTATTTACACAGGAGGATGTGTGAATATAATTTTGTTTACGTATGTAGCTACATACTCCGTTATGGACATACGCCTTGGTCCTACAAGACGTTTATTTGTTGTGTGTTGTGACAATTTTTCTCACGTTAATTGTCGTTCCATGGCAAGTAGTACCTTTGTAGTCGGTATCATGATAACAATTACAATAGAACTTGTCGATCGTGGAGATTATGACTTTCATCGAATGTATGTTAGACATATGCATTTTTGTGAAGGCCTACCTTGTAAATAAATGTTATTCCAAAACACAGGTTTTTACTACGCTATGTGAATACACTTCCCCCTGGCATTATGAATAAGGAGCGAATCGGGACAAGGCTATTTTTTTATCTTTGTGTGGGGAGGGGTGGTGGTAGATCCTATGAAGGGTCCACCACAAGGACACCCGGAGTGCTAGTTCGTGTGGGTCAAACATTTTAATAAACAACGCAGCATCTTTGATTCATATGAAAATAATCACCCCGGTGTCCGTGGTTAAGGCCGCAGACAAGTTCGGGGCAACAAAAAGGGTGGTAATTATCAATTTCTTTTCTGAAGTAAAAATTACTCTACACTATTATGTTAGGGACGTTTGAAAACGTGAAGTTGAGATTCACATCCCTTACATGCGTGGGGAGAAGAGAGAAGACCTTGAAGGAGTTTGGGCAGGGTGATCTAGCTTTTTCCTATATTACTGCTTCAGGTTGGATTGTGCCCGGGAAATGTAACAGGGAGTCGGGATAACTTACTTTCTCAAATCATGTAACCCCTCTACGTCACCTAATGCAAGATCTCTTAAAGTGCGTTAGGTTTTCTGCAGCAAGCAACTTTATACCAAAG
Source organism: Allacma fusca (assembly GCA_947179485.1). Lineage (NCBI taxonomy): Eukaryota > Metazoa > Arthropoda > Collembola > Symphypleona > Sminthuridae > Allacma > Allacma fusca. The sequence goes on along the minus strand of OX359247.1, from coordinate 5,268,400 downwards.
GAGTTCCACAATTCAAGGGCTTTGGAAACAAATTGACGAGTAGGGTAAAAGACCGTCTCTGAATAAGACCTAAAGGAATTGTTTTAAAGGAAATCCCACTTCCAATCCATAAAAAAATGGCTAACAGGTTAAAAATATCAAATAAATAATTACAATTTCTACCTATCAAAAACTAATTTAGGTTCACATAATTTAGTAACAACCTTAGTATTAAGTTACACAAATATGCACAATAAAAATGGTGTAACGCCGAATCAGTATTACGAACCCTACAAAACTAACATACATCTATAAATATAATTATATTTTGCATATATATATACATATATAATAAGTATCTCGACGGCCATACACATGAAAAATTGAATAATCAAAACTGGTTAACACCAATTATATAATTTATATTCAAACGCAGAATGTTTCATTTATTTAGGCAAAACTTTATAATAATGCTTAATCTTTTTGCGCTGCCGCAACAATTTCAGCTTGTTTTGCTGCTTTTCGTTCTTCACGCCGCTTCCTGGCTTCCTTAACCCTTGATCTTCTGGCTTCGGCTTGGTCACTGTAAAGAGAAATTAGTTTAAAAAACTGAAGAACAAACTCACACACACTCTGCACATTCGTCAGGAAGCAATCGTGAAACTACTTGACTTATAAAACACATTTAACAAAAGGGCTTCCCAAGATGTTAAAACACATGGATATCACAAAATGACACTTACCTCAACATCTTGGTACGGGCGTTCTCAGATTTCTTCTTATGAATGAACTCCATTAATACACGCTTGTTCTTGAACACGTTGCCCTTTACTTTCATGTACAATTGCTGATAGAGATGACGGTCAATTTTCTTAGCTTCCTGAAATTGGCAAGAGTTGTTTAAAGTTTCGTCTTTAAGTTTTAATAAAATAAAATAAATATTACTTTATCGTCTTTGTCATCGATATTGTCTCTCCTCAAAAGACTTTCTGTGAATATTTTATGCGCCGAACGACAAAAATAAATCTTAACAGGTATCTCTATAGTTCTCCAACTCAGTTTCAACAAATTTCAAGTAAAAACGGAGCATGTGAGCTAGTCAGCTCCAAAACATTAAGTACATGCTTGGGTATGTTTTCATCACTTTCCTCAGTTATTTGTTCTTACCGAAGTAACCTACGTATGACCTTTGACCTTGCATATCGCCGGAACTAGAAGTTTGCTAACAAAAATTCTTTCAGATTCCTAATCTACTCGGCAGAAAGTGTCACGTACATACAT